>JAAGVU020000092.1:19664326-19689474 GCA_011763525.2 Mormyrus iriodes | reverse complement strand
TCTAAATTGGGGGGTGGAGGGGGGCGCACGGTGGGGGGGGGGAGGGGGGCGGGGGGGGGGGGGGGGGTGGAATGTCCCCTTAAGGATGGACACAGGGAGAACGCTGGGTCGGAGGGGCCAGGCAAGGGTGAGGCCAGCCTTTCCCTTGCTCTCCCACAGGTGCACATGAAGTGAATCAATAAAGGTGCCACAGAGTTTTAAAATCCAGCACTGGTCACTGGACCCCCTAATTGACCCTCGCCTGGTCCCCCGCAATGGACCCTCGTCAGATCCCCCTCTAATGGTGGCGTTCCCTGAGGAAGGCTGAGCTGAGACCCCCCCAGAGAGGCCTCCTCTCTGACAAATTCCCATTAGCTATGCGATTGTCCGATACGGACGGGTGAAAGACGTCTAAAGCGGTGCTTTGCCCCCCACCCCCCTCCCGCGCCAGCTTGTCAGCCACATCTCCATGGCTTTCGCCATCTCATCTCCTCTCACACCCTGGGCTACAGTCCGCCCTCCCGGCCGCCGCTGACTCACGGCGCATTCCTGCCCCACGGCGGTCTGTGCACCTGGCCAGCGGCCGTCAGCGCCGCACCGACCCGGACGCAGCTGGGCCCATGGCTATCGGCCGGTCTCATCAGCACCGAGGCCCAGGTGAGAGCGGCCAGAGTGTGGAGCCAAAATCGGGCAGGTGGGGGTGGGGGGGTCGGGGGTGTCGAGGCTCAGCTTGGCATCAGGTATCTTCCCTGGAGATATCAGGAAAGGATGAAATGGAGCTATGGCCTTTAATCTCTGCCATGCCGTATTAAATTGCTAAAGAAATGTAATCTTCTCCGAATGTTAATAATGTGTAACTCTACCCTGCTGCAAAGTCTGGATTAGTGGGCTTCCAGCGGCATCGCTTTGTTTACAGTCAGCCACAGCGGGATGGGGGGTGCGGGGGGGTCCCGTCAATGCTGGTTTGGAAATGCCGCTGCAGCTGTCACCCCTTTGCGTGTTTGTCTGGGGCTTCAGGAGCATCGCCCGCACCTGTGACAGTGTGATTCCCGTCGGCATGGCGACATCGTGCTGCTTCGGAGGTCAGCTCAGCCGTAACGAGGTGTTTCCGGAGGCAGAGGGGAGATATAGGATGAGCACAGTAATGTATTATGGCATTAATTCTCAATATTGCTACTAATTTTCTGCTATATTTGACCCACCAAGTAGCACAAAATCTGGAACAGTGTCACATGTTGTATAATCAGCCTTGAAGCTGAGACTGATTATTAATAATGGGGGGGAGCACAATCAAATAGTGGTTGGGGTCCTGCATAATTCCTCTACAAGGAGCAATTTATAGGACAAAAAGAGGGAATTTATGGGGCAGAAAAATGAGGGCAATTCTAATGTGCTACAGGTAAGATGACTGGGCCTTTTCTGAGTACTTTAGTCAGGGCTCTGCCCCCCCCCCAGCCCCACAAGAGCCCTCTGTTTGCATGTCCCCGCTGTCAGGTCAGAGAGAATCTGGAGGGCGCTGCAAGCCGGCTATCGCGCAGTAAAAGGCACGCTTACAGCCCCCGCAGCGCGCTGGCCTGCACCACATCAGCCGTCGCATCGGTACGCCCGGCAGCAGGCTGAGGTTAATAACACTGTAAGGATACGCAGCTGGTGCAGTGTGATGGCCAAAGTGTAGGAAAAGCAAAAGAAATATTTAAATAAGACCTTATTTTCACAGTATATTGGACAGGCTGCGCCTTTTAAAATCGATCAACGTCTCACTCAAGCCTGGCGTTTCATCTATGGCTGGAATAATGAATAAATTAAGCTGTTTCAAATAAAAGTGTTTGGTTTGGGTCATGTTGAAAGGAATAGAGTGTCTCGTTTTTACATTATGGTCACAGGCCGGAATGAAATGGAGAATCGAGCAGAAGAGAGTCCAGAAACGTCGCAGTAGATTTGGCTGCCAGAGGTGTATGCAGCCCCCCTGTGCGACATGCAGGGGGCATGATCAGGTAAAAGTGCTGCACAGATGTGATTCACCGCTCTCCTCCTAAAAATCTTTTGCATTTTCCAAATTGCACCCGTGTTTTTGGGAAGGAATGAATTACTATCAGCGTTAGAATTCAGTTTACGATATACACTAATGTATCTACGCCTTCATAGTGTACATTTTCCATTCAGGACAGCTTCCAGTCCAAGGCACAGTGGGTGGTGCCTTTAAATCCCACCCCACTCAATGTGTGGAGTTTGCATGTCCTCTCCGTGTTTGGGCAGGTTTCCTTTGGGTCTTCTGGTTTCCTCCTGGAGTCAGAAGACATGTATCTCTCAATGGCCCATTCTGTGTGTGAGCCTTGTGATGGATTAGCATCCCATCTGTGATATTCTCCTGCCTTGTGCTGACACAAATCCACTGTTGGGACCCACTGTCTCTGGTGGTGAGATCTAACTTTATTTTTTTGGTTGCATTGAGTATATTTCTTGTATGGTGGTGTCTGCAGGCTAAGAAAGGGTGCCTGCAATCAGAAGGTTGCCAGTTCAAATCCCACAGCCAGCTGAGTGACTTCACAATTTGACCCTTAACTCAAATTGCTCCAGGGACTGGCTGACCCTGCTTTCTCAGTTGCACATGGCTTTGGATGAAAGTGTCTGTTTAAAAACATCTGAATCTTCAAATAAAAAGTAATATTCTATATTACACTTGGTTTGTGTACCACAAGAATCCACATCATGTGGCAGTCAGCATGAAAACAGGCTATTTGACAGCAGCATGCATGACTTGTCATCACCAGTTGACTCCTTGTTGAAACTGGAGCTGTCCTCCTTCAACGTATATTTGTCCAAGGAATGTTCTTCCTACTGATTTACACCATTTCTGGGTGCTTCTTCGAACTACAGTTTTATACGAATCTTAGGGAGAGGAAATATAAAATCCTTATTTCTGATAATTACCAAGCGAATGGGTGTTTTCTCAGGTCCTTATGTAGCAAATCGGCATTTTGATGGATGGATGTACTCAGGGTTCAGTCTGGCCATGTTTCAGCTTCTGATAATTTCATTGAAAGCCGATGGAACTCAGGAACGAACAGCCAAGACTTCCCCATCTTGGTCTAGATGAAAGCCTGACAGTGCGGTTATGTTAGGTGTTTGCGCTGTCCGGGATGAGGGACACTGTGTATCTGATAGATTTGCTTTCCCAGGCCTGAGCACTCGGCACCTGCAGTTGCTTCCTCTCGGGCCTCGGGCCTCGGACTGCGTCTGCGGGTCACATGACATTTCGAGCGTCTGGAGCTGGAGCCGTTGCTGTTTCAGTGAGTGACACACTGTTAGCACATTTACTATTAAGCTAAATTGCGTTTCACAGTGGTGAAAATAATTTTGCATGATTCTGATATTTTGGTGTCACAAAATACCATTATGCCAACCCCCATGGCTATTGCCGTGTATTATTTTGCGTGCCACTAACGACTCACAATAAAACTGGCTGCTTTGTTGTCATCTCGCTGCTTTATGGCCCCTCCCCGTGTTAAATCTGAAGAGCAGCTCGGAGCAGAGAGCCGTAAGCATCTGCATGTGCTCCAGCTGTTTCTGTCCCGAAGCAGGTGGCAGAGATTTTTACTGGAATGTGGAGTTTTCCCAAGCTGCCAGAATGGGAGACGAAAGAGGTGGCCAAACAGTGCTACTACACTGCCCTCTGTTGATGGCTTGGAGCAAGTGCAACATAAAAGGAGAGGTGAGAATGTGGGGAAATGATGGTTGGACCTCCCTGAAGCGGTGTTGATGGGGGGGAGGGGGGAGCATGTGGCAAAAGCCCTGGGGTGGATGTCCAAAGTAAGCACTTCCCGGAAAGAATAAATCCATAGAGATTCACAAAGGGGATCTCACAATCTTCAGAGGAGGTGTTTCTAAGAGTGGACCAAAAAAGTGAGGTATTGAACCTTAAGGGACATTCTTTCCAAAATCTTCCTATTATGTCTTTATTGTAAATAAAAAAAGACATTTATTAAGATGAGGTCCATTAATTTATAAATAATTCCTGCTTGGTTTCCCACTGCCCCAAAGGTCGATCATAAAATATTGAAAACATCCTGACAGATTGTGCAAAATATTTTGTAATGATCTGTTGCAGTCTTGTGGCCAATGGAGTAAAAACATCCATCCATCCAACCATCTTCTGTACCCACTTGTCCTACACAGGATCACGGGGTTCTGGAGCCTATCCCAGAAGCTCTGGGTGTAAGGCAGTACATAACCCGGAATGGGGTGCCAACTAATTACAGGACACATAGACACACCAATCACGCACGCACTCTTGGCAACACCTTTGATAACTCCAGTTCACATTAGCATGCTGTGGGAGGGTGACCAGAGGACACCCCCTGACAACACCGAGAACACATGTGAACTCCACACACTTGAAGCCAGGGCAAAGACTTGAATCTCAGTTCCAGAGGTATGAGGCCACAGTGTTTATCACTGCGCCACCGTGCCACCCCCAGTATAAAAGCTTATTTGATTTTACTCACATGACTCAAGTCATCCAATCAGAGGAAGCCAATCAAGACCATGCGCACACATGCAAATTGAAGGTTACAGTAGGACTCATTTCATCCAATGCCCACAGCCTCTCCCTGCTCCTGCCACAGCCAGATGGAGGAGTATTTTTAAAAAAGGCACATATCAAAAACTGCTTCGATAAACAGTAGGGCTTTATTGGACCATCAGGATGCTTCCCAGCCGTCTGAGTAAACGGGACAGTTTGCGTTTCTTTTATTCATTACTAGTGATTTTCTCCCCCTTCTCATTCTCAACCTTTAATCAGAGTGTAATAACAGTTCTGGCTGCTCCAGCTGTACACAGAATTACCCCACCCCCCCGTGCCGTGGCATCTTGTTTGACATTTGTGGTTTTAAGTATTTGCCCCCTACTCACTCCTACCTGCTGTCAAGGTCCAGGTACAAATTGCTGTGCATGAATTTCAGCATTTTTGATTTTAAATTACAGGGTAATATAAGTAAAAGTCAGCACTGGCCGCTGGTTTTGATCTCACTCTTTGTTTGAGCGCCTCCTTGCCGACATTCATTACCGCTTCACTGTTAGTGCGCTAGTGGCGCGGCAGAGGGCCAGCCGTAGCCTGTGGCGAGGGCTCTTACTGCGCTCGGCATAACCGCCCAATCAAACGATGGAAAGTAAGCGGACCAGATGCTGCAGAGCCTGGGCCGTGACGGCGCTCCGCTTTGCAACCGAATGTTTACCCTCCCTCCGCTCAGTACCCCGACCCGAGTCATTTATTTTTATTTCCTGCAGGCCCTTAATTGTTTTAAAGACGCAGTTTGGAGTCGTGCTATTTGCCCGAGGCCTCAGGAAAAAGTGCAGCTGACAGAGGGAATGGATCTCGCGTTTCAAATGCATCGTGGACGTTGCTGTACAAATAGAACTCGGTTCTGAACTTTAAATGCCAGATCTATCAGGCAAAACCCCAGTCCTGCATTGTAACGTAGATGAATCCAAGCACAGAATGCCATAACTATCTGGTAGAACAATATGCATACATACATATATATATACACACACACATACACACACACATATATATAAATGTGTGTGTGTATGTGTGTATGTGTGTGTGTCTCTCTCTTTTTCAGTTACCCTTGGCAAAGCAAATTAGTCATTTAAAGTTGTGTTTTATGGGCTGCATGTCTCTGCCCTCAGTGGCTTCATTAGCCTCATTAATTGAGTCAGTGAATAAATCCCCCCAGGGCATCAGCATCACACATTTTGTTGAACTGGCTGCATCTTTAACTTTTCTAATTTTCCAGAAACTTTTAAGTGTGTCAGGTTCACTCCAGGGCCCAGAGCTGGCCTCTGCAATGCTGCCCGGACACAGGGGGCCCCCTACGTACCCAGCCGCGGGGGCCCCCTGTGCCCACTTTGGGGCCCTCGCTGGGCCGGCCACGAGGCCCTCGCTGTGCCCGGTCGCTGCTGGACTCTAACTGTACCCGGCCACGGGGCCCTTACTGTACCCGGCTGCCGTTGGACCCTTACTGTACCCAGCCGCGGGGCCCTTGCTATACCCGGCCACTGGGCCCTTGCTGTACCCGGCCGCTGTTGGACCCTTGCTGTTCCCGGCCGCGGGGCCCTTGCTGTACCCAGCCTGCTGTACCAAGTCTGGCCTGCTCTGCTCACTTATGGCTATGTGTCAGGTCATGGGTTCCATCACGAATGTGGGGAAGTGGGTGGGGACCATTCCTCAGATACCTTAAGAAGATGGTGCTCCCTTCCGCTCACCATGCAGTTCCTGTTTGCGGAAAGATCTGACCCAACAGCAGCTGCTTGGCGTTACCCGCCACGCCACAGCCCTGACAGCTCAGCCGTTTGCACAGGCCCTCCCCACCCCGCCTGCCCACCCCCTCATCCTCCTTCCCATGGCGGGAGGCGGGTCATGCTGGTGGTCCTGAACTCCCGCATGCACTCTCTTGCCCCCCAAGCTCATTACTTTCAGCCACCCTAGCCCCCCTCTAGGGATGACACATCCTGGCACGCCCGATGACACCCGCTTGAAAGGGCCCCATGATTCACCCCCGCTAATGGGCTCCGGGCTCTGCTCTGTCTCGGGACTGTCCCCAGGGGCCCAGACAGCCAGCCATGTTGAAATCACCGGTGCAGCCGTGTCATGCTCCTGCGCACGCGGACGGGGCATGGCAGCAGCCTCACATGCCACCTAGTCCCGCGTTAATTGGTATTCCTGTCATTAATGATGAAACAAACTGAAGTGGAAAAGAAATAATTAGAAAAGACCCTCCGTTAAAGGAGCATCAGAAGAAGCGTCTCTTGGATTCTGTCCCTAGACGAGTGTGGCACTGCTGATCAGCTGCAGCGGATTCCGTGGGGACGCATGCCAAGAGGCCACCATGTTCCAGAATGTTCTTCCGTCCTCACGTTCGCTTTACAGACAGCCGGGACAGAGCGCCACCTGCCCCACCTGGTAGGCCCTGCAGGGACACAGCCTGCGGTAGGACGGGTGAGCACCAGCACAGCTGTACAGCATCCTGTCCTTTTGAAGAGAGCAACGGCGCCCCCAGGGGCTGTATGCCGGGAACAGATGGTCTACCTCCTTTTCGGTGCTCGCACAAGTCAGCCCAAGTCTGTGGGAGGAGAGAGCCACAGCACAACTCCATTATCATAATGCTCTGATTTCCCATACTGCCCTGCACAAGGTAGGCCTGAAACCTGTTTCACCTTTGACCCCTTCCATTAATTTTAAAGGGGTTTCAGCCCCTGCCAATGAGCAGCTGGAGTGATTTGTGTCAGTTCACTGTCTCAGTCAGAGCGTGTATTTTCCTGTTAGTGGTTGGTGATTTTACCAACACAATTAGCCAACAGGTAGGGAAACATTCCAAGAAGAGTGGAGCTCTGCAGAGTTCGAAATGCAGACTGTTTTCAGAACGTTTTGACATTTTTCTGGAAGCTCTCATGACTTTTCTTCCATAGTTGTGTTGGGTGTAGTTTTGCATTCGATTTGCTACCTGGCGATGTAGGTTCACATCGCAATGCACGTGAAAAGATTTCAGGAAAACATGTTTACATTTTTTAAATGTTTCTCATACACATGCTTGTAATGCATGATACTGAAGCTATGAGAATGATGCGGAAATGTTTTGATTAGAATCCAAGTGTCTGTTTGCTAACCTATGAAATCCTAATTATCATGTATTAAGCATTGATTCTAAAATAAACTTCATACCTCAAACTACAAACTTCATATTTCAAATTCATAGGATTTGAAGTCTTGGCATACTAATGCTTTATGGTGCTATTATTATTATATTATTATTTTTATTAATAGATTAATAGATTCTCAAAATGCAGGCTAATGAGGCATGTCTTGTTACATAAAAGGCTTAGGAAGGCCACATCCGATCTTGTGCTGCAGGAACATGTTTTTGTTTTATTACACCTGAAATGGCCACTCTCTCATACTCCTTGCTTAGGCTGCCTTGTTTAGGGCTATGCAACTCTATTGTCATGTACCTCTTGAAGACAGCTGGATTGTTGAGGTGATGAAACAAGGCAGGCTCACAAATCAGGGAGGTCTGCCTGCACATGGAGACGCACGACTGGCCGAGGGGGGCTAGCTGCACAACCAGAGCGCCCTCTGCAGGCCAAGTGGGGAGGGAAGTGCTGCAGAAGTCCTGAGCCAAAACACAAAAATATGCACGGTATATGTGGGTGGGAGCCACTGGTTTTCAGATACTTTTCAGACAGACAGCACACCCAGAGCAGATGGGTCACCTGGTGGGTGATGTAAGCATAGACCCGCTCCAGCATCCCCTCACAGGTAAACTCATGGGGAATGAAAGGATTCACCTGAAACACAAAAGGTGCTCATTGCAGTTCACAGTACTGACCGTATATGTGAGCTTGTGCTGCCAAAGGTAGCATCCTGACAGCTACATTCACTACTGCAATGGCCTCATCTGCCATATCATGATGTCTTTTACTACAGGAGATAGGATAGGAGGCAGCTGGTTTCCAGCAAGTACAGCCTCACCCCAGGTTACGAGGGGCTTACGCTCCGATAAAGCTATCGTAAGGCAAAAAGATCATAAGATGAAAATGCATTTTAATACAGTACACCTAACCTAACAAACATCATCATAGCCAAGAGTCTACCTTAAAAACATGTTTAGAACACTTACATTACCCTACAGTTGGGCAAAATCATTAACACAAAGCCTGTTAATAAAGTATAATTATAATAAAGTATTGAATATCCCATGTAATTTATTGAATAATGTACTGAAAGTGAAGAATATTTACCCATCGTAAAGTCAAAATATCGTAACGGACCAATGTAACCCAGGGAGCATCTGTATCTTTCTTTTAGATCACATTAATACTAAACGTTGCTTACCTCCAAACTCAGGATAGCCTTGACAGCTTCTCGCACCTGAGTAGTGTTGTCTATGTCCACGGTCCACACGTAAGGTTTGCCGATGAAATCTTCAGCGTAGGGATGCTGCGAGTGAACCTGGCGAACAGGGGAGCCCATTGGCAAGTCAACTTAGAACTTAATCTGCAGAATGTGACATGCGATTTTGGCCCATTCTCACCCATCTCCAATAAACTGAGCATTAAAAATGCAGCATAGCAAGGCAGCGAATTGGAAAGTCATGGGGGCCCGCGAGGATGGTGTACCTGACGCGTGGTTGGCTTCCCCTTGTAAAAGTTGCTGTTTTCAGAGGAATGGGGGGACTGGAAGCGAGGCTGGAGGAACACACAGCCCAGAGCGATGGCCTCCAGGGGAGCTGGGCCCTCATACGGAAATCCAAGACCAACAAAAAGCTGGGGAACATCAACAGACCATTACAGCTGTGGTCACCTCATGACAGGGATACGAGGGCCTTAATACCCATTTAGAAATGTTTGCTTCTTTCCCAAGAACTCTTCAAACGTTTGAATAACTAAAACCAGGACTATGGAATTGAAGAGGTATAATGACTCTTCGTATGAAGAGTTGTTCTGATCGTGTACAGCCGTGATGCTGGAATCAGATTTGTGGTTCTCAGGTGTTGGCACCACTCTCGGGGTCACGGTGATGTGTATCAGGGGTGTCTTACCTTTGCTCTCCTCAAGAGCTGCTGGAGCTGCTCCTGGGTCAGCAGGCCGTGGTTGTGGACAAAGCTGGGCAGCAGAGAAGGCTGTCCTTCTGGCTGGAACACAGTGCCATGGATCTCCAACTGCTGGCTAATCGTCTCAAGGTATCGCTCCTTACCCTGTGGATATAGAAAGCGAGGCTACACTGGGGAACCTCATAACAGGTCTAAGAACCAACTGGGACCCATTGTGTGAAGCATAGACCCGAATCGCAAGGGGGGGGGGACAAGGATGGGGCAGACAGTCACATCCACTTATCTCTTTGCTTTAAAAAAACTCAGATATAATCTTTTAGGTAACACTTTACTTGAGGGGGCACAAATAATGCAGTAGTACACTCTTACTTAATGTATTAATTAACCAGAAACTAAGTGTTACTTATGTACTTATCCCATATTCATTAATCAGTCATTATGGTTCATGTATGTTATGCAGTTACTATATTTGCTCATGATTTGTTACTAAGTTACTTTGCCCCCTCAAGTAAAGCGTTAACATCTTTTGTTGTAAAAACCACGGACATTATTCAGGTTTTTATTAATTAAGTTTGATTGATGTGCATTCTTAATAAAACTCTAACAGTTACCCAGGCACAGCCCCAGTGCCCCCCCTCCCCCGTTTCTGAGGTCCGAGAGAGTTTCAACAATCTCTCTCATCTCTTTCCATGCCGTTTGAGACCTGTAACACCAAATAAAACTGTGAACATTAAGGTAACCAGCTGAAGGGCGCCTACAGGAATGGGGCGTCTAATCAGTAATGATGAATATTTCCGAAACTGAGATGTATGATTGAAAGCAATTGTTCTAAGATGCTGTCCATGGCTCAGCAAGTCGCCTTGCTGTTGCAGTATCTGAAAGAGAAAGTGTTTGTGTTCATAATTTACTGTCCTGTCACAGACAGGGGACCACAGGGATTGTTCATGACAGATTGTGTAAATGTAATTTCCTGCCAGTTTAAAAAAAAAAAAGTAGAAATGTATTTTCCATTCTGATTTGCAGGCTGTGCTCTTGCTCCATGACAATCCAAATAGACAAAGTGGTCAAAGTCTACTTTTTTTAATATCGATCTTTATGCCAAAGAATTAGGTCAGTTTCTAAAAAATACTTTTGAAGCTTATGTATAAATCAGAAGTCGCCATCATGTTTTGCCAGTGAATATAGGTTAAAAATAGTGCAGCTGACCTCAGGATCAGTGAAAGTCTGGCCCGTGTCATTACCTGCCACATGTAGGCTTGCTTGCCATAGACCACAGCGATGTTGTCCTTCCTCCGAGGCTGCGCATGGCGACCGTGTCCTGCGTCCTCGCTCACAAAGCCCATGAAGGAGTTATCGGGAGTGTGTGCTGGCCAAGGACAAGCCAGACGTAAGCATTAATCATGCAGAAAAAGCCGGAATTCATAGCTCCCTCAGGCATTATCACTTTAACGGTTTACCATGTTTTAAAGGGGAAAAATAAATAGATGGTTCTGATCAATTCGCTTTGTTTTGTTCTGATAAGGGACTGAACACAAAGCTTTTATATTACATTTAAACTTACAATGGGCTTGTTTTTTGTGTTCTGAGTTTCCTTTAGCTATGCTGGTTTATTCACATACTCACATGTGGCTAGGCAAATTGGTGTCTCTAAATAGCCCATAGTGTGTGTGTTCTATGTTGGACTGGCACCCACTCTGTGCTGTTCCTGTGCTACGTGGCAGTGGCTCCCTGCTGTCTGGTTCAAGCCCCGAACCCCTGACCCTGACCCTAGCAGCAAATCTGTTTATTTATTTAAAATCAGATGCTACACTTTAGCTCCTAGTAGGAATTTCCTCAAGTGTCTTTTGTGACACTGGTTTGATGGACATCTGATCACTTTCTGAAACGGAGCAAAAAAACAACGTCATGACTTGGTGAGGAACATTTTGGCGGTTTGGAAACTCCACACAGGACAGGAGGAAGGACTGGAAGAGACTGGGGAAGCAAGCACTCAAAGAGCAGAGTCAATGGTGGAAAGGATACGAAGGATTGTCTAATGCAGTGCTTCCTAAACCAGTCCTTGGGGACCCGTAGACAGTCCACATAAACATGGACTGTCTGCCAGAGACTCGGAGGGAGCAAAAACGTGGACCGGCTGTGGGGCCCTGAGGACTGGATAGGGAAACACTGGTCTAATGGTATCTTCACGAGTCTTTAAAATCTTTCCTATCCCCTCCCTTATGTTCATCATTAATACGAGTAAAAAAAGAAAGATCTTCTCCATAATTCCTCCAAAAGTGTCTTAAAAAAACTGGAACTCACTGGACAGATAAAGACGATGTAAGGGGCAGATCACAAGCGCCATGCTGATGTACTGCGATGAAGAAGGACATGAGGTGGACGAGCCGCTTTGCCAGGATTTAGAAATCCGGGCCCCTGCACTCTTCAAAGTCACGTCTCCCCCGTTTCTGATCTACTCCCTTAACTGCTATTGCTAGAGGCCGAAATCAATCTTTCTTTATAGAGCAGCACAAATAAACAGAACTCTCCCGACGGGCCCAAAGGCTGGCAAGTGATCCACTTTGTCCTCCTTTCTTAAATGTGCTGGGGCTGGTTCACGTTTACTTAACCTATATAATAAATTTCTTTTCTCCAAAGACATCTCAGCTATTTCAGCTCACAACCAGTGGTTTGGGAGTCAATAATCCCCTTAGCTTAGACATGGATTCTACAAAAAACACACATCTCCTCAGTCTCTTCGACAACTTGGGCCAACGCTGCCACCCACGCGCTGTGGAACCGGAGCGATAAGAGCAAATTCCTCCTGCCGTCCCTTTAGGTTGAGGCCAGTGATTGTTTTTGTTTATGTTAGCCAGTCACTTTGGCTTAGCGTTCTTAGCTAAACTAACAAGTGTGGGTCTGAATCCGAGGCTTTCGAGTGTCGACGGCATGACGCCGGTTCCCTGGCGACCCACACATATGCAGCCGGTCACACTCACGGAACATGGTCATGTACTGCTGTGCCTGTAGCCCCCAGCTGCCCCACATGGTACTGTAGCCTCGCTGGTGTGCATACTCGCCAACGTTGAAGGCGGGCTCCGTGCCGAAGGAGTCGAGAACTCTAAAGCGACACCTCGGGATGGGAACAAGAAAGTTTGTTCATGCAACCGGGAATTGTCTGTTATTTTTTATCTTTCAGTAAACTGACATATGATAATTCTATGGTTATGGATCCAGCGTTGCAAAGCAGTATTAGAACTCACTGGCTATGTCCAAATTCAGGAGCTGCGCCCATCAAAAGCTGCATTCAAAGAACAAATGTGGCACAACACGGCTGTCCCATTTGGAAGGCTAATGCCATCTATAGATATGTCCGACTTTATTAGGATTACATAGGATCCATCGGATGGATCCATTGCAGCCCAGCATATCCCAAGATTCATTGCACAGAGGTAAAGTGGATGTGTCCTGGCTAGGCGATAGGAGCAGCATTTTGTGATTCAAGGGTAACTGTCGGAATAGCTGGTGAAACAAATACAAAATTATCTATAGGCTAGACCATCCCATCTGACAACACTTTGTGGCTATGCCTCCGTAGTCCGCGTCCTTTGAAGGACGGAGCCCCTAAAATTGGACACAGCTATTGTCTTCTTATTTTCCTGAGGACAGACTGAAAAGTACTCTTACTGGTAACGTTGGAAGGACAGACCCATGACTCCACGGAGATGAGCCAGACCGTGGTAGTCGGTGTAGATGAGGTCGAAGGGAATGGGGCTCTGGATGGGACAGCTGCCCCTGCCCGGAGCGGCTCCTATGAGGCTGCAAAACAAGGACGAGCTGTTGTGTCTGCCACAGAGACTTGGGGCTACACGCATTTCCCTGAGGATGCTCTGTTACAATGCATTATGTAATAACTCAACAAAATGTAACACATTTATAGACTACATTAAAATTTTATACTGCAACATTACCCTATTGTTATCATTATTATCATCATTCAGTTTGTTTCATTCTGTTATTACATAATACGGCGTTATTACATCATGAGTTGTCACGCCCTACCTGAGCAGGTGGCCCTGAGAGACGGTGAAGGTCAGGTTGTGCCCCAAGATGAAGAAGG
This sequence comes from Mormyrus iriodes, assembly GCA_011763525.2. Taxonomy (NCBI): domain Eukaryota; kingdom Metazoa; phylum Chordata; class Actinopteri; order Osteoglossiformes; family Mormyridae; genus Mormyrus; species Mormyrus iriodes. The sequence goes on along the minus strand of JAAGVU020000092.1, from coordinate 19,675,785 downwards.
CAGCACTAATGTCTGCCCACTGCACCAGCTCCCCAAGGGGACCACCTCGTTCCACCATCTCCCCGAAACTCTGGCCCCCACCTCCAGCCAGAACCCCTGGGAACAGCAGCACCTGACGGGAACCATGCAGGCCAGTCAGTAGATGGCCTTGGGATCATGGACCTGCATCCCAGCTGAAGTCCTTGAACAAGATGTTCAAGCTGTACTGCTTTAATAAAAATACCTTGTAGAATAAATGGCTAAGATAGAACATATGGGTAAAATGTTGAGAAATATGCAGGCTACGTGACTTGAGGTGAAACATTCTGTTAAGCACGTAAATAATAATGGACAGTAAAAATGTTTTAAGGTTGAGCGAACTCACCCTGAGCTGACTAGGAGATCTATGCGAGATTTTCCGCCACACTTTCTCCCCAGCTTTCGTCCACCTGGCCGCCAGCCTTTCTATCCTGGACCACATGAATTTCACCGCAGGACCCCAGCCACTTCCCATCAGTTTATACAGGGGGCTAAGGTCAGTCCGAATCAATGCCTGCCCAAAAATAAATTGTAGATGAGGGAAATGGAATTAGCAGCAGTGGAATAAATGTTTAGAAGGCTTAGTCTCACAATGTTTTGTTGAGCATTATCTCTGATGACAGCAGATGTCATTATACTCCATTGTAATTTAAACAGAGTGTCTGTAATTAGATCATTAATTTTACAGAGGTACTGATTAAGCAGTCCAAGTTTGTCTTGCTGTCCATATGTAATGATATTTTTTATCTCCTTTCAGATTAAGGGCCAGAATATAATCCTTTGTTGCCACACCACGCCAATGATAATACACAATAAAGCAAACATTTTCTATCCCAGTTATAGAGGCACTGGTACAGTTTATGTTCAGTTTCATTCTGCAAAAGCCACCAGAAATGCATCACATGCTCAGGTGAATACTAAATGCTTTCTGGAATATTGTTCAGTACAATAAAGACTGGACCTTCTCCTTCTCCTGCACTGGCTGGTGTTTCCAGGGTGGGGTGGTGCGGTTCCGTCCGGGCAGCAGAGGGCAGAATTCCTCCCTCTCACTAAGGTAGGCCAGGATGGAGCAGGTGGAGCCGTCCACGCCGTAGAAGGCATAGCATGGGTCCGAGCGCCAGCTGGCTCTCAGAAACTGGGCGGGGGCAGCAAAGGGTTACTGAAGCACACAGAGGCCCATACACACATCTTACTCACAATTACAAGGAGCTTATCCCTGCCAGTGTAACGGGAAGTGTGGGATCAATTCTATGCCTTCTTTTTGGCTGGGCCAGGACTGAAACCTTGTACTGTACTACCCTCTACTTACCTCCACTTTTCCAGCACATAGGGGGAAGCTGGGATGGTCAGGAACCTCACACGCCTGGGAGAGAGCTTGAGAAATGGCAGCACACTGTCAGACTGCTGGCAACACTGAATTATTGCTAAGAGGAACAGCCTATGTGTAAATTGATAATAATAAGATAAACAATAACACTTTCTATAAATGCCATGTCTATAAGAATCTATGACCACATTCATAACACATTATAATGTATCCATAAAGCATTATAAACATGGCTATAAATATTTATAAAAAGGCATAACTCATTATAACCATGTTTATTATGCATTATAAATGCTTCATAAAGCTTTCATCTATAATGCACTATAGGTACCTTCATAATGCAGTACAAAGCGTCCTTAATTCTTATACTGACCATTATAATGCATTATGAAGGTATCTATAATGCTTTATAGATGAGAGCTTCATTGGAGTTTATAAAGTATTATAATCAACACTATAATGCCTTATGACTGTCAGTAGAAGATGCTGTAATGCTTTAATAATTCTTATACCAACCATCATAATCCATTATTAAGGTATCTGTAATGCATTATTGATGACAGCTTTAAGTAAAGAATTACTAGATGAACTTTACTGATTCCAAGGTGAAATTCTTGACAAAAGACTGATGTGGGCTTAACCTGGGTCCTTCACCACCACAGCATAACTTCCAGCCACTTCCAGCTCACCCAGCATCAAAATGGTTAAAAACCTGGCACTGGTTCGGGCAGGCCAGTACCCAGCACTGCTATCTCCTCCTACCTCTAATGAGGGGGATAGCAGGAATCCCCGGAATTACTGCCTCTAACTGCCCTGCACTCTCCGGCTAGTCTGTCCCTTAGCCCTGTGCCTCTGGCCAGCCACCCCAAACAGACATTCTGTATGTACAATAAAAATGACTGTCAGTGAGAGGGAACAGTGCAGCTCCTCTACAGCCAGCAAGGTAAACCTGGGTAGTGACCAAGGGCAATGAGAGAGAAATCACATCAGAGGGTGAGGAACAGTTGGACTTCTCTGCTTTATGGGTCTGAGGTAATGTTCAGGAAGTTAGCGATGTTTGGGGCAAGTGTGTGGCCCGTATGAATCACCCTGTTTGAAGATATGAACGCGCTTGACGCGCTCCTCCCAACAGGACCCTAAACTTGTCTGACCCACACCCAAGTGGGGACTGTTAAATAGACGGTAGTCCTGGCTGTAAAACCTGGTCTTCATCGCTGTTCCAAACCCTCCCTTAGGCAGCCCCTTTAACCCTTCGTGCCCCCCAGAACTGACCTGTCTGGGAGAAGAGCAGCAAGTCACCATTAAGAACCTGCTCTCTTCTGCTCCAGTCTTTCATTTTCACATTTTTATATCCATTTTCTGCAACTGCATGTCCCATTCGGGGTCACGTGCGGTCCAGAGTCTATCCCAGAGGCCACAGGCAGGGAACAACCCAAAGAGAGCACCAACCCATCACAGAGCACACTCACACCATTCGTTCATACATCTAATTTAGTAACTCCAATTAACCTCAGCATGTTTTTGGACTGTAGGGGGGGATCCAGAGTACCTAGAAGAAACCCCATAACAACACGGAGAGAACATGCAAACTCCACACACATGGAGCCAGGGCAGAGATGCTAACCCTGGTTCCAGAGGTGTGAGGCAACAGTGCTAACCACTGCACCACTGAAATTTATATATCCATGGACCAAACAAATTACAACTATTGACTTAAATATGCACGTTAAATTGTTATTTTTGTAGCTGAGATGTCCACTTTCTGCTTGATTAATGACTAATGGACATGCCCAAAGACATTCTACCCTTATCTACATAGCCGATCACTTCTATGTCCAGCGTCTGCCAGACAACCTTCTCCTGACCTTCTCCGGGTCCTGTATGGAACACCTGCTTTCTGCTGGCCGGCTGTCAGTGTGAGTACCTGGCAGGGGAGCATGCTCCTGGGGTGCAGGCGTGGGGGTCCTCTGAAGGAGCTGGTCCAGCTTCTGAGACATGAGCAGCAGCTCCTTCTCCATGGAACGCACCAACTTCCCGTGGTCATCCTTGAAGCTGAGCAGCAATGCATATGAACACAATTTTGACTTGATGTATATCTCCAGGTAAACATTGATTATCCTTTACTTTTAAACATGCACCCTAAGGCAGCTGCTGATTCTGGATAATTAACCCAATTGCAGATGAATGAATAAGTAATCTAGGCTACAGCTTGGGGCCCCTGGCTCCGTCCAGCTTCGGGAAAAATGCAACAGTTAGCTAAACCCAAGTGCCTGTGCTGATGTCAGCTCAGGACCCTCAATAAGTTAAACCGCCGCTGAAGTAACCCCGTCATTTTGAAATACATCTATGATATTTAATCAGGTATTTCTATGCATATACAGCAGTGTTTCCAAACCCAATCCTCAGGGACCCACAGACGGTCCACGTTTTTTCTCCTTCCCAGCTCCCTGCCAGACAGTCCACATATTTGCTCCTTACTGGAAGCTGGGAGGGAGCAAAAATGTGGACTGGCTGTAGGTCCCTGAGGACAGGGTTGGGAAACACTGATATACAGTCTATATATAGAAGGAGGGTGGGGAAAGAAGTAGTTATGTTAATTTATTTACAGCTTTTTTATCTAAATTGATTTGGTAAAGCAAATAAACCCTTTGTGGTAATAGATAAGGAGTTATAAGCTATTTAAATAGCTTTTATTGAAGCCACCTGGGTATTAAATGTAATCTAGTAGTCCTTATGTAAAGGGGGGCTGTTGAGGGGACACTATGGTAGGCGATGGTACCGCTGTAGCAACTGGGTGAGGTCCTGCTGTGATGATGGCGTGCTGCCCCTTTCCCGGCTCAGGCGCTGGACCTGGGAGCTGAGAGCATCCAGGCGCAGGGACAGTCTGCGCACGCTGCTCCGTGGGCCCCCTGCAGGAGCCAAGGGTCCAAGGGTCAGGGCAGGAGAGAGCCGGCAGCCAGGTGACACTCAGGAGGCCAGGGGAGATGAGCCTTTATGGGTGTGTTAAGTTATCCCCCGGGTCAGAATGTTTTAGAATTACCACGTCCGTCCATCCATCCATCCATCCATCCATCCATCCATCCAATCAATCACGCACATATTCACACACATAATCACACATCAGGTCACCTAAACTGCATGGTTTTGGGCAGTAGAAGAAAACTAGGGAATTCAGAGGATGGGAGACACACACAGACCCAGGGGCCACCTACTGAAGCACCGATCTGCCACAGAGAATCGCAATTGATTTAGAAGACAACAAAGGATGGCAATTTGTCAAAACAAACCTCAATTTGAAAAGCAATTCTGTATTTTTCCAATGAGACATAAACTTTAACTAAAATCTTCTGACAATTTCTTGAAGACAGCTCTACAATACATTTTCCTAATTAACACTAGTGGCTAGTTTTTACAGTAGAAGGATTCATTCTTCTTCAGCAGAATCTTTTTCATAACAGAACAAGGAACCATTGATCTCACATTTTAATTAAAAAAACTTTTTACAGTCATTTTGACCTGAAATCTGCTTTCCTATGACAGACGCTTAATATTTTTTACTGAGATCACCTACAGAATCTAAGTTAAAGCCCTATTAGTTTATCTTAGATTAAATGTCAAGAATGTTTTCTTAACAGCCGGGTGTGAAATTACCATGTTTGACATCACTCTACAGCAATAAAAGCCCCACATATCAAATAACATATTATTCCATAGACTCTCTAGCTGGGTCATTCCCCTCCGACAAGATGACATCATACTCTGCCCTCAATCCGTTACTGTGTTAGAATACTGTACCTTTATACAAAAATTAAAGTACCAAAAACATTTATACAGCAAAGCCCTACAATACGTCAAAATTCCTTCATGCACGATAAAGCTTGGGTGTCAGGGGACGAAACATAATTAAATCTGTCCATTATTTAATACTCATTGATTATATAGATTGCTAATGTAAATTATAGGACTCTTTGTGCTTATAAATGATGAAAATAATGATTAATTATTGCCTCATTGGTCAATGCCACCTGTACACTGATTTTCCCAATAAATAACTACCCACCTCTCCCAAAAATGAGACCATACACTGCTAGCACCATACACAAAGAAACTGCCATGACTCTGCACTGAAAAAGGGGGCATGGTTCAATGACACCTGTGTACAGCTGGCCTCTGCCTGAATGCTTCCGACATGCACAGAGACAGAATTGGAGAGCAGCATTGTCAGTCGGCTAGGAAGGGAGGACTGGAGACCCCCGTGTGCATCTCCGTCAGGGATCCCCAGGCCCCCAGTGCCCAGGCCGGCCGCCGCGGCCCGCGCTGATCTCATCCTCTCCATCCTCTGTTTACCCAGCTGGCAGAGCCGCTAGAGCGCGACCCGCAGTGGGAAGTGAAAACACATTACAGCCAAAGGTCGAATTTATGCTAAGCCTGGGGACGATAAGGAAGTCAGGATGGAATTCGCAACCCCCCGGTGCTCAGGCAGCGCCCCCGGCTGTGGAGCGGCGAGTTGTGAGTCGATCACCTCCCTCTATCGCCCCACCCCGATATGCTATTGTCAATGCCCCCTTCCCACACGCTAATGCTAACTACCACCCCAAACAGCCCCTTTGCATTTTCCTGCAGTTCCCTGTCTGTCCATGGCGGCTGGTCCTTGTGAGCTTATCTCCAGTCTTTAACCTTTTTTGAAGAAATAACTAGCAAAGAAGACTAGTCAATTAGGTTTAACTCAATAATTCTACTTAAAGGCTACAATTTGAGAAGAACCTCTGCATCCCTTTTCCTGTCTACATAAGGGCTTCCAAATTTAGTCTTGGCTTCATAAAATGAAATGAGTTTGATATTTTACTCTGGCTACATTATATAAAAATGCAAAAATAATTTTATCTGGAGAGTAATTTTGAGTTCTTTGTCAGTTCCCAGGGTTAGGTACGTTGCTGAGATTCCTCTGAATGGTACATGATGTCCTCAAAAAACAAGAGCTGGTGTGTTTATAATTCAGGGGGATGATCTGCTGGACCTGATTTGATCATCAGCAATATGTTAGCTAAGGACACCCTAGAAATAAGGCAGAATTACAGCATTCTGCATAAGAAGCCAGGGCTAGAATGAGCCATTTGGCCGGCGTGTGTACGTCATCCCACACAGGACTGAAAGGATCTCCTGCCTTCAGGACCAACATCATCACAGACCACAGATCCGTAATCTGAAGTCTCATCAACGTCCGGCTTCAGGCTATATACTTAACCTAAACTGTCGTAATAAAACATCTTTATGAATGGCTAGGAAACTGTAAATCACATGGGATAAAAGCTTCAATCAGACAACGGAATAATAGTAGATATCTGAGTAGGTGACTGACATATTAACAGTAATTGCACACAATAAAGAAAATTACATGCAACAAATCATTCAGTTTATCACCGTATCATTTTACTGGCTGGGTAAGGGGGACGCCAGCAGGGCCCTGGTCACCACAACCCCTGCACATTCACGTTACATCCTCGCAGCGGTGCCGTGACATGACAGGTAGGTGCCTCTCACCCCCATCTGCAGGTGCCAGTCCTCGGGGGTCACCCGTCACCGTCTGTGGGGGGACCCAGAGACTCTGTAGCATCAAGGTGAGCAGGAACACACTGAGCACCACACAGCAGCTGGAGGGGAGCGAGGAGAGAAGGACAACAATTACAGCCTAATGCAGCTAAACCAGCAGCGGCTGAGTCTCAGGCGGCCATGATGGAGAGGGGATACGACCCAAACACATAAAGGCTTAATGGGAAGAGATAACATCAAGGGCGGCTATAATGTCAGCACGGGATCAAGGCCACCATGGAAAATAGCTGGGGACCAATTTACATCAGAAGAAAGAAAACAGATCTTTACACTAAGTGTGGCGGTTTGGAAAAAACGTGCAGAATTATAGTAATACATCTCTGGAGCAGATAAAATTTTTACCAATGCTAACATATTAAAAATGCAAACCAGCGGAATGGCCTGAAAAGCCACCCTGCATATGTAACACATTCTCAGTCTCATATAACGCGTAGAAATGCTGAGTCGTCCTACGCTGAAAACAACACCATAAGGAATCTTTTCATATATCAGAAATGAGCCACGTAGACATTGTTTTGCGTTTGACGTGTAGTAAGGTGTGGATTCAGGATTTGACAGGTTCATTTGGCGCTGCTTATCATTATGCACAGCGAGGTTACGTTCGACCCGACGGCGACGGTGGCTGCACAGGATTCAGCCACGTGCCGTCCCGAAAGCGCTCACTTCGTCCGTCCTTGCCGAGTCGTCACACATGCGGAGAGGTCGTGCCACACATCTGTGCATTCCTGCGGCAGCCCAGTGCCTACGGCGCCATTTTTAAGCCCGCGATTTGCACTCACCCGGCCCACATAATAATGACAGCAGTAGAATAAATTGTTCCACATCTGGGGTTCAAGGCAGGCAGGCGTTTCTGAAAGATGGGTGACCGAGTGTGTCCACGGGGAATCAGTGTGGTCTGGCCTTGCTATGTTTTATTGGAGCCGAAAGGCCTGGCCCTGGCCAGGACCATGGGCTGGCGCTGTGAGGGACAGGACCATTCCAGCAGGACCCAAACCAGCCAAAGCAAACATATACGCCCCCCCCCGGCAGCAGTCCCATCCCACTGCTACCTCGACCTCTGCAAACAGGGCACCTCAATGCCCCGTATCCTTAGGCGTATGCAGATTATGGTTATGTCGACAATGCCATTTACTTATGTTGCCCCCTACTGGTGGGCTGCATGGTTGTTGATTTGCAAAGAAACAATACTAACTGGTAACCCGTGAAAGGTAAAAACCAGCATAACTAGTGAAAGGATGAGATCATTAAGAGTTTCAGTTTCTACAAAATTGATCTAAGAGCCCATTGTGTCTCATGTCATGATTCTACGTCTAAGGAAGAATTTGAGCACGACTAAGCTAAAATAAGTCCCATTTTTTCAGTTTAAACTTCCTTTACAATATATTTATTTAGCAGACACTTTTATCCAAAGTGAAGAACTCGACATATTTGAGAAACCGGGTCAGACAGTCCCTGGAGCAACTAGGGGTTACAGGCCGTGCTCAAGGGCCCAACGGTGACATCACACCGGCAACCATCAGATTTGAACAGCAGCCTCCTAAAGCACTAAGCCACACACCACCCACCTTATTCAGTCTGCTGAGCTTTGGCATTGTTATGCTGAATATTTGTTTACTGCTTGAATTATATTTTACGATGATCTATATTTCAGCATCCTTTGTTTTTCTTCCTTTTTGACTTTTTACATAACAGATACTGTTAATATGCATAAAGACCACAGGATTGGATGTTTATTGGATGTTTGGATATTTAATAGAAAAAAATGATCCCTTTGCATCAGGACTGGAGAAACTTCAGTGATGTTTCTTCCCATATGAGTGTCTTCTTTTAGCTGTGCTCCTTCAATAGAGTACCACATTTGCGGGTGTGGGGGGGGTCACCCTTACCTCCTGGGCCGTAACGGCACACGCATTGTCCAGGCGCGGGTCTGCCAGCGAGGGTCTCACTGAAACAAGCATAGGTAGAACTGTGTGTAAACATGGCTTCTCTCACAACAAAGAACTGATTCAGTGCATGCAGCTTCCCTAACACCCCATGCCTGCCCCCCCAAATGCCCACCTATCACACCCTGCGTCCGAGCCGCAGATGAGCACCGTGCCGCTCGCTAACGATCTTTGCTAATGCATGTGTTCAGCCTCCCCGCTGAACGTGGCAGACACGGCGGAGTCACGGCAGTGCCTCCCACATCAAACCGCTCCCCATCCGTGCATTCTAAAAGCACGGACACGACAGAAATTTGAGCCCCCCCCCCCCCCATCCATTTGCGCTGCCGGCACATGCAGCCTAGGGGGTCGGATTACCGGGATGCTCGAGTGGCGGTCAGAACTCACCGATTCAAAGCGCGGCCTCATGAGCTCCATTTCCACTGGGAACCGAGGACAGCACCTCTTTCCAAAAGTCTCAGCGAGAGGGGGGACACTCTGCGCTTTCCCTCGCTTTTCTCACCCTCTTTCCCTCCCTCTCTGTCTCGCTCATTCTCTGTCCCTAAGCTTCTGGGTATGTATCCCGCCGTTGCCAGGGAAACTTGATTCCCCTCTAGAGGACACAATAGCACAGTGACTCTGAGGTCTTGCACACACAATGAACCCCTCCTACAAGGTGACAGCAAGGCTTTCACTCCAGCTGCACCGTGCCCCTCTCCTGTCTATGAAAATATATTTCTGGCCCTTTCTGTAAAATAAATAGTCACAACAGAGTTCGCAAAACGCCATAAGAAATGTAATATGAGCTATCTGGGCCTACTGGACATGCTAATGTCTACGTTGCTCCTTATGCCCCTTTTCAGCCGCAAAGGATAATAATTGTTGAAGTACGTTTTCATTAAGCATTAGCATTAAACTCAGTTTAGCAAAATGTCTGCGATTCAGAATGAAAGCATCGGTAAAGTATGCTAACAGCGCCACATTGCGAAGTCGGCCCCCTTGGGGGTATTAGCCAGTGTGTGGATGGAAAGGAAGAATGCAGACTGACAAAGACGAATGGGAGACACTCGGGAGACAGCTAATGGAAAGAAATACAGCGAAATTACCCATCGTCCATCTATTAACAATGGCAGCAGAACGGTTCAAAAACAAAGCCGATGGCAAGGAAAGTTCTATTCATTTTAAAGTTTGGCCTAGTTTCAGAGCCATGGTCAGTGGTTTGCAAAAACATTATACGATTTAACGGCTGGAAAATGATCATTTAATGCCGTTTTCTGCAATGTCCAATTTATACTGGGCTACATGGAAACTGGCAGCGCATGAAAATGGGTTCTTGAGATATTTTCGGGAGGAATGTCGCCATCAGAAATAGCTTCTCTAAATCCGCAAATTGTTCAAGAAGTAATCAAATCCAAGGACGGCATGTGGTCACCTCTCTGCCTGTTCTGATCTTTCATTTTCTAGCATTAAATTAAAAGCATGCAAGCCATTCAGGCAAGAAAAAAAAATGGCCAAAAGAGTTCAGCCCCAGCAAACAATTATGATCATTCACAGGTTAATGCTTAGGGGCATGATGGAGATTTTCAGGGGGGATGGGGGGGTTAATAGAATGCAAAATTGCATGCACATGGGGAGCTGGGGTCAGCCCTAAGCAACACATCTCCTTTCCCCCCACCTCCAAATGCGTGCAAGCTACATGCATTCTTCAGAGTGTGACAGTGATACTAACATGGGGAATGTAGTCCTTATTCTGTCTCTTTTTCTGTAAATGTGCTGAAGTTACATTTCTGCCTGCTCCTGGGGCCCAGCGTGAACTTGCCATCACCCACACATGTGCAGCATACACATATGTCAAGGACCTCCAGATACCTTGAAGAAGATCTAAGCCATCCCAAAGATGCTGTGTTCATCTTGGTCCTGGCCTGCAGATCTACCAAGGGAGCACTGCGGTCTCACCTATAGAAATGAGCAAACACTGCACCCCCAAAAAGGTCACTACAGGTCAAACCACAATGCTTGACTGCTCTCTGTCTAAAAGGCTTCAATGGTGGAATGAACTTTCCACTGCACTTAAGATTTCAGAATCTTTTATTTTCTTAAAGAGGATGCAACCCCCAGCCCCTCCACTTTAACCCTGAAACTTTGAAGGCTTCTGGCTTCTGAATTAAGCACACATTGTATAGGTCTTTCTTTATAGAATAAAAATGTTCATTGTAAACTAATCGATTAAATGAAACCACATATTGTACTATTGTAGCTATTCTTCCAGCTGATTATTCAGTGCAGGGTCATGGGGGTGGGCTACAGCCTACACAGGAAGGGCACAAAGCAGAGGAACATTCTAGAGTGGATGCCAGGCCACAGAGCACACACATACACACACTGACACACAGCACCACACACATACATATACTCACACACAGCACCACACACATACATATACTCACACACAGCACCACACACATACACACACTCACACACAGCACCACACACATACACACACTCACACACAGCACCACACACATACATATACTCACACACAGCACCACACACATACATATACTCACACACAGCACCACACA
>JAAGVU020000092.1:19615560-19651152 GCA_011763525.2 Mormyrus iriodes | reverse complement strand
TACCCGGAGGAAACCCCACGACGACACGGGGAGAACATGCAAACTCCACACACATGGAACCCGGGCGGAGACGTGAAGCCCGATCCCAGAGGTGTGAGGCAACAGTGCTAACCACTGCACCACCGTGCCACCCTCATGGTAGCTATTCATCTTAAATTTTCTAGGTTATACTTTGTCCGGCCCACTAACTTGCTTTACAGGTTTGCTAGCATTTTTTGCTGCCGATTCTTTATATTATTCTTTAACAAATCCATATTGAACTGTTTGTTACACAAGATGCAGAATATTTTAACTTGTTCAAAGACTTTTATGAACCTTATAACCTGGGCCTTTGTGGTAGCAGTGTAGACATTATAAAATATTCTGCAGATTGAATACAGTGGCTTGCAGTGTAAAAAGCATTACTTCTAAACAGAATGAAATCATCCGTAACAGACAAGCATAAAAACCTGGAAGGCGTGTTATGTTTCATTAAACATTAAACTTCATTGTAATCCTGTCACAGGACATGGATACATTTTTCATCTGTAAAGATGCTACTGGAGAACATAACTGATCAGATTTTTTTTCTCAACTATAATGCAAAGTTTCATTTGCTCATATCATGGACTGACGTTATACTGGAAAAGATATACAGTTAAAACTACCTAGTGTCACAACTTGAGGAACAAATGAATTGAGGGCAGGCATTGTGGTGAAACAAATAGGGGGTTTATTGAACTCAAAGAACAGAGACTTGAAATAAACAGGATCACAAGGGATCAAAACAGGAGTACTGGAGCAAGAAAGGGCACAGGCAACACAGTTTATGGGTAATTATTTTACTACAAATGCTATCAAAAATATCTAAGGATGGCAGTGTTTTCTGTTCATTCTGTTCATGTACATATAGGGCTATTTCATTACATTTTCTATAATTTTACAATGTAACCACTGAATTAATTATAATATAACGCAATATAATAATTATTGCATTATTTTTAGATAGATATTTCATGAAAAACATCTCCGTGTGTGTTGTTTATATATCATGTAGATGGACACCAGGACATTATATGGCAAAAAACCACGCCCTGTACTGGCACTAGTACCTGAAAACCCTGCTCTGTCTGATGCTGAAGGGTGCAGCGATAGTGACGATGGCAAAATAGCAGACTCAGATTTCCTTCCCACACTGGTACATCACTCATATTATGATGATTTTACGTCCTTGGATGAGGATCAAGACCAAGATGTTGGACTACCACCACCACCACCCCCAAAACAAAGAAAATAGCTAACAAAGGTAAAAACTGTCTAAAAACAGTCAGAATGACAGAGGCAGAAGATGAATGCAAGTTAGATCATAGAAGGCCACCATGGAAAAAGCAAGACATTGAGTCAATGCCTGTGCCAGATTCCACATTTGATCCCCCAGATGAAATTGAAACACTACTGCAGTACTTCAACTGACCTATGTAATATGCTTGTACACCTATACAAGACCCCTGTGAAATCAAGGCGGTGGTATTTTCCACTGTTTGGCTACATGCTTGATCTCGCTGTGTCAAATTCCTGGCTTCTTTACAAGAGGGAATGTCAGCTGCTAAATGAGAAGTCAGTGCATCTGAAGAATTTTCATTTTCAGTGAGTATTGCTTCCAGTCTGAAGTTCATCAGCAAGTCCCAAATTGGCAGGCCACCTTGTTCCTCGCCTCCTGCTGAGGAACCAAAGAGCTGCAATGCAAGATCGTCCCAACCAACGTCAGATGTGCGATTTGACAATGTTGCACATTGGCCCCTCCACTCTGACAATCGAGGGAGATGCAGCTACTGTCCAAAGGGAGTCTCAAGGTGGAAGTGCCACAAATGTGAAGTCTTCCTGTGCTTGAATGTGAACCAGAATTGCTTCTTCATATACCACCAGAAAAAATGAAGTGCCATTCAGAAAGGTGGTTATTTTTTCAGTTTCATTTCTCAAGATACACAAACTCTTTCTCTTCTCCCCACACAGGATGAAGCACCATGTTCTGCAGCACGCTCTGATTTGTGAAAGGCTGCTCTGTCTCTGTTTCACGGTTTGATAGACCTGTTTTAAATGGTGATATTATTAAATTTGTTAAAATTTGTTTCATATATTTGCTTAACAATAAAACAAATAAAAAAACAAAAGAAATACACAAAGATGTTGCTTTGATATTGTTGGAAACATTTCAAAAATGTTACTTTTACTTTTACTTTTAACAGCTTCCTCTACCGTTTGGTAGACCTTCATTAATATAATTTGGGGTATTGAATATAATTAATTTAATTAAAAAACTGCATGGTCAGTGTTTGAAAAAACTATTGATTTTTGTTTTTGTTGGCCTACAGAGCTAAGAAATGATAAGAAATCATTTTTTCAATTGCTTTTTCTGGGTGTGCCACTTAAAGGGTTAACATGAAGGTAAGGAACAAGAGACGAGACAAGAGGGATAGGCGAGGCTTGCTACGTCCATCACAGAACAGGGAGGAGTCAGGAGGGTCAGGCATTCAAATAATGATATCTAGCTATCTCTAGTCAACAATACATTTTGCGAATGGTTAACTTGGCATTGCATATCTGTTGCACAATATAAAAATATAGGTGATATTGTTTAAAAATCGAGCTTCTCGACGTTTGTGCGTTTTGATACCACAGGGAACTTAAGCTGCTTGTGTTTCTTCAGGTGGGTTGCATAGCTCTCATTCTCTTCCTGTCATCACCTGCGCAGCTGTCAGAAAAGGTAAGTAAGTGTGTGTGTGTGTGTGTGTGTGTATTATATATGCACGGATGTGCATGTTAAATCAGAGAGAGGGTTAATGATGAGGAATCACATAGTAATGGTATATGATGTTGTGTGAAGCAAACAAAAAATATATATGGTCTAGTGAGTAAATAGTAGATAATAGGTTGAAAGCCCAGGGGCATCCTGCCAATAACATAATAATTTTTCCATTCTTTATGGAATAAAAGTCGATAATGTAATAACTTACCAATAATGCAATGAATCAAAACATTTCTGAATCAAAAATGTAATAACCGCTTGTGCATAGGCGTGGCATGCTGGTGCAGGGGTTAGCACTGTTACCTCACACAGGATAGGCTCTGGGACCCCCCCCCCATGACCCTGAATAGGACATATGGTTTCAGAAAATGTATGTATACCTGTACATTATGTAATGTAATGGTGTTGCAGACAATGATGTAGAAACTACCATTAATGTATTAAAAATTATGATGCTATTGGCAGTTATTACATTATTCGTTGCTATAGTGTGGAACAGGTATGAAAGGCTAATGAGGTGTGTGAGGGAATGAGGTGAGTAGGGTAAGTTCAAGCTGTTGCGAAATTTCCCTCGGAACAACCCTAACCCTTATTCTAACTACAGTGATACCTTGGAACACTAACGTAATTCATTCCAGAAGGCTGGTCGAGTTGCGATTTGGTCAAGGTCCAAGTCGAATTTCACCATAATAAATAATGTAAATGAATTTAATCTGTTCCAGACCCCCAAATTATTGCCTGTTTATTCTCTATTATCTATTCTCCCTACCTAACTAACAATAAAAAAGCATTAACAATCAATATAAAACTAATACATACATGATGAAGCACCCATACAAAAGCAATAAACATGAAATAAGTGACAATTTATGAGCACTTTGCCTGTATTGAGGCGTCTCCATCCGTACAGGTTTTAACAGGTCTGTTTTGTTTTGTTGTGTTCCGAGTTTTCGGTCGAGTTGCAGCTAGATTTTTCTCGACTGACCCGTTTGAGGTCCGAATTTGTAGAGTTGAACACGTCTTGACTCATACAAGTTTTGGCAGGAACGGTCGAGTTCCAAGATTTCAGTCGATGTACAAGGCAAAATGAAATTCAACAGATCTGTTCAGCATCTAAGTTGGTCAAGTTAAGATGTGTTTCAGTTCCAAGGTTCTACTGTACTTTTTCCTCCCTATACTTAAGTCTGGACCAAAGACCCATGTAAACATAGTTCCCTAATTGAGAATGCCACCAAAGTCACCTACGGTCATTGATCAGTGATGACAGGGTATAAAGGAAAGAAGCTAGTTCACTCTGGATTATTTTTTGATTAAAAAAAGGCCTTGGAATACATTATGTTCAACATTTGCATAAGTGTAACTTGCAACAGCAGTCAAATTTGAATGCATTCCATTTCTTTAACAATCCTGTATGCAGAGCAACACAAAAGCACATTACACCTTTGCCTTGACCATTAAAAGTCATTCTAAATGGCTCTTTGCAACATTGTAGAATGTAGAACAGGACAGTTACCCATCCATTGTCTATATTCACTTATCCTATTCAGTGTCATGGGGGTCCAAATCGTATCTTTGAAGCTATGACCGCAAGGGTGGGAATAACCCAGGATGAGGTGCCAACTCATCACAGGGCACATACACACCATTTACAATTTAGCAATTTCAGTTCACTTTAGCATGCTTTTGCACTATGGGAAGATCATGCAAACGCTACACGTGCAGAGCTGGGGGTGGAGATTTAAACACTGGTCTCCAGAGGTATGAGATAACCATGCTAGCTACTGTATCACACTGGCACCCCTCCCAACGGCTATATGTGAATATAACTGTCATCTTGCTGCTTCTTGATTCCACCTGAAAGAACATAGCTCCCCAAAAGTCTAATACGTGAATATATATCATCCTTTCTCTTCCTTGCTCTGAATATCCCTCAAAGGCTAAGAAGGCCCAGCCATGCTTAGAATGCAGTGTTCATCATGGGCAGCAGATGGCAACCTGATCCTAATATTTAAATTAAAATTTTCGATAATCTTTATTACAAGTTTTTATAAATTGCTAAAGTACATTTCCTGACAATTTCCAACCTTTTCTTCAAACAGTAAACACAAAACCCAGTTTTCAAACTGCTTTCACAAAACCTTCGATTCGTCTTGCAAAATCAAATAGTCTACTCAAAACTACTTTATCTTTGCTCAAAACCGAGATCACACGGGATTTGATCACACGCAAAGCTGGTCAAAACTGAGCAGTCTTTACACAAAACAACAAAAAACAAGATAACACTACCAGTCAAGACTGTTCCTGTCTTGCAGAGAAACATCTTCACTGTGGAATAAGTAATAAGTAACTATATAGGAAAAAGTAAAAAAATAAAATAAAATGACGGAATGACAGGCATGTTACAGTAAAATACTGCACATTTGCCAAGCGAAAGTCAAGGAAGAATATTCATTCTGCTTCACTATCATGTTGCAGTGCTGGGTCAGGACAAAGAGCTTTGTCTACAACACAAACAATGTTCTCCCTTGCTAGGCAAATGGAGAAGAATACTGTAGAGACCCATCCAAACACTGACAATAAAACACAAATACAGCACTTTAACTCTCATCCAGCTCATATTTTACGTTCTAGTCACCCACTGGATTCTTCACATATTTAGAAACACATTTGAACAATTTTGAGTCATTGTGTTAAAGTGACTACTCTAACTAGGTGAACAGCGTTTGAAATTTTTCCAAATGAGTGATTGAATCAGCAAATGACTTTTGGCAAATGACACTTTTGTTCCAAGAATGGGGTTTAGTGTTTTAGCAATTCAGGAAGACTGTAAGACAATGTTCTTGAAGCAGCATCACGATGGCCATCCTGTATTGGAAAGTTATTGTAATACGAAATTAAATAATTAAAAATAGACAGCTAGCTGTATTTTATTGGGACAGAGCAGCAAAACGTTGTTTTGTCTTATTTTGCTTTAGACCTCTTCTAACTGCACACTCCCCCACAAATACTTTTCTTTGTATGAAGAGATTGGTTTCACCTGTTCTGCTTCATTCTTCACTAGCTGCCAGTCGATGCTCGGATGATGTTGAAAACCCTGATATTTGCATTCCATCTATTAAGTGAGCACACCTCCATCCCAACCACATATTTTCTTTGATTATAAAATACAGTATCTTCATAACTTCTGTCGTAGCAATGGAAGAATCACGGTGACAATGAAGACAGATACTACAATGCATTTTTACAAATTATACAATCATGAGGAAAAACTACCCTTCATTATGCCTTAGCATTAACACCCTTTCTGTCAATAAATACCTGATTTCCCGTTTTTATATCTTTATCGCATTTAATGCTCTTTTATCTACACTGGGCACTTTTTCTATTCGGAAATTCATCTTGACGAGCAAAAAAACACACCCACCTTCATCTTAGTTTTCAGAAAATTCATTGGGAAGATATTTCAGTAAAAACGTCGGCATATTTGTTCATTGATTTATTTAGAAGATAACCTTATCCAAATCAACGTATTTAAAAGCAGCGTCGACCAGTCCCCAGAGCAAGTATAGTGTTTTGCTCAAGGGTCCAGTGATGAAATTGATGATGAAATCACTTTGAACTGGAAACCATCGGATCACCGGCCTGCACCCAGGGCTGGATTGGTCAACTGGTATGTGGGCCAGCAAAATTTATTCTTGGAACACCCCAGGCTCAGAAAAACTGCAAAATTACTCGTGGGGGACCCTAAAGTCCACGATCGATTTTACATAACCGTCTAGCCCTGCCTCCACCTTATGTTACGTTAGACATAAGTCTTATTAAGGTTAGTGACAAAACTACTTGTTTCAAGAAAGGAAAAAAATAATACATCCATGATACCCGGTCAGAGAAACCCTTAATCTAAGGGGAGAGAAATTGCAGTTGAACTGAATTACCTGTAATGTCTGTCATGTGGCCGTTTTGGGCAGTTTTGGTAAAGGACAATGTGAGATCTTGTAGGTCATTCCAAAGCTGCCTTCTGACTCTTTTGGTCTTTTTTTGACAGTCCCATGTCCTCGTAAACAAGATTTCGAAGAACTGGGTGATTATTCCTCAGCCACTCGCACCAACGCTTTGTAGCGATGGGCAAACAGCGGCCAGAGATGCTTTTCAGTTCAATTCAATTTTTATATAGCGTCTTTCATAACATAGTCGGCCAAGACGCTTTACATGGGTGTGGTGTGATGCATTACAACATCATTGAGAGAACAAAACAAAGACAGGGAAAAGGAAAGACAAAGAAGCTAAAGAAATAAAGCCAGATGACAGCGGAGGAGAGGACCGTGACCACAGTAATTTCCTCTTTTTGAGACTGCAGGTTACCAAAACGTAAAAGACTGGTCCTTGTGTGCGACCATTTTGTCGTCAGTCATGCTCATCTCTGTTTGCATTTAGGCAGAAAACCTATTTCACAGCCGGAGCGCTGCTGACGAGCCCCAGTGCGCACGCGCGATTTTTACAACCGCGACGGCAAGCCAAAGCGGTCGGATGGATCAAGCAGGTAGGGAGGTGGGAGCGCTGATATCTTTGCCGAAATTGCCTCTGTAAATCCCTGCTTTACATTACCTTAAAATGACGCCGAGCTGTAGTTTGCTATTGCAATGACTTTCAATCCCTTTGAACTGCATTTTGCGGTTTAGTTTGTCGTGTCGGTTTGAAAATGTGTGGCTAGCTGGTAGTGGCTTGCTAGTTAGCTGAAGATTAAGTGTATTTGAGGTGACAACACACTAACAAGTACCTGTTCACCCGCTCCCTGGGTCTTGTCATTTTTTACCTAGAAAAAAAAAATATTCTTTTCTTTCATTGACACACCACCCTGGAGCGAAGCTGAGAGTCCAGTTAGCCTATCGGGTGAGTAATTGGGCTCGCTAACTGCTAGCTTGTTAGCAGGATTTACTGTGCCTCTTGGCAGTATTAACGGTATTCGTCTGACTAACTGCGCGCGCTTTCTCAAGCCTGCATTTCTAAATGTGTTTTCAGTCGTTTATTTCATCACACGCGCTTTTTAACTTGATAATGGTTAATCACACATGAACGCCAACTCCAGATTTAGGTTAACAGTATTATATTTAACGCTTTGAGCCATTTAAATGGGCATTTCTCGTGGTGATAGTTTATATTTTCTAGTTAAGAAACCAGCACATGATTGCGTGAGATTTTAAAAAGCTTAATTTCCTTAATTCCTGTACACCAATTTCTTAAATAGATTATGCCTTTAGTAATTAAAATTCAAATGTACATTAATTGCGTTTTTATAAATTTACTGAGGCACAGTATGCAGCCATGACACCGTGGACATAATGTGATTCTTGCCATTCTTTGCCTCGCATTGCTTTCCACAAGCCTTGTACTCTGTGTTTTGTTTCTATACCTCTGAGCCAGAGAGATGATTCCTGATAGATTTACGCACTTAATACTGCAGTCCTGATTTGGCATCTATCACAAACACTTTTCTTTGTACGAAGAGATTGGTTTCCGGTTCTGCTTCATTCTTCACTGGCTGCCAGTCGGTGCTCGGATGATGTTAAAACCCTGATATTCGCATTCCATCTAAGGGAGCACACCTCCATCCCAACCACATTCTTCTTAGTCCATAAAACCCATTAAGATATCAGCAATAGATTCCTTCTGGGACCATGGCTGGTAAGTCTGAAGGGTCGGGGATTGCAATCCTGTCCCTCTTTGACCCTTTCTCTTTAGTGGCAGAACATCTTTGTCATAATAGCCCTGGGATATGGCCTTACTGTATTTATCTCTACTATTGTCTGACAATAAAAGTGAACATAACAGTATTTGTTTCTCTTTGATTTGATTTATTATGTGAGGCAAGGTTGCACTTAATTGACAATATTTACAGTACACCTGTAAGCTGGTATTCAAGCTCCTGTTATTCAAGTTCTCACACAAACATGTTTTTATATTAATACCCATATCGTATATCTGAGTGCTGTCCTGACATAATAAGTGGCATATGAGCTCAGCCAGCGCATATTATATGCACAGTATGTCTTTATGATCTGTATTATAAGAGACTTTAGACAAAGCATCTGCTAATCAAATGCAAAAATTCTATATGAGGAATGCGGTATTTAGTCCTTGCATCTACAACTAGATGCCACGTAGTACCAAAGTCTGGTGATTGTCCTGAATTGACTAGCATGATTATTGTGGACCGGAGCATTGTTGTCCTGTCCCCTATAGCAGGCAAGAAATTGTGTATTACAAGATGCTTGTGGAAAGACATTAAGCAGTCTTGCTGCGTTAATCCAGCCTTGTGATGGAATGTGTTTGCCAAGGGTGTGTCTGCCTGTATGCTTGCATGGGTCCATTTGTCAAGAGCATGGTATCAAACAATTTAGTGGACTGCATTGTGGTTCTTCAGTGCTCAGATGTCACATTTCTGAGCTCCTTGCAGCACTAGATCTGCAAATAATTGATGTGGGGTCTTGTTAGTGGTTGGACACAAACATTGCTTCATAAATAGGTTTGTATTTGTTAAGGATGCTCTCAGTAAGTATTTCCACAATGTGTGTTAGTGCTTCTGTTTCAAAGACTTGCCCTCTACCATGGAAACATTTAAGTTTTGCATCCAGCCCACTATTCGTGTATCCCTTTCTGTCATTGAATTACCTGCTGGAAAATTGCCCAGAAGTTGACGTATTGCATATTAGGGACACACGCATGCAGTGGTTGAATACTATGACTAAATGTGTATGGTCCAGTACTTGCATCATTTAGTCAGTTTAATCGCTGCCACAATAATTATGTGAGGTATTAATAATGAATGTTGGCTTGAATAACAGGCTTAAGTGCACTGTTTCATTCAGTGTATTTTTATTTATGCTCTATAGTTAGCTATCTGCTATCACTGCTGCTGAATGTCGTGAAGTACAACCGCGTACTGTAGTAATTGGCTTGACTGAATGAAAGACATTTTCATAGTGCCGGTGGAGAATTCGTTAGCTGTCTATGTTTTCTTGGCTTACAGACCGCGCATAGTATAAGTCCATGGCTTTTCCTGTATCCAGTATCAGGCTTGATTTTGTTCAAAGCCATACAGGTTAGTGTTTGTTCTTAATAAATGACCGTGTAACCATTCAAGTGTAGTTTCATACTGTTTTCTTGTTGAAACAAAGTAGCCGTTATTCAGAGGTTAATACCGCAACAACAGAAAAAAGACAATCCTTTCCATTATAAAAGGTTTTATCAAGGCTGGGGTAACCCAGTAGTCTGGCAGAAGATAGAGCTGAGAAGAGAAATCAAATTAACATAATTTGCTTATACCGTTTTACTGAAGCAGTTCCTCACATGGGCTTGTTCGCATGTACACATGTACGCAAGCATTTTGGTAGAGGCAGGGATAGATGACAATGTGGTACTGGCAGTTCTGGGTAAGGTTGATAGCATTAGGGGTGGCTTGGTCCAGGAAGTCTAGGCTAGCCATCTGGGGACAGGAGATGTTTAGAGTGAAGAGACGTTCTAGGTCGGGTGGTCCCACACAGATGTGAACATTAGAAATGTGATGTTTTCTGATAATGACAGTAATACTGTGGAGACAATAGCACAGGCGATTTACTGTAAACATTGTTGTAAGTACATGTTTGTATGTGATACTGACTGTATCAGCTGTTTGTACTTAGTGCTGATGATTTTGTGAAACATTATTGAAATGTATTTTATCCTTTTTTGTACGCACCAATATTTAGTTTTATGAATATTCCGTAAGATTTGTTTTGGAGATTGTCCTGAATTGAAAAACATAAATGCTGGGGGTTGAAGGATTGCCATTCTAGAATTTACTCCTTGCTGCAGGCAGTAAAATGTGTACCTGCATCAGGTCCAATAAAATTCTTTGAGTTTTTGAGGCTATGGGGTTGGGGTAATGTAAGACTACTTTATGGTGAATCAGGTTAATGCTTCAACTGATTATTCATGAAACAATTTTGCTGAGTAAGCATAGACTGGGTGGTCTGTTATATTGCTATCCTGGAATTTTTTTGTTTCCTGTTTTGCCTGCAGCCATTTTTTGAATCCAAGAGTAGTTTCTATGTGATTCATGTACAACAATTGACTATATGTAGTTGTATTAGGTCAAACCCCTATCACTTTTTCTGTCTTTCCCACAGTGACCATCATGCAAGCCTCTTAACTTCGAAACCAGACAAGCTTCCCCTTCACCCTTATCTGCAACCCTTGGCCATGACTGAAGAGGACTATGGGTGCTTTGTGGACTGGGACAAGATGGGAGAGCTGGCAAAGAGCAGTGGTCCCAGCAAGCTGGACTGCAAGGACCCACGGGAGCTGAAGAACCTTGCTAGGCAAGGCCACTGGGCCAAGAATCAAAAGCTGCGGGCCCAGGTCTACCAGCAGCTTATAAAAGCTGTCCCCTGCCGCACTGTCACTCCAGACAGGGAAGTGTACCGCGACATTGTCGTTAACATCACCGGCAAGAAAGACCCCACCTGCATCCCCTTGCCTGAGTTTGTAGATGACACCCCAGTGCCCAAGTATTGCCTGAAAAAAGATGGGATTGGGGCAGCCCACAAGATCTTGGCATGCTTGGCTAGTCAGTTCCCCGACATCTCTCACTGTCCCGCGCTGCCAGCCATGACCTCCCTGCTTCTGCACTTCAGCGCAGACGAGGCACAGTGCTTTGAAGCTGTGAGCCGCCTGCTAGCCTGCAATGAGCCAGGGCGTCGCATGCTGGACCAGACCTTCTTGGCCTTCGAGTCCTCATGCATGACCTTTGGTGACCTGGCTCAAAAGTACTGCCAAAGCGCGCACAAGCTGATAGTGGCTACTGCCCAGGACGTGTTGGAGGTATACAGTGACTGGCTGTGTTGGGTTCTTGGTGACCTCCCCTTCTCCCATGTAGTCCGGGTGCTTGATGTCTTTCTTGTAGAAGGCTACAAGGTCCTATATCGTGTGGCTCTGGCCATTCTCAAGTTCTATCGCAAACACAAGGCTGGTCAGGCTCAGCCTGCAAGCCAAGATTCTGCTGGCGTCAGGGCGGACATACGGGCCTTTGTTCAGGGCATCGGCTCTTCTGTCGCCCCTGAAAAACTTCTAGAAAAGGCCTTCTCCATCCGTCTCTTCAGCCGAAAGGAAATCTCATTACTGCAGCTCGCCAATGAGAAGTCCTTGCAGCAGAAGGGCATCACCGTCAAACAGAGGAGGTACCGAGCTTCTACCACTTTTTTGGTGGCTCTGGCTGTCTTCGCCGTGTTTCTCTGGCAGGTGGGGCTCAGGCACTGTGACTCTGTTCCCCTGCCTTTCTCTTGTACCCTTGTTTATTTTAAATCACTGCTTTTAAATCTTCTCCTTTGTCTCTCGCACCATAATTCTCTCTTCCAATGCCTTACATTTGGCCCTCACAGGAGGTAGGTCTCAGACTCTTGTGTTTGAATGTTTTATAGTTAATGTATCAACACACAGGTCATTTATCTTAGAAACCTTTGGACACTAAAAAAGAATATGATGTCACAGTAATTGCCAGTTAATTTGTAAACCCTGTTTGCTTGTGTTTTAAAGCTACACTTGGGAATCCTTGGCCTACTTTCTTACAGTTTTGCCCCTTTTTGTTGCTTTGTCCCCCATGTGTTCCTTTTTCCCCTTGTCCCCCCTTTTGTTCCTTTGTCCCCCTGTTTGTTGGCCCCAGGCGGAATGTACATCTGGCGGTGGATGCAGACAACTTCTCCTCAGATATTGTCAGCACCAAGGAGATGCGAGACATCTGGTCCTGGATCCCAGAGCGCTTTGCCCTTTGCCAGCCCAAGCTGCTATTCACCACTGCCAAACATGGCTGCAGCCTCAACAGGTACTGACCTGTGATCACTGGCAGTGGCTACCTGATTGATTAAACAGTTATCTGAATTTTGCAGTGTCTCTTGCAATCATGTGTCCTGTTTTTGATTTTATTATATGGCCAGTTTTTGAGGAAAGCTAGGATTTGCCCCCCCCACACTCACCCATATTGGGAATGCATGAAACTTTATGGTATAAAATGGACTTCATAGTCAGCAATAACAAAGATGCCATCATAAGAGAGAGAAGAGAGGTGGATTTGAGGAAAAAATCTAGATTCTTTCAAACAATCCAAAACCAGTAATGTCTATAAAATTATGGTATAGATCTTTTGCTCTTTGAAACCTGACCTGTCAATCCTTAACTGATACCAAGGTTCTGTTTAATATTACATCTACCACAGGAAGGGTGCGGGTTGGTTATAAACAAATGACTGTATATCTTGCATTCTACACAGTGGCTCTGCAGTAAAGCTGCATTTGACTGACACAGTTGTTAAGCCATACCCTGTTATAAAGTGCAAACCACAACATCATCTGATTGTGTTTATGACTGAAGACAAGGCAGAAACAGCCTCTGCCATTTGGTCTTCCTGTGGCATTTAAGGCAATTTTGTCAGGAAATTCAGACTGGGCTAAAATATAACTACTGTACAGCTATAGGGGTGTGCTTTTGCAAGAGATACATGACCGTACTCAGTAGTAGAGGACATAGGATTTAGTTCATTTTAGTTATGTTACATTTTTGATTTTTAAATTTATTTTGCCATGTGCAAATAAGTGTCTCCTAGGTTTTGTTATTCAGACACATTGACAGACATGTTGCCTTTGGCTTACAACTGTTCGTAATTGTTTGTAGTTTAAATAATAATTTCAAAACGAATTGATTTCCCTGCTGTAGCAGAATTCCACTGTGAATCCAGAACTGAGGTCTGTACCAAATCGTCAATTTTGTGTACAGTTGCACTGCTATTGTCTATAGTGCAATAGTCTTTTGCCTGTGACATGTTGCTTTCCTGAATTCCTAAGTAGTTCCATATTGGAGACACTTTTGTTACTCCTCATCTCGTCACTCCGTTTTCAGTGGTAACTAGGAAGCATGATATTGTGAAATGCCCTTGTAGCTGTTCAAACAGCTATGTGCAATCTGCTGAGTGATTTCCAGGAGAATATACAAAGGAATATATAAACCAGAATGTACTCATGTGTATAGCCAGCAAAATATAAACCTGTAAATACTCAGGTCTATAGTAAGCAGCCATTGTTTAGAAACTCAAGACGCTAACTGGTATATTTGAGCTGTCTGTGAAAGCCCTGTGATTGTCTCTCTTGCTTCATGGCCTGTGCTGCCTGGGGTAGGCTCTATGTTCCCAACAGCCCTGTACTGGCTATGTGGTTGACTACTACATTTCTACACTAATAATGAAAGGTTACAAAAAGGGAAATTAGTTCAGAACTTGGCATTTTCTGTGACCCTTTATGGATAATGAAAGCTAGACAGATAAGTAGTGGGACAAGATTATTGATGCCTTTAAACTCTGGCACTGGAGATAGCTTAAAAATACCTGGGGAAAACAAGTGCAATCTGAACAAATCAAACCTTGTATTTCAGTGGCTGGACCCAGTCTTCACAACGAACATTCCTTTGTGGAGCCTGAACACTTGGATAGAATACAAATGTTGGAGCAATGCCATCTAATAAGCTCTGACAAAGGACAATTGTTTTCATGGGGAACATAATACCGTTTAGCAATTGACAGAAGTTTGACACTAATTTTAAACAGGGACTAGTATATTCTTATTGGGGTATTTGGTCTTTTGAACTGCATTGGCCCTGTGGTCTAGGTGTAAATTTTTGTTTTTATAGCCTCTCTGTGCTGCAGCTCAAATGAGCCTATTTTAATTTTTGATGCAGACCAGTATATTTTTGGCTAGAAATAGCCATTAAAGTGTGTGCGGTACGTTGTTCGGCAAAAATCTAAATTATCGACATTAGTGCCCTGTTCTGCTTTAAATTAAAGAAAGATCCCTTGATTGACTGTAACCGAGGCACCAGATGAAGATGGTGAGCAGCCATACTGCAACTTTAAACTTAATTACGATATCGCTCTGATTAGCTTACCACTAGCCTCAAGCAGGGTTACTGTGATCATATGTGGGTTATGATATGTGGGCTGTTGGCCACAACTGGCAGATTTCATGGAGTGGCCTGCACCTCAACAGCAGACTCTAAATGGACCTACATCATGAAAACGATCCACTCGCATTAATATGCCAACATACCTTCAGATTCTGTTTCTAATTACTCACATATATCTAACTCAGGTTCTACTCCCACTGTGAGGGTCACGAACCCACGCTGATGCTCATCAAGACCACCGATCGGGAGGTATGAACCCTCATGGCCCAGCTGCTGTCACCTTCCACACTTGGATTGGTGTAAAGGATTTAAAATAAGCATGACATTGAACGAAAATGTAGTTCAGTGAAAGAAGGTTTGTACTCCGTATCAGCCATGATTCTCATTCATGATTTATAGCTTTTATTTGCTAAAGTGACATATCTTTACCTTTCTTGACTCCAGGCTGGTTTTTAATCGATATCATTGTAAACACAATCCGCTCTTTTAATGGTGTCGTGTTTAAACGGAGCACCTGCTATTTGGTTTTTGGATTAGACTGAGCAGTTTGGCCAGCCTCCTTGCTTTGATTAAGAAGGTGGTATAACTGGATTTTGCTCAATCTGTATAGGTATGTGGTGCCTACCTCTCCACTGACTGGGAAGAGCGTAAGCGGAGTGGAAACAAGCTCAGCTTTTTTGGGACAGGGGAGTGCTTTGTCTTTAGGGTGAGTTCCCCGACCTTTTTTTGTGCGCAAATGTTTTTCAAATTGAATGATCTAAGCTTATGTTCACGTTACCTGGCTGAAGTGAGTCATATATGATTTTTTTTGCCTTATTGTGACTCAGATCTGATGTTTTCAGGACTGTGGACACAGAAATATTTTCAAATCAGATTCGAGTTGCTTTCATATGTGGTCCTAGATCAGATGCATATCCGATTCAAGACCATGAGACCTGAATGAGAATGGTCAGATCGGAATTTGTGATATTTTGCCTATATGCATGTGCTGACCATTTTTTGTTGTTGGTGACTCGTGCAAAAACATATCAGTGTGCATGCATGCTGTTTCAGATTAGATTAGATTAGATTAAACTTTGTCATTGTACAGGTACAACAGTTGAGTTCACATTACAGTTATATACAGGTTACTTGTAATTATCAACGTAAACCGTTAAGATAGGGAAATCTGACCTGAGCAAAAAAAATTGGAATTGAACAATGGGACTTGTATTGTTAACATTGCCTTAAAATCAGTTATAGTGCAGGGACCTAGAGTCATCACAAGAGGGCACCACTGACCAACAGTTCACATTATCGTGCAGTCTGGAAACAACCCTTGTGTATTTTACTTCTTCTGTTCTAAATTCTAGAATCTATAGAATCATTTTGAAAATGGACTGGGGTAACTTTGGCCCCAAAAATAACACAGGGGTCAAAAACCCCATCACGTCAGGCTCCTAATTGTGCAAATCAGAAGCTCATTTTGTACAGTATTTTATTGGATTTTAATTAGTGCAGTTATTTCACCAAAATGTGGAACACTGTGCAGTTAATTAAAAAAGTTAAAATTCGCTAGTTTCTCAGATTCCTCATCCTACATGGCCAATTAGATAAGTAGTTTGTTTATTTACAGGAACAGCAGCCAGTTGCTGAAGAGTAAAATCTTGTGTGAAAACAAGGGGGAAAATGATGGACAAGTATCTGAACTGTAATAAGAAGTTTGTAGCACATGTACCATAGAATCTTTGGAGGAAATCAATCTTTAGGCATCATTTTTCAAGCAGAACAACAAACAGAGATGAGGTTGTATGCTAATTGGTGCTGAATTGCCACAGAAAAATGCTTAGTTTGTTAGAAGACATAGAAGATATTTTAGTTCTGTCAAGGTAAGGTTATTACTTTTGATGTCATAGCTGAAAAGTGGCTAAATGTTTCTGGTCATTTACGTTAAAAATAGAGCTTTTTTAATTATTAAAATTTTAATAATTAAAAAAAAAATTGACTGCTGACAAAATGAATGCTGCAAGTATAATGCACACCACGCATGAATCATTAAGCTTGTTTCCCTCTGAAGTGCACAAAGGCTTACATGGCCACAGCCGGCATTAAGCAGGAGCCGTGGACCTGAAACCTGAGCCGCTCACACTGTTACCCGACCCGTCACACACCTCACACGCGCCTCAGAGCAAGAGGATGTCGACTGTGATCTGCCCCATGTCCCACCCCAAATCTGACCTTGAAACGGCGACTTCTGTTTATACATCCACAGATGACAAGACTGATGATTATCTGCTGCCTGTTAATCTCCTTTTTGTTTATAAAGGCCTCTCTGTGTTTGTGTGTAGATGAAGCCGGAGATGGACCGGTTCGAGTGGGTGGTGATTCGTCACCCTGAGCGGGTGTCCGCCGTTCACACTCAAGGCAGCCCAATACATGACACTGAGACCCCTGACCAGGGCAACTCAACTTCCAACATCCTGACGCCTGCCCAGCCCGGCACTGACCCCTCCGATCGCCTGTCCCCCTTCCTCGCCACTCGCCACTTCCACCTGAGTTCCTTGAACAGTTCCATGTTCATGGCTGGAGGCACCGATTCCATCATCATAGGTCAGTGTTGGGGGGTGATCCACCCTCCATTAGCCTTTACTTTAGGGGGATCCCTCTGACCTCTGTCCTTTTCCTGTCCTGCCAGGTGGTGGCGATGGCAATGCTCTTTACCTAGATGCAGAGTTGAACCACGGACGAACAGCACGCTGCGCCACCTTTGAAAATCCACCCCTTTGCTCCGAGAACTTCCTAGTGGCCCTGCTGGAGGTGTGGGGCTTTGAAGATGGTCAGAGCATTTAAGAGGGCAAAATCAGGCCTAGGAACACAGCCTCAGCACTATAGAAATACATATTTCCTGAGCTGCAGTGATGGGATCCGGCCATCGCACTATATTGAAACACACCTCCTTAGTCTTTATAAGTGTTGTTCCTATGTATCAAGAATAAGGCTTAGGTTGGGTTTAACCTCATATCAGTAAAATTTTGATTTGCCCTTCTCTACAGTCTTAATTCCAGTCATTTCAGACCTAGAGTACTGTCCAAAAGAACATTCACATGTTAAAATAGGTTCTAAAGGATATTACTCATTCATTCATTTCTTGCACAATCGCATTTATTTGTTTCGATTATGTGCACTAATATTACACACTAGTATTATACGCTCTACTTCTCATTTATAACAGGATTTTTAATTACACAAACTGGTAAGTGCAAATGGCCAAAACACACAGTTAAGTATGTGGGATGTAGCCTACCCGAGCATCATGGAGCCGTTGACGCTGTAAATGTGAAGTACTTTTCAAGTTCATATCTCTATGAAGGTGATTTGTGTTGAGTATGTCTCAAAATATGTGGTTGTACGCAAACTATGAAGTTGATCTAAAAGAGGAGGCAGCAGCCATGTTGTTTTGTGGG
Organism: Mormyrus iriodes; assembly: GCA_011763525.2. NCBI lineage: Eukaryota > Metazoa > Chordata > Actinopteri > Osteoglossiformes > Mormyridae > Mormyrus > Mormyrus iriodes. The sequence goes on along the minus strand of JAAGVU020000092.1, from coordinate 19,632,942 downwards.
TTATGTGCAGTTTATTTTTTCTTAGCTGCATATCAGGTGTCTGCAGTTTATCTTAGCATTGTGGATGATATGCTGAAGTATTGTGGACGTCAATTGGTTATAAATCAACTGTTTGTGCTGTAGATTTAAATGTTTAGGATGTAGATTTGTTTCCCTCGTAGTGTATTGTGGAAGTTTTGTTTGGTGAAATGAAGTTAATATCTGCACAGAGCTATATGAAAGATTTATTTTTACTCAAATTTGGTTAGTACTCACACTTGGTGTCACTCGCATTGAGACGCAAACTTAATGCCAGCATCCTCTATGGACAACTTACAAGGAACCGGGTGATATTTGGTGTATAAAGATTAATGTACTGCTATGTTTCATTAAGATATCTGTAATTGAGAAATGTTAAACTGATGCATTTGAACAAAATGATATATGCATGCATATATAATAATATACGATTTATCTCTGTTTCGTGAGTGTTGTTTTTCCTCCCCGGCCACCCATAATCTTATATTGCTCATTCATAACAGTAAGACAAGCACTGTAACGTTGATGTCCCCTAATATTTTATACGTAAACAGAAATGCGTATTTCACTGCGGGTTTTCACATATATGAATTAAAGAACTAATAGCATTGTTCTGTATTACACTACTTTGAGAGGAGCGTCGGTCGAATGGCATCAAATTAGCGAGATTATGCTACTATGTATAACTGGAGTGTACATAATTGTGAAAATACGACGACGGAGAAGGTAAAAAGGAAGGGCGTCCGCGGTGCCCTGCAGAAACACCCTTACAATCGTGACTGCCGACTGAAGGGGGTCACACCCACGCACGCTTGCGTAATCGCACGTCCTCATCGAGCGCTCCGTTCCTCCGTCAGCTGAGTTCGCAGTCATTCGCGTGCTATTAAATGGAATTCCTATTGTGCGTTATTTTGTTTTAGTGCGTTTCCAAGCTATTTTAATGATGCAACGGTATCGTCGATTTTTTTTTTTATTTCCCTCCAAATTATGTAAGGTATTATCGTTTGTGGTCTTCGGGTGTTTTGTAAATAGCATATTAAGTATTTTGTTTCTATCGCGTTGGTTAACGCAGACCTACCTTCAGGTACGCAGGTCCTACTGCACAAGTCCCATTTTACATTCCACAGCTAAGTCTACGGGGAAGCAACCCATGTTGTACGTCCCGTGGAGTTTAAATACAGACCTAAAACTAGTGTATAATTCAGAGTAATTATATGTTGAAATTAAATGTACAGTATGTTACCAATGTTTATATAGTTGATGAATCAGATTTCCTCAGCTGATACTGTATCTCGTGACATACTATCACAGTAAGCACTTAATGAATTAATCTTCAGCTTTAGTGTTTATTAGAAATATTTAATTTGTTGACGAAAAACATGAACCACGTCAGATATAATGCATTTTCAAATGAAACGTGTCATGAAATACATTTACAGTGTTTGTTTTTGAGACATAATCACCATATGTTTGCTTGAGAGACGGTACTGTCCCATCCAACAGATGACGTATCTTAAATATCAGTCAGTGTATGATTAATTAATGTGTTTATGCATTCTCGTCATCTGGTAATAGTGGTCAGTTTGTACCTTCGCAATGAGAAAGATAGTGCAACATTATAAAAAAAATTCTATTCTAGAGAAATTGTGGGAAATGTCCAAATGGATACCTGCCGTAATGGTTTGTCAAAAAATAATCGCACAATGCCTTAGCAAGCCTTGATGTAGCTTTACGTCTCCAGGGTTGTGGGTTTATACCCAGTGTATGTATTTTCTCTCTGTCTTTAGTTGGATTTTTGCAGTTTCAGGCTTCATCCTACAACGCAAAAGACGTACTCTTCAGATTAATCGGTCAGTCTACATTAGTACTTGTGTAAATGGTCTACCTAGTTCATTCTGTGATGCCTCGTGATTCCTGGGCTTTGGATACTTGCAAACCTAACGAGGTATTCACAGAAAATATGATCTGGTGCCCAGGATGTGCTTTTTTTGTTTTACTGCTAATTTCCCCTGTCTATCGCATCCTCTGTCTATTTCAATGCAAGAATAAGTAATTTCCTATGTGTTTTATTTGGATAAAACAAGGAACTTAAGAAAGAGTCAGATTTTATGAACTTTTAACCAGAAGATGTTTAGTCATGGGGACAGACTGAGACGAATTCTATTTTTGCTGCATACTTCCCCTATTTTCAGTCTGATTTGAAATATAAAATATATAAGAATAAAAAATATTTAAGTATTAAGATGTTGGTCAAACAGAATACTAACAACAGTTTCTGCCTGATATATAGATGAAGTCAATGGTTGAAATTCCTCATCATGCAATATGTATTTATTTGAATAAGAGGATTTTCAAAGGTTGTAATACTGAAAGATTGTGAAATATAGGGACTTGTAACCCAAGAGGAACTTGGCCTGTTGTGGTAGTATAGCACTGGGCAGAATCCATTCTTAACTTAAAGTACTCCAGTGGGATATCTGTGGAAAGTGGCAAGTCTTATTTTTGGACAAAAATGTCAAACTAAATGTGCGTGGCCCAATAGCTTTTAGCGATGAGCATAGGCATCAATTATAGTTGTACAGAGACACACGCTCAAGAACACTCATGGCAGAATATTCCATGAACAGGCAGGCATGATGAGGCTTCCTGTACAGTTCCCATGTCACATGTTGCGGGGGAGGGTGGTTGAATGCATCAAATTTATCTATTTTAAAAAGGAAGACACTCCACACCCAAGTGGTTCAGACCCACCATTTGGAAAATGTCTAATAGGCCAGGGCGTAGTTAGAGATGAATGGATAGGGGGGCTGAGTCTTTCCTAATGTGAGCCGATGGCAAACTTCTTTATAATATAAAAAGCTATTAATGACTTAAGCCAATAAATACACATTTGAGGAGGCTAAAGCCCCCCTAAAATAGGCTTAACAACGCCCCTGCTAATAGGTCTATATGTTTGGTTAATGTCTAATAAATATTATTGACAATACATGCATTGCATTATTTATAAATATTGTATTTTATGAATGGTTTCAGGTGTCATTTGAACAAACCACTTCAGTTTTTACTTGATAATGGATTCTTCTGTTTCGAATGCCTAAGAGCTTAGTGTTGCGTGTATTGGTGGACTACAGACCAAGGTGAATCTTCCCCATCTTTCCTGGACCATACCATTCATTCAGGATTCTCAGTAGTCGCACATGCTCTTCTATTTATAGAAGCTCTTTTCACAACGACTGAGTTCTGGATTTGCGGGAATTGTGGATTTGCCATTGTAATGAATGACATACATAAGCTTTTAACCCTTTGCACAGTCACCACTCAGGGCTGGGGAACAGTGTGAAGGGATTAGATGGAGATGGCAAGGGTCCACGATTTGCTATATGATGCTCTACTGAAAGCTAGCATTTGTCCTACTGCATTTGATTGGCCCATTTCCCGTTGCAATAAAGTGATACTGCTGCTACCTTGCCAAAGATGGCTTTGCTCTTTTTTCACACTGCTTTCAGCTATGTCTTTTTGACTGTGTTCTCTGCCCGTTTTCAGGATACAGCACATGGTATACGGATATCACATTTTATTTAAGTATAATGCTGGTTTTTCTTGTTTGATATTTCATGTAACAGTTTATGTACTGGATCTGCATGGATCAATGTTTACTCACTAAGGCTTTTGCTATTTATATTTGGGAATCAATATATTATTTTATATAGAAGCAACAGTAATCATTACATTTGATATTATGTTCATGTTGCATACACATGAATTGTGTCACATAAATGAGATTTCATCACACATATCTTTGTATGGAAAACCGGCCTATATTTAAACTTCTGTCATGCTGAATTTAAGCCATTTTCATGATAACGTAAAACAATGGAGTGCAAAGGAATCCATGCATTTGAACACCCACAGCCAATGACTTTAGTGGGAAAATATTATATTTGAACCAATAGTCATTTGTTCTTTAAAAAAAGGTGGAGGAAGAAATCACACTGTGGCTGACGGCTCCCTGTCTAGCCAGCTATGCAGAACTACAGGCTTCAGAATGCATTGGGGGGGGGGTGGGTGCGATCACTCTGACTCATGCACTACCACCCCCTTTGCCAGCCTTCCTTCTTACACAAACACACATTTCAACACTAACCAATGCACATACATCTAGGGGCGTAGGAACGAGGGGGAGGGGGGACGAGTAAACCCCAGTATTTTGTTTGGACTCATTCACCCACCTACCACCCCCAATAAACAGACCTTTGTATTTACATTATTAGGTTGTCCCCCCAATATCAAACACTATGCTACACCATCACTTACATCTTAAGTCATTTCTCTCTGCAAGCCGTATTTTATTTACCCTCAGGGCCGGCTCGCACTATAGGCGATTGCCTAGGGTGCCATTTCATTAGGGGGTGCAAAAGACCAAGTGAAAACAATCAGAAGAAATACCTCTGGTTGCATTCTGTGAGATTATAGTTATTCGAGCTACTTTTAATATTTCAGTGTTTCTTGTGAAACAGATGCAAGCTAGCTAGTTAGCAGCCAGATACCCTGTGCTACTGAAATGTACCCCTAAAATATATAGGCCTTCTCATGTATGGCAAACGGTTGGAGAGGGTGAGGTGAGCACTCAGCAAAATCTCGCCTTGGTGCCAGAACACCCAGGGCTTCTAATATCTCCTCTTCAGATACAATATAAGCAACTGAGGAATTGATTAGTTTTGTCTCTACAACTATTATTCTACTCATGTGCTCAAGCATAAATAGGCCTACATTAAGCATTTACGGATTTGTGAATCTGCATGGTACCAAAGCAGGCCGATAACAGATCATTAAATGGATCTATTGACCTAAGTTTGCTGTAAGATTTACATTAAGATTCTAATTATTACTATAAATGAACGACCTCAAGTAAAATGTATCTTAATGTGTTTCTTAAATGTGTTTGTTTGTGTGTCTGTCTGTGTATTACCTTTTTGATTAAGGGCAAGAATTAATAAGCTGTTGAGTCATTTAAAAATCAATTTCATCCACAGATATTGACAATAATAGATTATAGAAGATTAGATATAACATTTGTGACCTGATCTGACACAACTCTGCTTTCAAAATTAAATTAATGCATGAAGAGCTTTTGGGTGGAATAAAATTAATAGCTAGGATTTCATGAGTAGTCAAAGACAAAGAATTACTTCCTCTTGCTGACTGGAGGTCACAAGACACATCACGAGTTTACGTGATTTTCCAATCGACTATAAATCTGTACACAGTATGGAGTGCAGCTGTGTATGAGATCGTGCCGTTTATTCAGATTTCTTTCTAGTGCTTTATTTCATGCAGCCCTTAATTCTGAGAGCATGGTAATTGCGTTTTTCACACTTATGAATACACTCTCCGCTTGGAAGTATTTTAAGACCATTCTAATTTGTATGTCATTTAAAAAGAAGAAAAACACCATGACATTGTTCAATACGGCATACAACACATATTACAAAATAAGCTATATAAAATGTGCATGTGTACTACTGAGTATGAAAACGACACTATCTTGCAAGGGAATTTCCAAAATGCGCTTGGGTATTCCGCCATTACTTCCCCAGAATACTACGATACGGCTAGCGCACCTTACTGAGGCGCTCTGCGGAGGAACGCACCACTTTCGCTCTGAAAGAAAACGCCACGTTGAAATAGCAAAACGATACGATAAAACACACTTATATGATCGATATGTATTCAAACAAAAACACTACTAAGATAGTATGTACATTGATTATTAGCATTATAGTGATCGTCCTAAAGAGTTAAAATGAACATTAATGCATATGGGACCCCCTACGATTATCCAATGGGCTGTGTCCATATGGTCGGTCAGGTGATATTTTCCGCTTCGCCATTTTGTGTCACTGGGCCGGTATTTATCGGAGGGGGAAAGTAGTGACTCGTCCACTTACATAGCTAGCTGGTCGCCAACTCATAACTCACGATTTAGAGAATTAACGCGACTCTCTAAACGAAGGACGTCGCCTTTAGCGAAGCGTTTAGTTTTGTACTCCTGTTTTTTTTTAGTGTGAGTGGAAAAGGATGTCGTCCACCGCCCCTGAATACTCTCCCTTTTTCGCTGTGATGGGTGCCTCTGCGGCTATGGTGTTTAGCGGTAATTAAAGCGTTCATTTTATTATTTCTCATTTTCTTCTTCCTAATGTACGAGTGAATTGATATTTATTTCTTCCCTGTAACGTCTGATTTGTGTGTATATACGATAAATTGCTGGACTGCCGTGTGTGCTAAACCTGTCGTTGGGGGTGTTTAATTGGTTAGTTACCTAGCAAGACGGAAGGTAGCAGTAAAGGAAAGGGTAAGGATGTCGTGAAAGATTAAAGCGCCGACCTGACTAGGGTTGACAGGATTGGGGGTCAGACAGAATAATTTACCCGTTTATCTACGCGAGTTCCGTTTTGAAAAAGCGATGGCGTTGTTCACATATGCTGACTAGTCTCTTTATTGTTTACGCTGCCGTCCAGAATATGGCTATATCTGTATTGGGCAATCGAAACTTACTAATACGTAGACAGGCAGCGGTTGTTATAAGTACTACCGTGTTCGATGCAGCCAGATACGTCCTCGTACTGAGGCGCCGCAGGGGTGTCTTTCCAAAGCTGCAGTAAGTCGTGTTCCCGGTAACCCCCCCCCCCCCCCGGGCACGCCAGTGTTGCCTCCAAATTCCACCTTTCACGTCAAAATTTCGGTGTCGTATAGCTAAATCCACCAGAGCCGGGTACTTGTCATGGCCATCAAATTGATTAGATGGCGTTTGCTGCTTGTGTGCGTAAATCGGCCATGTTACGTCTATTGTCTACGGCAAATTCATTGATTTCGATTCGGCCAGGGTTGGCTATACTCCCCTCCCGGAGAATCAGCCATCTTCGCCGTCTTCTGCACTTATTTCTTGTTCCTTCCAGTTTGCTTTAAAATTCCAATGCCATTTTCCTTTACTTCCGTCAGTACGCTTTTAATCGTTTGGACGCCCTCTCTTTTTAAAATTTAGTTCATATCGGCGATCCTTTTCTGAGAGGTATACGTAATGGCTGGTATCCCTGGCTTTGCCCTTTCAAAGCAGAAAACTCGTTACTGTGAACTGGTGACATTGTACAGTGCTGGTTAAAATGTTAATTACAGCTCGTCTACTGCTTTGGAGACCATGGCAGCCTTTTAAACGAACTCTCAGTATTGATTTTGTAGTTATTACTTTTTTGTTGTAGTTTTGTTTTAAAATGGCTTTAATTTGAGCTGTGGTCGCCACTTTCAACAAGTGCTTCGATATATTTTGACGTCGTATCTTTATGATGTGTTGAAATGGAGGACAGCAAAGCTACAGAAATCATTTTTGTTCTTTATGGAAACTGCATACAATTTTTCTTGCCTTTCCATACATGAGAAAAAACGGCATCGCCTATATTCTCTAAAGACTAATGGGTAATTTGCCTGTAAATGGTACATCCTAAATATTTCTGCTGTTTTTGTTTGTGGACATTTAACACATCTTTCTCACTGTCAGGTGTTCTAGTGAAATCTTTTCTGCGATTCCCTGCAGATCACCATTATTCTGATATTTAGAGCAGCTTTACTGGTGACTTAAATCTAAAGCAGTTTTGTGGTTTTGATATCTAAGGATAAGGTCCTCAAGGGTTAATTTTACTGTCTCGTTACACTTTAATTTTTGAGCAAAGCACCACATCACAGTGGGCCTGCACCAGTCAGTAAGGCATAAACAAAAGACCCTGGAACAGAATAGCTACCATTTTGCCATTTCATGTTCCTGCTTGCACAGTTCCTCCTGCATCCTGTGCTGCTTTTTGTGTGCAGAATATGCTTGTTAGTTTTTTTGAGTCTTGTTGGTTTACTGCTGCTTTTATGAGATGGAGTTTCCTCTTTATCTTAATATTGCCACAAAGGGAAACCAAGGAGCACAGGCATGCTGTCAGGGGTTTTGATTAAAAAAAAAAAAAAAAGTGTTGGTTCTTGCCTGTGCTGTTGTTTTTAGTAGGTTGCTGGTTGAATTCTCAAAGATCTGCCACTGTAGCTATAGTGGCTCTTATTCTCTTATGGATTTTGCTCGAACCAAATAGTAATAAATTCATTTTGGTTTAATGGGTAAAGCATTCAGTGTCTTGGCTTCTCAATTACACCATGCAGGCTGCAAATTAATGGTGCTTCATGGCAAATAAGAAGAATATATTATCTTTTAGGTGGATAAATTGTGCTTTTCTCACAACCTGGAGATCCAGATTTTCCCTTAATATGGGTTAAAAACCTGCTTAATCAGTTCTTACAGTAGTGTTGGGATCAAGGCCTGTATATGGAATGGTGACCTGAAATCAGGTCTGAAAACAACTGTTAAATTTGTATTACTTCAAATGCAAATTTAACAAAACATTGTCTCTGAAATCTGTTATTTAAAGAGTGTGTAGGTTGTATTTTGAATGTTTGCTTTAATGGAAAAATGGTACCAAATGGTGATTCTGGAGCCATGAATGTGCAGAATCTGTCCACAAACTGTGGGGCATCAAGGCTGTCCCTGTTAAATCTAGCTGGAACAGATAGTGTCTTACTATTTGGCCCATAGGCACATGTTTGTGTGTGAGAGCCAATATACTTTTGGTCTTTAAAGTGGAGTATATAGTGTGCGGTGATTCCATGTTAGGGTTTGGTTGTTCATCAGTTTGTCCTTATTTTATATTTCACAACCAGTCATAGCAGTAGTAATGAATTGGTTGGCCAATTACCAGTTTTTCCAGTATTCTTGCTACCTTCCTAAATGCATGACGGTACAGTCTTTGCAGTTGTAAATGTTCCTGTGTTTGTGAGTAAGTCCTCAGGCAGCCTTTACTGTATGGGTGCCACTGACCACTTGAGTTCCACCACTCTGGTGTGACTTGGGCTGGGAGGGGCCTGCTTATATTAATTTATGGGTGCTGGTAATGAGACCATTTAGAACCACACCCCCAGTATTACCAGCACAAAACCAGGAAGCACAATCTGCCTTCTCTTGCAGTTGGTGCCCAATGCATTGTGCCTCTATGAGCTCAATGTGGGTCTCATTTTAGGTTATTTCTCTGCCATTCAATCTATATTGAACAGACCTACTGTCTAGTGTTTAGGTGGCGCTTGTGTGTCCTAAGGGGCTGTCTTAGTGACTTTTAAAGGGTTTAGAGCCATGGTTGTCAACCTTTTCAATATTAAGCCCCACCTATTTATCACTGCATGTTGTCATGGCCCACTGGGCCACATTGGATATTTAATAATGAAGTACTGATATTCATGTTCTGAAAAAATGTAATTTCTTTGGCAAATCCCTTTACGGACCAATGGTCTCTCCTGATTTTATATTCGCAGGCCACACAATGACGTTCATGGCCCATCAGTGGGCTGCGGCCCAATGGTTGAAAAACCTGGGTTTAGAGAGTGTTGAAGCTTCCAGTTCCTGTTGATTTTTGGTGATGCTTCAGCAAGTTCTGTGGCATTCTCACTCTTTTAATTGGAATGAATTATACTGCCTACACTCAGTTCTATCCTGGGTCTTGTGTCACAGTAAAAATGGTCTGACTTGGAGATGCTATAGTGCGAAGTAGTCTTGTTGAGCTGCATCTCTCAGAGCTCTGTGATGCTTGATAGCTACCCAGAAATGTGCATCAGTACTGGGTTCTAATAGAGCTGAAATTACATTGCATTTCTCATTTTGTTTTGAATTGCTGATGTTTGGTCATTTGAATTTAAATTTGTAAAGTTTGTGTGAATATAATGTTTGCATTAGCTAGGGATGCACAGATACCGGTATTGGGCCGATACTCTGGTCAAATACTCATACTCATAAAAATTGTCCGATACCAAGAACCGCTACCATTTAATTGCTACATTACGTTAAAATTCAAATCCGTGGCATTTTGTCAGACTCTACGGTCTGTTCTGCTAAATTAAGAGGAAGAAGGGACAGTACATCATTTAACACAAGCAAAAATGAAAATTAAACCGATGCGTTATTTATATCTACCATTAAATAACTAAACATATTTAATGTTAGATATAAATAACTCTTCAGTTTCAGTCACCAAAATAAGTACACCTGGGTATACACTTTTCGCTCCTATAAAGAAAAAAAAACGAACATGGCTAAGTGGACCAGTCACAGTTCTCGCGGTCTGCGTCGCCACGATGTGCAGTTACATTTCTGGGGAGGTGCGCGTCAGGCTATGGCGGAGGGTGAGCTGCTACGACCTACTTATGATGGAGATTTGACGCAGAAGTATAAATCAGCATTTACAGTCAAGGTTTTGTTCCTCTGTAAAGACCTTTCAAGCTGAGAATTGAGAAGCCTGATATAAATGAACTGAAAATTCAGGTTTCAACTAAGGTAAATCGCTTAAAGTCATCAACTGCTTACATGTATGAAAATGTATGAACTTTAGGGCAAATTCTGGAGAAGCAAAAAATAAAACTGAAGCGTTATTTATATCTAACATTAAACAACTCAACATTTAATGTTAGATATAAATAATTCAGTTTCAATAACCGATATAAGTACACCTGGGTGTATGCTTTGACTAATATAGAAAACCAAACAGTGCTTATTAAACACCGGTATCGGATCGGTACTCGGTATCGGCCAATACCCAAAGCCTAGGTATCAGTGTTGGGACAGAAAAAGTGGGATCAGTGCATCCCTAGCATTAAGCAGTAAGAACTGTATACCTGTTTGAATAGCTTGCCTATGTTCATTCCCTATGCACACTTCTTATTCAGTCAAAAAAAAAAAAAATCTCTATCTCACACACACACACACCTCTCTCCCCAAGTCTCTGAATCTTGGAACAGATATCTGTAAGGTCAGGAGCCCATTGATCCAATAGGAACAAATAACCAAATTCCCAATTTGCCACAAACGCAGAGCTAGACATGGAGTTGCTGTCTGAATGAATGTCGCGAGGACCACGAGTAACTGGGTTACAGCTAGATGACTGCCTTGGAACAAAAGCCTTGTTGTGGCTCATTAAGTTACAGTAACAGTAGACACTGCTCCACAATCCAGTAACACTGTGAGATCACAATAAAAATGGGTTGATTTTAATGGTCACTGTTTTTAATATCATCTATACACACACCCAGATGTATGTTAACATTGGCTGGTTTTCTCAGAATTACCTGACTGGCTACAAAGCACATAAGAGGTCGCTCAGAGATGTTTCCAGTGTTAACTCCCTCTCCTGTATTTTTTAATACCTCTGGTGATCCTCACTCATCAGTTTTACACGATCTGGATGATCCAAAGGCCATCCTTGGTAGGGCTTAAGTAGCTCCAGTTGGTGAGACTTCATGCGCAACTTTGGGGAATCACACAGGTTCTGTCAAGCTGTGCTGCCTTCCATAACGACTGATTTGGCACATGGGGAAACTTAGGTATTGCTAGTATTCGGGATTTCAAAGGGGAATGAAAATGAGCGCATTCATACGTTTTATAAGTTTTATAAATGCTTCAATGTTAATCAGTTTCTTATGCCATAGTGTCTTCCTTTTGGTTTACGCTGATGAGCAATACACAAAAAGAAACCCCTGTATGTTGTCTTTGACCCTGGTATTTAAACGGAAGAGTTGACACCTTACAAGCCAGAGCCATAGCAGTCTTCTCTGTGCTGGTTCAAAGAAGTGTTTTTCTGCAGTAGAAGTACTGTAGACCCCCTGCCTTCAAACATAGGGTTAAAAATGTGCTTTCTATGTTGCCACGTGAAAAGCTGAGATATAGCAGGGGTAAATGCAGGAAGAGATTTCATGTTATCTGGTCTCCTTTTATTAAATATATGCAGATCCTGCCCCTCACTTGAAAATATTCATTAAATGATTTTTAGTTATTAGAAATTAATCAACTGACAGCTGTTTCTTGAACTTTTCTTTATTCTGAAGTACGAGATATATCCCTTGTGTATTTTGCTTCTTCCCTTCTAAATTCTAGACTCCATTGATTTTATCCTCATTTTGAAAATGGACTGGGGTAACTTCAATCCCAAAAATAACATGGGGGATACCTTGTGGCTGGTAATTTGCAATACTGTGCAATGACTCTTTTTCCATCTGTACCTAGTAGATCGTGTAATGACCCATCTGTAAGTGCAGTGGTATTGGGGGGGCCCCAAAGTGCAAATGCATGCATGTTTATATTACGTATTTGCACATGTATGTATAGGCCTGAGTTCGGGGTGGGGTTGTTCTGTTGCCTTTTCCCCCCCTTTTTGGCAATTTTGGAATATTATTAAATCAATTAAAATTCTAAAATGCATTTGTTCATAGCTGTATTTTAACAAGCTATGCAAATTAGTTGGAACTGTGTGTTATTGATTGTACTTACTATTACATGGGAAAGACCTATATTAAAACACACACACACACACACACAAGACTATTCACTAGCTTGTAACTGAGAAACTCTTTCCTTTGGCATGAGTCCTCTAGGATGGCCAGCATCTTCATTTAATGGAGGTGAGGTCTTCCTAGTGTTTACATATCATTGTGCTGCAAAGCTCCAGGGCCTTCATGAGCCTGTCACCACGTGGCTCCTCAGACACCTCCGCATAGGGCTCCGTGTGTGGCGCTGAGTCTGTCGGCTTCTCCGTTTCAGGCTTTATGAAGGATTGCTTGTCTCAAATGTGACTGTGTGAGGAACATACCAGGGACTGTCACCTGGGCTAAAGGAATAACTCTCCTGGCTGGAGGCTGCTCCTTTTCCACCAGAGGAGCTCACAGCAGACCCATCACTCCAGTCAGCACTTGCGTCACACTCGGTAGCCAATGAGCGGGTGCCCTGTCCCCACCCCCACACTGGCCTGATCAGCCCCATTCTAGGATAGGCTGTTTTTTTTTTTCTTGTGACCTTGAAATAAATGTAGCACAATTATAGATTTTAGACTGTATGTAAATCCGTATGTATATATAAATCCTTTGGAACAGTAGGTTTGGGTCTAGTGAAGCTACAACGTGCCAGGAGTGTTCGGCTGCTGCCTCTTTCTGCTGCAGAGTTTCTGCAGATCTCAGCTCTGATGTCGTCCCCCCCCCCCCCAGCAGCAGAGCAGCTGCTGCGTAAATCTTGAATGTCGTTTTTGCAGAACGTGGATTAAAAAGCACCGCATCGTGGCAGGCATTGCACTAACCTGGCAGCAAGGACAGTTTGTCCGTTCCTCGTGTGCAGCGTCTGGCTATTTAATTAATGGGGTTGTTGGGGGGTGGGGGTGGCAGTTTACCTTCATTCATTTTTTATTGAGTAATTAAATGGTAAAGGAAAAAATCTGTAGGGTTTTCAGTCTCCTCTATTAGTCTTGGATCTTCGTTTTATTTGCAAGTGTGGATATGAATATAATTGTAATTGATTTTACAGATTTGGTTTAAGTTCAGTTTATATCCCAGTTTTGTCAGAAAGAGATGTGTGTAGGTAATATTTAGACCTCTAGGTGCTGTACTAACATGGGCAGTGTGTATCTGTGTAAAGCTGAGCCCAGCCTGCAGTGCTGAGGATTGCTGTGATATTGTCTACAGTTCTGTGAAGCTCACTTTCTGCTTCTATCCCTCTCTCCCTTTCTCTCTCGCAGCCTTAGGGGCAGCATATGGCACGGCTAAGAGTGGCACCGGCATCGCCGCCATGTCTGTGATGCGGCCTGAGCTGATCATGAAATCCATCATCCCAGTGGTCATGGCGGGTATCATAGCCATTTATGGCTTGGTGGTGGCAGTGTTGATCGCCAACAACATTTCAGATACGGTCTCTCTCTACAAGTAGGTGTCCCCCTTTCTGGGACAGATGTTGCAGAAGTGTTATTTTTAACTTGAATTTCCCGTACACTTTATGTGAAATGCCTCATAGAGGTGTTCATGCAGACTTTGCTAACGGATTTCCCACCCCTCTTCCCAGGAGCTTCCTCCACCTGGGGGCAGGGCTGAGTGTGGGCCTGAGCGGCCTGGCCGCCGGCTTCGCCATTGGGATCGTGGGCGACGCCGGGGTCCGGGGCACGGCACAGCAGCCCAGGTTATTCGTGGGCATGATCCTCATCCTTATCTTCGCTGAAGTGTTGGGTCTTTATGGCCTGATTGTGGCTCTCATCCTCTCTACAAAATAATCAGGAGTCCTTCCAGTGTGTGCTGCTGAACGGGGAGAGGAACTTAAAAAAGAAAAAAAAGGAAACTAATATAGCTCCATAAATGATCTTATCCACAATGTGTACAGTTGTCTCAGTTTGGTAGTCAACCTCTTGTAAATGCGCAATGTACCCTAGTGATTTGTCTGTCCTGTGTGCGTGTGTGTGTGTGTGTGTGTGTAGATTTATTTTCTTTTGTCTTTTCCTTTCCATTGGTTGGCCTGAGTCATTTGTCTACTGCTTGTGTTGACAAACTATGACTGGCCTGGTTTCCTCCCCCCCCCCCCCCTCCCCATTCTTTTTTGGGACAGTTTCCACATTGTTGCGGATCTGTAAAAATATATATATATATATAAATGGGATTGGTTTTGTTTTCCACTGATTTTATTTATAAAAATTTGAAATGCTGATAAAACTGTTTTAAATGGAGCAAAGTCTTTACTGAATTCCCCGTGATATATATGTATATTATAAATATCTATGTATAGGTAGATTTATTGCACTGTGGCTAATTGTAATAAGTGATTGGAATTCCTATGGATGTGATGGGTTAAAATGGATTGCCTTTAGTGTCCAGGCCATGGAGTGGGACTTGTGTTTTAATTACTGCTGACATTCTTAAAACACTTGTAACATGTTTTCCTGTAGTACAGTTGTCTGATTGCAGTAAGTATGTGCCCAGTGTTGGGTTTCACAGGTCTAATTTCCAAATAAATTTCCTTGACGTATTTCAACATTTGTCATTGTGAATCATAAGAACAAACAGTCATTAAAGGGAACTGACATTAAGTTATATTAATGTTTGTGTCCACGTTTTCTTCTTGATATTGTCAGGCTAGGGTTGGCATTTCAGAACCATTTGCTTCGTTAGATTAGCTTTTTGAGTAGCAAGGGTCTGTCCACTGGTCTGATCATGTGATTATTTTTTTTGTGAGACTCCACCCACTGTGAAGTAAGGGTTTCGCACAAATTTCTCTGGTCTGAATGATGGGATTATGGGGGAGCAACAGGATTTCTTGTTTAGCTGTATAACTTGTTGGATTTAACATTCTGGGCTAAATGGATCTTCGTTTACTTACATTTAGCCCGGACTACCTTAAATGGGACAATTTATCCAGGAAAGAAACTCCACCCCAAGAAGGTCTGAACTGGTCCTCAGCAACACTGCATAGAACATTAGGCAGAAACCACATGACACTGATACTTCAGCTGATTTCCAGTTCTTCAGTTGATATTAATCCTTTTACATTACTGAGTTTTATTTATTTAGGAGACACTTTTATCCAAAGTGACATTTTTGAGAAAGCAGGGTCATACGATCCCTTGGCAAATTGGGGTTTAAGAGCCTCACTCAGGGGTACACTGGTGAAATCATACTAATGCTGAGATTTGAACCAGCAACCTTCGATCACAGGCGCACCACCCCCAAAGTACACTGTGCAGAATTAAGCAAGTGTGTTTTGCTTGTATCTTCTGACCAATAGTTTCAGTCCAGATTAATCTCCAATTAAGAATGGACTGTGTAAAAACTGCATGCTCAGTGTTCAGTTTGAGTACTTTCTCTTTGGAATAAAACGGGAAACTAGATACTTCCTTGTGTAGAACTATTAAGCAAATAAAGAAACTATTAAAATAGGCCAAAAAAGTGCCTTACAGAGAGGAGAAAAAAATAGTGCCAGTCAGATGGAAGCAAAACAACTGAAATTGTACAGTGATCACATTTTAAAAGTTTGGCAATCAAGTATTTTATGGGCAGCAGCCACATATGGTGGAGGAAACATGTAAAGAGAAGACCCAAATTAACTGCCGAAGATGTCTAATTAAAGGGGAGACTTCCAGAAACTCTTCTGGATCAAAGGCTACCATTTTTTCAAAACTGCAATCTGAGCGGAATCTCCGGAAGTACTAGGTACGGTGTGCTACACGACATTGCTAAGATCACTAAGGCTGAAACATGACTTCAATTAGTTACACAAACTAGAACATGATGTGCACAGATATATCTCAAGACTGATTTTACAAAGGTTTTGTGGACAGATGAGATGAAAGTGACTTGATGGACTAGGTGGATAGGCCTGTGGATGGATACCTTCTTCAAGCACCAACAAGGTGGTGGAGGAGTGATGGTGTGGGCTGCAGTTATCAGTGATGAACTTGCTGATGGTGTAAAAAGTAATTACAAGATCTACTGCCAATTTTTAGAAGATTTCTTTTAGAGACCTTCTCCAAACACTGGCACAAAGAAGTCAGCAGATTTCAAAAAGGTTATGATATCTGTGTAGGACAATGCCCCTTCCCATCCATCAAAGCATTCCTTAGATTGGTCAAGAAAAGCTTGAAAGGTGATCTAATTATGATCAGGCCCCATTCATCACCTGACCCCCCCATTGAGAACTACTGGGCTGTACTAAAGTGTGAGATTTACCAAGATGGCAGGCTGTACCCTTCTGAGAGCAGCATCTGGGAGGTGGTCCAAGCTACCTCAACTAATATAGGATGTGATCAAATCAAAACATGATTGGTTCAATGGACAACAGACTCATGATGGTCATTGAGAAGATAAGTGGCCATACAGGACACTAGTCTTGGTACTGTGGATTCTATAGAAAAGCCGATAGTGTTTTCTTACATACACCAAATAATTAAAACACTTTAATTATTATTGTTTCTGTTGTTGATGAAGAAAAATCCACTTATTTCCTGATTGCCTAATGATTGTGAACACTGATAATCAAGGGCTTTTAACTTTGTTTGTGACAGACTAATGTAACATTTTCCCTTCTAAATAAATTTACTTGGAGCAAAAGAAAATTGAACTGAATTTATGTTTATAAATTTGTCTAACGTTTGCTAAAAATTATCTTCAGGAATAGGATTTGCCTAATAATTCTGCACACAGTGCCTTTACCCCCTTCCTGATTCCCTCAATTTTTTTTTCTAACACTTAATTGTTACTGATCTCCAAACAAATTAAGTGAACCTGAGTAAACCTGCAGTTTTTAAAAGACGATTTGATTCATTGAAGGAAAAAAATTCACCAAAACCCTTATCACCCAGGTGACAAAGTAATTGCCCCTCAACCGATGAACCATATCTAAATGATAATGGATTAAATTAATCTAGAGTCACCCAAGCCTGATTGCTGCCAGCTCTGCTGAGTCTACACATCACTGAAATAAAACCATTCCCACAATGT
>JAAGVU020000092.1:19586644-19604230 GCA_011763525.2 Mormyrus iriodes | reverse complement strand
GGGCACTTGCAGAAACATCATAAAGGAAGCATCCTGCAAAACCGGGAGGCTTAGTCAGACTGGGAATGCACTGACGCCTGCTGTATGTGCATGTATATTTAAACATTTATTAAAAGATTGGGTCGGGATCAGAATCGGCAGATATAAATATGGAATGGATCACATGGTGCTACCAAAAAATGGATCATCCATCCATCCGCAATGGTTCGCCACTTTGGGTATAACGTGATGTTTTGAAATCTTGGTGACAGATCTGGCTGAATATTGGGGCAGGGTAAATTTGCTGTGTGGCAAATATATCATGGTGGATCTCCCCCACCACTCAGCAAATTTTATCGCTAAGATAATACAGTGGAAACTGTTTATAGTGATCACGTCTGTCTGGGGGGAATTGATCACTATAAACGGATGATCATTATAACCAGATTTTTTTTTCCTTTTTCTTTATGTCTCAGGCAGATTACCATCAAATTAACATTTGTATATTTATTACATCAATATAAGGTAACAAAACAGACAATTTTGCTATTTACTGCATTTTACTGATTCTTACAAAACAGTACAGCTGTTTCAAACGCTTTTCTAATTACAGTACTGTACAAATTAAACTACTGAACTGTGTATAATTTTAATATGCTATAATACAGTCCAATACTGTACATAAAATATAGCTTATTATAGTTTCGCTGCTGCATCTCGGTGGCTCGTTTTTGGAAGTTTATCACAAGCTTTGATGAGTTTATATTCGTCACTGCGAGAAAATGACTCTCTTTTTCCCCATCGTGTTCTCCATGCAGCATTAGCCTCAGGTAGCTGGGCAGAAGCAGGCGGGTTACTGCCAGGCAAAGTAGGCAAGTAAAAAAAATAAATAAAATACAAGAATTACCATGATTTTAATTTTTTCCATGTGTTGTCATGTATAAAAAGACATAAAATGAACACTGTAAACAGACTACTTGATTACTATAAGTGAATTATTTAAACAGTATTTGTACAGGAATGATTCTATCCCAAGCTTTTTGATCCATAAAAGTGGTTTCCACTGTACCAAAATAACATTACTTTTGAAACTAACATTAAAATGCTGTATAACACGGTATAATGTCTGGACGGTACGAAAAATTAGATATCACCCAAGCCGAATATGTACTGTAAATGTGTTTTCTGTATTACATTTAGACGTGTTCTGAACACTGAAGAGTGATGGTAGAAGCTCCTCTGTGCTCACTGTTTGGACCGATGTACTTACTGAACAATGTGGGCACACAAAGCCACTCATGTTCTCCACAATGCCCAGAATACGTAGGCCTATCTTCTTACAGAACGTGATCTCCCGTCTGACGTCACCTGTAGACACGGCCTGACAGACATAACATGACATCACTGGCCTAACACAGTATATACACTTAAGAAAAGCACCACAAAGTTCCACAACTTTTTAAAGAAAAAAGGATGCAGAAACACACAACCAACAATGACAAACACTACAGCCATACCCACAGACAGCCATATTTCACATAAAACCACAAACTGTGACCGCATAGTTCAGAAGCCTTGTGCCCTGGTCCCCTTTCCAGAGAGACGTACCTGCGGAGTGGTAACCAGAATGGCTCCGTCCACCTTGTGTTTGCGCAGGTTCTCCACCACTGCAAGGTGCTCATCGGATGTGCCAGGCGGCGTATCCACCAGGAGGAAATCCAGCTCACCCCAGGCCACGTCTGACACAAACTGGCCAATTAAGGCTGTGCCAATCAATCAAAGGTAACGTTGATTGCATGGACAAAAAAAAAAATGACAAAAAAATCAAAATAAAATCCAATCAAAGCTTGGGTTAAAAAAAAAAAAAAGTTACAAGAACTACTGATTCATTTATCATCAACTAATATAAAAGCCCCAAACTGAACCTGACAAATTTAAGGGATGTTAATAGATTACATATAAATCATTAACAAAATAACCCATTAACAACGTAAACCTAAAGCAAAAATGATCTCTCTAGTTGTCAGCCTACAGGGAGGCCAGTTACAATGAAATGTAAATATTTTCATGAATAATACACACACAGTCATTTACTGAATACTAAATTATCAGTACCATTTGATTCCCCAGGGCATACAAGTTACCTATCTATCAACCATTTACATCCATCCATCTTCTGAAACCGCTTGCCCTATTCATGGTCACAGGGGGTCCAGAACCTACCCCGGAGGCTACGGGCACAAGCCAGGGAACAACCCAGGATGGGGTGCCAACCCATCGCAGGGCACACTCACACATGCATACCCATGGACAATTTAGTAACTCCAATTGACCTCAGCGTGTTTTTGGACTGGGGGTGGGGTAACTGGAATACCCAGAGGAAATCCCACGATGACACGGGGAGAACATGCAAACTCCACATGCATGGAGCCATGGCAGAGCCTCAAGCCCTGGTCCTAGAGATCTAAGGCAACAGTGCTAACCACTGCGCCAGTGTGCCACCCCCAACCATTTACAATGACATTAAATGTTACAAAATTAAACCATTTCTGATATCCATCAGCAAACAATATATGTCAGTTGATTTCATGCCAGTGACAGCAGGCACCTGTTTTTTTGGGGCCCCTCCACACCACAGCCTCATCGGGGCTCTCCAGGAGGAAGCCGATGGACATGAGGGCCAGGCTTTTCTGGGCATCTGTGTAGACAGGCACCCAGCCCGCGTCACACTGGTGCACCGCCTGCCGGTCAGCGCCAAGCATCCGGGGAATGCTGGGGCCACACAGGTCCACGTCCAGGATACCAACCTGCCGGGCGAATACGGACCACGCAAAATGCAGCATATGGGAGCAGAGAGTTGCATAGACGAGCCCAGAGTAGAAGGCAAAATGACAGCGAAGTAGTCCATGGAAGGGGTTCTGATCTTAAAGGTAAACTCAACTTGTGTGAAGCTTAAAGCAGCACACACATACTGCTTGTGATGATTATTGTCCAAGGGGAAAAAAATTACAATTCGAGTCTCACCCTTTTGCCTGCATGTCGGAGTGCTAAGGCAAGCTCTGTGGTCAGAGTACTTTTGCCCACCCCTCCTTTTCCTGACAGCACCAACACCACATGCTGGACCTGGGATAAGTTCCCCTTCTCTAAATATAGACAGATGGGTTCAAAACATCAGAACATACAGGACATAAGCAAATAACAATACAAATGAGAAATACGGTTCAGGAGTTGACCGTCCCCCTACCCCATGAATGCAGGTATATGCATTTGGAAACGTGGATCTGATCCTGATGTCATGCTAATTAGTGATGCTGTACAAACAGACACATAGACCCAGACAGCTACTGTGGAACTGGGCCGCAGACTCAGGTTAATAGCACAAGTAAGAAATCAGTCCGTCTAAGAACGTTAAAACAAGAGTGACAAAAATGTTAATGATAAGTAACCTAGTACAATATGGTAACAGCTCTGATTCAGGTTTACATCGCAAGAGCAAAAGAAAAAAAACTTTCTATACAGGACAGTAGTTCCCATAAAATACACAATCAAACTGCTTATTTATGTGGCGAAAATTAAACTAATGTTCAGTCATTCTATATCTATCAAAATAAAGAGGAGCAACTTTATTATTAAAAAAAATCACACGTGAGGGTTGAGTTTCTTGTAGTATTTATGGTGCGTTTACAGCTGCAGTTTAAAAACTATTAGTTCAAACAAATCGATGACACAAAAAACATTTTTAACCTGCTTCTTGGCCATCGCCGTATCCTTACTGAGAACTACATTTCCCCACTACCGGCACCACACGACGTAAACTTTTGGTATACTTCATCTTGAATCGCTGTCATAATAAAGAGAAATGTGTATTTTTTCTTTAAAAATAAAACTAGCTGACAATCCAATTTCACTGCCTTAATGCAACTACAAGCGGCGTACGGGAAGCGTTTCACTGTTGTGAATTTCGCGCAATTTGCTATCTGCTACTGCCCCCTCTTCATTAGCGGAAACAACACCTTGTTATCGTCATTATTCAGAACTGCCCTTGGGGGTATAATGGTCATTAGATAGTGACATACCACCACTGTGATCCATATTAGCGATCTAATTTTTTCCAGTATAACCATCCACGTGCCCCTCAACTCGCGGACCTATTTCCCAACCTGCAAAGAGAACTACGGCTGTAACCACGCCCACTTCCTGGATCACGTGATATTTTGGGCGAGGGTAGCATGTGACCTCGAGATAGTACGTATGCGCAGTTAGTAATCAGCGTACCAGAATGTGAGCTGTGTTAACGATCCTGGTTATCATAAATAGTGAAGAGCATGTTTGCAGGAATGTTGTAGATCACCATTAATACATAAGGCTGGATTGCGCTCCAATTTACTTGTAAAAATCTGTGTCAAAAATCAAGTGAGACATAAGGGAATGCGGTATAAGCCTACATAATCCTATTTTCCCCTGACAGACCTGTATTACAGTGATTAGCCTGTGACACGATGAACCTTTCTCGTCATCACATTCTGCAGGACTTGGTTGTTTTTATATCTTTCATATAGTCTGTATAATTATCAATAATTTAATAACAATGTATAACATGTCTTTATGGTAACTGTCTCTTGTCACTGTAGAAAAAAATGTCTTCAACAGTCAGTAGATTCAACTCTGATGATATTCCATGCAAAATAAATGTACTTCACAATAAGATGAAAAGCCATCAATTCGGGATGAAAATCCAAAGGGAGAAATGCTGCATTCATTATTTTAATTAGATTACGTATTATATAGGGCGGAGTGGTGGCTCTGCGGCTAGGGATCTGTCCCAGCAATCGGAAGGCTGTTGGTTCGAATGCCAAGAATGATCCTACTCCGTTGGGCCCTTGAGCATGGCCCTTAACCTGCAATTGTTTCGTCCTGGGTATGACGTTAATTTACATCCATTACAGGGAAATTTGGGGGTTGGTGGCAGGACTAGCACTCCAGCCACCGGGAGGGGAAAAAACTCACACTGGTCCATTCGGTGTGGTGCTGAGGTATCACCCACCGCATGGTTACACTCCGGCTCTTATCTCTGAAGTGGTTCGTCCTGGGGTGGGTGCAGCAACGTACTGTAATCAGCACATGCTTCTCACCTACCTACGTATTACATCTAATACTTCATCATCTGTACTCAACAAGTTTGCTCCGGGTGACCCGGGAGCTCATTACCAGCAAATCGCGGATCAGTGATGCGGAGAGCCGCATGGGCTGGAGGCGCGGCTGTAGCGTCGTCAGAGAACCGCCAGCCAGCCAGCCAGTCAGTGCTGCCAGATGTCGTTCCCTATCATTTATTCACAAGCCAGTTGCCGTTGAGAGGTTGCATCAGGAGCAGGCTGTCCGCTAAGTGCGAGGAACAAGCGGATTTCTCTGAAAACTGGTGTTTATGAGTGAGGCACAAACTCCACCCTTCCAAAGACGACGGCAGCGGCCCAATCGGCGCCGGATCGCGGGCGGTGCATGGAGGTGTATTGTTTACGTCTGTCGTGAAAGTAGGTCAGCGGGTGTGTGGCGGTGCGCGCCGACGGCATGTCAAACGGGTCTCTCAACGCGAACCCGCAAAGAAACGTCTGAACCGGACCTGCGGGGCGGGGAACATCACTGCCCGAGTGGAGGACGACCGAGCTGCTGTTATTTTCAGGTAGCTGCTTGTGGTTGCGGGGGGGAGGGGGGTTGCATGTGATCGAGGCTAGCTATAGTCATAGCAGGCAGCAGTTGCAGGTTGGTATATCCGCCGCGTTCGCATGCTCTGCACATAGATAAGCTAAACGTTGGCATGCTTTTGCACCGCGGTGTGCTTGCGACACGCCGATCGCTTTCAGGTTGGCCCGATCTGGTGTGGCTCTCTTTAAAAGCGACAAACGCAGGCTGCTTCACTGTGCATCGCAACAGGCCTCTTTTATGGACAAAGAATCGCATCGGTGCAGCAAAAAACTGACGAAGGCCGTCCAGCTTTAGCTCTGTTAGCCTGGGCGCAGATCGCACTGGCTGCAATTGCAGCTCCGCACGGCAATGCCGGAGCTTTTCCCCATATAAGACAGATTGGCCGGCCTCTAGCCCCTAGTCCGGGGCACGGACTTCCCGGGTCCATCATGCACGTATCGATGCATTAACTTTATTCTCGGGGGGGGGCACACTTCTGCGTTGCGTGTTTAAGAGGTGGCAATGGTGAGTTTTTAGTATTTCTTCCGTCCGGCGTATTGTCATTAATAATAAAAACAAATGCTATTGACCTTTGAAAACAGCTAGCAGTCATGCTGTGTTACAGGTATGACTGGATTTATTTCTTGTGTAAATGTGTGCTGGGTGGTACGGGAAATTTAAGTAGATGGGAGGTACTGATACACTGGATTAAACCTGTGTGATTGCAGCGTGCGGTTTATACAGAGTAGATCCAAATCGTCCACTATTATATTAATACTATTGATATACCCTAGCACAGTTTAATAACACCATTTCCTTCGGCGAACAGGTTTGCGCCGCTGTAGTCTCACACACAGACGTGCCGATACACAGTACAGCTCCACCCCTGGTTTAATTGCACCTCTGACTCAGGTACACTTTAATTCCAAATAATGTACCATTGCGTCACCAAAAGAAGCTGCATATGAAAGTTGTTGGCTGTGATATATTCGCATTTTCCATCAGCTGTGTAATTACTTCAGACTCTAGTTATAATTTTTGCACTCCACAAATTTTTGACTAGCTATACCATTCAGCAAAAGTGACACTTATATTTTAACTATCATTTAGTAACCGTGCAGTAGAAAATGAGAGCTTGAGGTTACATCTGCCCGCCATCCTACTCTGACGTGTGGGCTGCCCTTTATCGCGAGAATTACAGTGATATGGGAAGCGATGGTCAAAGAACAGATCTGATGAAAGGCAGCTTTGGCAGAAATTTGGGCAGAATCGCAGGTGCGTGCCGATGGGTGTGTGAGTCTCTGCTGGCCTGCTGATTGCAGACGCAGACTGTATCTTTTGGCACATATGGACTGGGAGGCTGTAACTAGGTCCCAGCCGCGTGGCTCCGTTTGTGTCCAGCTATAAATACAGAGGAGTGAGGCTGGAGGTGAGGGGGCAGATGGCGCTGCGGAGCGAGGCTTTGCATGACGCGCACACCTGACAGCACAGCTAGCAGGTGTCATTCGGCACGACAGTCGTGCCCCTGCCTACCCCATAAACCTGCCCGACTTGTAAGCCTGCTGCAAGATGCATCCTTCAGACAACTCACATAGTTTACCCTGAGGTTCTTTGCTTCCAGCGTGTTCCATAGTTTTAGGGTGGTGTCTGCATGCCAGCCTCAAGCTTAGTTAATGCTTCATTGCGGAGAGCTGGGTGTGCGGGATTCATGCCTGGATTAGAGCAGACTCCTCCGGTGGCGTGGGCTCCAGCCCGAATGTGTCCCTCTGCCCACCGGGCTCCTGCTGTGTCCCCTTCTAGGCCGCGCGCTCTACCTGCCATGTCGAGGCGGAACAGGAGTGGTCGGGCGTGGCGGTACGTGTGGAGCGGCATCTGGAGGGACGTGGACGCCAGGGCAATGGTGCTGGCCTCCGAGAGCGAGGACTGGGGCTACGAGCGGCTGCAGGTGAGACCGTTGCTGCGGTGTCATGTGGCAAGCTGCCACGGCAAGTGACTGCAAGTTTGCTGCATTTTTCTTTTCGTTTATCTTGGGGTGGGGTGTATCCTCCTCGATCTCGGTGATGCATGATCCCTGCGCCTGGGTGCAAGGCTCAAACTGTGCCTAGGGCCTTCAGTGATCACATGATTGGTGTGATCATCAGAAAAACAACACAGAAGTGGATAACATGCAGATAGCATAACTGTGTCGCTATGAATGGCAGCAGATTGGGGTGGGGTGGACCGCCTAAGCAACCAAGCATGATCTCAGTGACCTTTCTTTCATCGGTAAAAAGAATTCCCTGTGTGCAGAAGACACCAGATTTCTCAAAGACATTCCTGACTGGTTCTTCACTGTATACATACCACCCTGGTTATGCAAGAGCTTGCTATGTTTCAGCCCCTAAACATTATCTGCTAGTTGCACAGACATCAACGGTAAGTCGAAGTCCATACTGTTTGCTGTGTTGTCGGGTATGGCTCATTGCCAGTGGTCATGGAAGCTTAGAGCATTTGTTTAGTTGCCTAGGTTCTGCATCTGAGGCAGGTCCTGGGGAGCTGCTGACTGTAGTAAAGGGGTTTGTGGAATTCCCACTCTTACAAAGAGGTTTTTGACATCGGAGTGAGGTCAAAAGTGGAGGAGCTTGTTTGTCAGATGTCCTACTGTGCTGTTTGCCACGCGGGTCCCTGCTTAGGTCGGGACCGCGGAGGCAATTTGACGGGGGCTCTCCCACAGGCTGCTCCTGCCCGGCTGCGGACGGAGCAGACCTGTCACTCGATCTGCGACGGCGTGAGATCTTATTTTTGGTGGTGAGCTGTTTTTAGAAGCTGGATGCCACATTTTGTGTACTTGGCTTACCAATAGGAGACGCCAGTGTGAGTGCATGTATGTGTTTTATTAAGGGGCTGGGATCACTGGTGACAAGCCCAGCCTTCTGGGGAAAGGGGACGTCCACGTGGCGGGGGCTGGTTATCAGACAGGAAAACAAGCCGGGAAAGGGCTGTTTTTGGTGCCTCTTGAGTCGAGGGTGATTTTGGAAGAGGGGTGATTAGCTAGCAACGTGCTGTGTTTGGGTCGTACACTGCGAAGTGGTATTGGCCAGCTGTTTGGCACGTGCCTGTGCTTCTTGACCCTGACACCGAAACATGTCTGTGGACGCCAGACCCAGCCGGTGTCCCTTCTGTGTCCAACAGTACAGCGACTCAGACTCTGAGCCAGAGTTCGCAGGCGGCACCCCGGCCGTCCCCAGCGCGGTGCCCGTGACAGGCGAGTCCTACTGCAGCTGCGAGTCCCAGGCAGAACCCAGCTGCGCCTCCCGGCTGCGGGGCTTCCACCGCACCAACGACTGCCACTGCGGAGAGGACGACCAGCGTGAGTATCCGGGGGGTCCCAGCTGGGGACATGCCGATAAGGAGTCACGGTGTTTTAGTGTCCCTGAGGCTATTTCAGGACAGCGGCCTGCCTTGACATTAGCTGCTCTCCCGGGTGACATTGAGATAACGGACGAGCGTCGTGTTTTGGTCTTGAGGCAGAAAGAGAGAGAACAAAAACGAATGTAAGAAATGCTGTTTTTCTTATGTGTCGCGACACTGATGTCTGTGGTCGGCCATTTTTAATTCGATAGCAAATGCAGCCTTTGTTAGGATGTTTGTTTGTGGTCTCCGTTTCTTCCCAGAAGGCAAGTGCAGCTTGGCGAAAATTAGCTGTTTGTCTGACAGATATTATTAGCTCCGGTAAGGCATGACTGAAGAGTAGGAATTTCGCTGGGGGGCACCGAGGGCTCGGTATGTTGGAAAGTGCCGTCCTGCCCGGCTCTGCTCTCGGCCCTGACGCTGTGTTCTGTGCCCAGACTTCGACTGGGTGTGGGACGACAGCAGCAAGTCAACGGCAACGCTGTTGAGCTGCGACAACCGCGTGGTGAACTTCCACATGGAGTACAGCTGTGGCACGGCGGCCATCCGAGGCACCAAGGAGCTGGCCGACGGGCAGCACTTCTGGGAGATTAAGATGACCTCCCCGGTGTATGGCACCGACATGGTGGGTGCCGTGGCTTTCCAGCAGCTCGGTCACCATGGTTAGCCCCCCCCCCACGACTGACAGGGGCTATGCTTTTGGTAGATGGTAGGCATCGGGACCTCGGATGTGAACCTGGACAAGTACAGGCACACCTTCTGCAGCTTGCTGGGGAAGGATGAGGATAGCTGGGGGCTGTCCTACACAGGTGGGGTCCGGGGAGCTCCAGGGCAGAGGTGGGGGTGGGGGTGGCCTTTCCTCCTGTTAACGTGCCATCGCCCCCTGCAGGCCTGCTGCACCACAAAGGAGACAAGATCAACTTCTCGTCACGTTTCGGCCAAGGCTCCATCATCGGCGTGCACCTGGACACCTGGCACGGCACCCTCACCTTCTTCAAGAACCGCAAGTGCATAGGTGAGGGAGGGGGAACCTGGGAGACCTTTAAACATCACGACAGAGCACATCATACCTGCACAGCACTCAATGTACAATGGTCATTGCTACACAATGCCAGTTTCAAAACATTTGCAATATATAAATATTGCTGGGTGCATCGTATATTGTAAATGGAGAAAGCCTAGATGTTTCTTGCACATTTAGCTTCTGTTACTGTTCTTAGGTTGATTGCAGAAGTGTAAACAAGGCCCTTCCTCAACTCGCCTCCCCGGTTCCTCATTTCTACTTTCTGGTCCCTGGCCCCTCCTTTCCGGTCATTGGCCCCACCTCCCCACCACCTGGCCCCTCCCCCCACAGGTGTGGCCGCCACAAGGCTCCAGAATAAGAAGTTATACCCGATGGTGTGCTCAACTGCAGCCAAGAGCAGCATGAAGGTGATCCGCTCCTGCTTCGCCCCCACCTCCCTACAGTACTTGTGCTGCGCTCGACTGCGCCAGCTGCTGCCCGACTGCACAGACACGCTGAATGTGCTGCCTCTGCCTCCGGGCCTGCGGCACCTGCTGCACAACAAGCTGGGTTGGGTGCTGAGCCTCAACGACGGTGCAGTGGACAGCCCTGAACGCTCAGCCGACTCCCCGACCCCCTCGGGCTCCTGCGCCTCCTCGGGAAGCGACTCGGACGGCTTCTCCTCAGACCCAGAGGCCTGCCAAAGGAAGCGCTGCCGCTGGACGTGACTGCTCCTGCGTCCCGCCACCCCCCAGGGAGAAGGACCATGTGACGTCAGTGGGACCTCAAACTGGAACACACACAGCTGGTTTCTGGAGCTGCTGTTGGACAACCTGCCTTTCCGTACTTTTTAAATCATCCACTTTTTTCATGTTGCTTTTTTTTTTTATTTCACAACGGAGATGCAAAGTCCCCCCTCCCACCCAAACCCCATTTTCCATTACCTTCCCTGGGGGATAAACCATGCGTTCTACTGTCCCGGTCCTTGGCCCGGGGTTTGCGTCTGACCAATCGGGAAGTCCGTGTCGGACGTGTATGACATGCGTGTATTCAACATAGTGGGAGCCAATTCATATTCCATACAGGTTTAGCTTGAAAGATGTAAGTATCTGTACCTATTTACAGTGTGTACACCACACCGCACGTGCATATGATACACCCGTGTGTACATTTAAACCTGTACAGTTTTTTCGCAGTATTTTTCCAATGCTCTTCACTTCTACATGAGCGCTGCTTTCTGTCTCCACTGCGATTCCTGGCTGCAATGGCCAACGCAGATAAGGGCCTGCTCACAGCACTGGCTGTTTTTGAACCGCAGGGTTGGTTGGGGGGGGGGTGCAGGACTGTCATGCAGACTCTTAATCCTTACCCCTGGTTGTGTCTAAGGCCGAGCAGTAAGGTGTGACTGTGGCACTAGTCTGTGTGCCGGACTCTGCAGCACGAACTGGCAAAGTGCAGTGGCATGGATGGAGGCAGCCTGACATGCCTGGGTCTGTTCCTTCAGCACAGAGCAGTATATTTGCTCTTAACTACACTGAGAAGGGGGGTGTGAAGGTCAGCTGTCTTTAGAAGCTTGGGTGAGTTTTGTGTGAACTGCCCTGCTCTATAATATGCAAAGTCACCACATGATTAATCTGTACAGTACCGTCGCTGTGAGACCCTCTCTATAAAGTCAACCTAGACACCAGTGGACCAGTGTGCTGAACTTACATTTATGCTTTTTTTACTGGGTGATGTGTGTTGCAGTATGCCACTCTCTAATTAGGTGTACTCTCACTAGAAGTTGCGTACCATCTGCTTCAACGTGACCTTCCGTCCTACAAACACATGGTCTTATCGGGATGATGGGGGGGGGGCAGGGGTGACGGTCTAATCGTGGGAATTCCTCAGACAGCTCCCCCTTCAGGCTAGGAGGACTAACGACTCCAGTTAGTATCTGGAAACGAGCTGCTTACAGTTCGACCTCAGCTAGTCAGCACCTTCATTTTCACCTATACATATAAAGTGGGTTTTCCTTTAGCTTTGAATCGGCAACCTTGTTAAAGGTTTTTTTTTTTGTATTGTACACAGAAATAGTACTCAGTAAAATGCCTGCCTTGCTTTGACTTGGCCAAACCTTTTCTCTTGAATCCATTAATAAGACCACACATTTCTCTTTATATTATCTGTCCTGGACCTTTCACAGCAGAGGAGCAGTAATACCTTTTAAACAAGGCTTATTGGCTTCTATAGATTTATGGCACCAGTGCTACAATGTGTCATTAAACTGTTATTTTATTTGTTCTCAGCCATATTGGATCATCCTGTCTATTAAGTAGACCCCAAAATGTAACATGCCATACTTTTGTCATTGACTTTGTGGCCAATAGATCCAAGATAACTGGAATAATTATTAGGAAACAGTTTCTCCCCTCCCACCTCAACATGAATTTAAAAGCCTGCAAACCCTTTGCCTTGAGGATGAGTAGAGTACATTGCAGCATCTGTGGGTTAATATAGCCTGGGCTTTGGGGGTTAAAATAGGGGGCCGGTGGCATCTCTAAGGCACGAGTCCCTTCCTGGAATAGGGGTTGCATTTTGATGTCATAGAGGACACAGGGTGGGGGGGGTGAAGGAGGGGCTGGGTGTAGGATGTCACTTAGCTGCAGTTGCTTTACTATAATATCCAGCTGTATAAATGGATCAGTGTCAGTCATTTCGCACAGGTAAGTGTAAATTTTGCGAATCACATGCAATCTGCATTTCTGCCGCTTCTCTGAAGTATAACAAGTTTGAGATGTAGACTTAAATGAATCTTATCCACTGTATTATTCTTGGGGAGCAGATGAATGGGTGTAGGCTGTGGAATTATGTCTTATCGGTTATATAAACAGTTAAAAGAAGAACTTGTGATGCATTAAAGCACTTTGGCGTATACCATGTACATACTCTATGTGACTGGTTTCCTATTCTCTTGCCATGAAATGTACCTAATAGCATGGTTTTATTTAAAAATGAACTATAAAAAAATGTAACAGCTTAATTTTTTTAAATAAAATCTAAGATGTAATTCTGTTGCATTTTTCCTAAGATCTCCCCACATCCAAACTGCAGAGATGGTTGTTCCTAGTTGCCATATCCATGTGAAGGAAACAGGAACCCTAAAATCATCTCAGCACATCTTTATTATACATCATTCTTGTCTAGCAAAACACCCTTCAGGCAGTTATTCACATTTCTTCACAAAAACAAGCATGACACTTTCCTGCTGTAATAGACCTAGTGGTACAATCAAGCTCAAAAAGAGACTCAGTGGTCATTTTGGAAACAACCAGTCTGGTTAAATTACGGAGGAAGATGTTGAGACCAAGCAGGGAAGACCCTTATCCTCAGGTGATCCCTCAGTCCAGCACGAGCTGGGGATTGTGGGCCGTGAGAAAGCGGTACACTCTGCAGGAGATCTCGGGCCCCACACGACGCTGCTTCTCCCCACTGCTGACTGGGATATCTGCCAGCACGCCCTTCCGGTCCCTATCAGAGGCCGAGTCCTTGTATGCCTGTGACACGTGTCTCAATAATCACTCTAGAAGCACTGCAAAGTATTTAAGCGACATTATACAGCCATTTACAAAGGAAATAATAAAGGTTGTTTCCAAATGCCTCTATCCAACATGAGGCCAAGCCTGTAGTACCTGCAGTAGCAGCTGCGGTGATGGAAAAGTGGAGGAAATGGCCGCGGCGACGGCGGGGCTGATGCGATTCAGCTGCTGAATTTGCCTGCTCCATACTGGAAGGAGTCCTGCCCCATCCTTCCGGACCCGCACTCCGCTGGCCCACGAGCCGTCCACGCAGAATGGCAGGTCGGGGGCCTCTGTCAGCCGCCTGCGGTACAGAGACAAAGTCAGAGCTCCTTAAGGTAACCTAAAGAAAGGGACAGATTCCGTTTTCCGTCCAGGAATCAGGATAATACTTAGGCCTACTTCATGGGACGTTTGGACAGGGCTTTGGTGATGGCACACACGTGGTCAGTGAGGTCCTGCCAGCTCTCCAAGAAGATGACAGAGGTGTTCCTAGACAGCTGCAGGAACACCAGTGCCTATACCAATAGACACAGCAGCTCAATCATCAATGTTCAGTTGTACACTAACTACAGCCTCACTTAGCATCTGTCTGACAGTGAGTCACAGAAGCCAACACAGTTACCTCCTCCAAGTCCAAGTCTCTCAGGCACCCTCTCCTCTTCCCTTCCCAAACAGCCCTGACAACGGACACATATAACACAAAATTAGGCTAACCACTCAATAGCATTAAATGGTCATACTTTAGGAGTCCCTTGCTATAATTACATACCAGCTGCTTAAGCCAATCACTGCCAGGGTAACATTTTTTCTTGCATATTTGTTGAGATACTGGGTGAGCTTGTTGAATAAGGATTTGCACTGTGTTTGCTTGATGTTCTCTTGCTGAATCTGTAACAAGGTTTGAATATGGGAGACCACGCAGGATAGTGTCATAATGTTCAAAAATACTAAATATAAACTAAAAAAGGACAGTTCAGTTTGGAAGCCCAACCTCCTTGACAGAGCTCAACATGTCCATAAATTCATTCAGCTGCAGCACCATCAGAATCTGCTCCTCCTGAATGATGCTCAGACCATCTTCACCCTACAAGCGGAAACATTATGGAAGAACGTCTTGCTGGGTGGGTTTATCATAATGGTGTAAATTTTGTTGTTTAATCCAATGAGCATCTATTATTTCAAAATTAAAGTCCATTATAAAACTTCTAATTGCTGGCCAGTTACTGATCTGCCTTGTTTTGCTGCATAGCCCTTCCAGGATTTGTGACAGAGCATTTTCAAAGTTCACTGAATATCAGCATATTGACTTTGAACTTAATTTACCTACATCCTGCCAGCGGACAAGCATTATCAAGATTTCAAAGGGGCACAAAATCCCAAGTATAGTCAAGGTGTGCCTGAAGTCTTACCCCTGGCAATTCCCTTTTCCACATGATGCTATGTGCAAGCTGTTGTTCCTCAATGCTGCTCCTCCACTCCATTGCTGTCAGAGTCCCAAGAAGAGTGTCTGACCCCTCATCCTGCAATAAAACTGCACAAGAAATACTTAGGGCCATGAAAGGTACTTGCACAAAGCATTGTTTTTGCAAAAAGATATTTTAGGTGCACGGCTCGCTTATTTTCTGCTGTCAGTGCTTAGGGGGATGGCATGTATGACACTATTTAGCAGTTCTGTCCTCGCCGGTCACTAACCTGGGTCTACGCATACAGTCATGCTTTTGAGGCAGTTCTCAGGTCGGTAACTTTTTAAGCGATCGGCAGCTTCTTTTCTTTGCTTCTGTTCCAGCCATTTTGCTTCTTTCTCTTTAGCTCTTTCCTCCCTGAGTTTCTCTCTGGCTTCTTTTTTCTGTTCAAAGATTAGTCTTTCCGATTCGATTTGCTCTTTGGCTCTGCGCCGTCTTTTCCCCGGGCTTGGGGTTTTGGTGGCAGTGGCCAGGGGAGCCAGTAATGCCTCTCTGGATCTGGAGACTTCTTTATCAGCATCTAGAGCTACCTGGGGTGCCTCCAAGCAGACATTATTCTGGTCAGTGTCCTTCTCACCAGCAAATGATAAACTGGATGCTGTATCATCTTTAAGGGCATCGTCACATGTGATGAGGGATCCAATGTTGGAATCAGTTTCGTCTTCTGACTCAGATATTTCCCATGTTTTTGCTCTCTTCAGATGTGACATATTATTATTATTACCAGAAATCACAAATGCATAATTGTTTTGAGAATTTCGGTTACAGTAACGTTAAATCAAAGGATTAAGTATATCTGTGATTCATCGATTTGTATCAATATTTCATTATTTTGCAATTAAAATGCAATTCTTCCCAAACCTGATATAACGTCTAATTGTCAATGACCAAACATATATGGCTATTAAAAACGCACCGCTTGCTAACCATTAGCTGCAGGGTTTCCGACCAAAACATCCAATTAAAATGTTCATTTTTGAGAAATAGAGAAATGGACGGTAATTATGCCGAGTCAAACTTTAGTTAAAGTCTTTGTGTTACATATGAAACTACCTAACATATATATGTAATGACGCTTCGAACACATACTGTATTTACACAGTCATTGTTCCCTGAATCCGGAACTAAAATAACACGGTAAATCTAGCCACACGGAAGGAATATCACACGGGGCACGACAGGAAATACTTATTCCTTAGAAAGTAAGAAAAATGCAGAAATATTATGATTTTACAATGCGATGGAATGCACATAATTTTGTCTGATTTAATAATCATATTAATATATGCATGCTACTTTTTCTGCAGTTTCTAAAACCCATGAATGCGTTTCACAATAAGCCGGAAGTAGGGAAACGCGTGACGTAGAAAGATGAGCGGATCAACCACGATTAAAGCTTCTGAAATCCAATCGATTGTGCTTCTTGACTTGTTTGTTTTAGAGTTACACACGAAGCAGTGACCGATTACGCATATTGCTCCCTTATCTGTGTTTTGAAGAATTATTTCTTACGTATATAGGTGTATATTGACAGTGTGTCACAACCCCGATAGACGCTACTTGACCTAAGGGTTAGTCTTGTTCATACAAACATGAAAATTACCTGAGTGCGGAATCTGCTTGGGATACATGTAAGTGCAACAACTTGATGGTTTTGGCAGTCATAGCCTTGTGAATAAGTTAGAGCGCACAAATACGTCGCTTGAAGACTCCGTGGATGCACTGTATGATATCCCTTATCTTGTGCAGTACAAAACTCCCTAATAGCGTGTCAATAATACAACCAGCGCTAAGATGTCAAGTGTATCACTGAAAAACCATTTTATATGAAGTGATAGTGTCGTGATTTTGATGATGTAACCGATTCAAAGCTAAATCGCACTGTTTTAATTCTTTATACTGAACTCCACCTTCCAAATGTTGCTGCATCTTGCGGTTGTTACCAATTCCAGTGAACGTTGTAGCCTCGTGCACTAGGATATGGTTAATTAACAATTATTATGCGAGCGTTTCATAAGAGAGTTCACAAAACCCTGAAAAAAACATTTTTTGCCTTGCTCCTTTTCTCGTTTTCAGCATTTTCACGTGGGTATTATGCATTGGTGTTAAACGTCTTTTATTCAGACTAACTGAATTTTTATGAGAACTATAGTTTATCAAGCTAAGAATACATTGGATTTCATGGTACAGAATTCTACGATTAAGATTTATAACAAATGGTTAATGTAATATTTATGATAGTGATCTCATATTTGATCTACACTGCTCAAAAAAATAAAGGGAACACTTCTCCAAGTCAATCACACTTCTGTGAAATCAAACTGTCCACTTAGGAAGCAACACTGACAATCAATTTCACATGCTGTTGTGCAAATGGAATAGACAACAGCTGGAAATTATAGGCAATTAGCAAGACATCCCCAATAAAGGAGTGATTCTGCAGGTGCTGATCACAGACCACTTCTCAGTTCCTATGCTTTCTGGCTGATGTTTTGGTCACTTTTGAATGCTG
>JAAGVU020000092.1:19532376-19577995 GCA_011763525.2 Mormyrus iriodes | reverse complement strand
TAAGGTCCAGAGGCCTATAAACAACTGGTCCACCTTGGGGGGGGGTGACTGACTGGCATGCATGGACAGTTTGGAGTTGAGGTAGCTGATGCACCTTTTCAGGGCTCTGAGACACCTTACAGAGAGGGGTTTCTCATGAGCCAGCCCAAGGGGAACTAGGTCCTCTTTTTGCCAATAAGACTCTCCTATGCCCTGAAATATTTTTAATAGTTCAACAAATTCGTTTAGGAAAACCTCACCAAATGCACAGCCCAAAAGTGGGCAATTAAGATCATAGCATTTTGGTTCCCAAAGTGAGACTGTAATGAAGCTGAATGCTCACTGCTGGTAATGAGCTGTAAATGCCTCAGGTAAATGACAGTATGTTGAGAGACCATCCTTCAGTGATTGGCTGGTCAGCGGACAGGCTGCATTATGAATAAACCATCAAAGTGCAAGCTTGCACTGTGGCTGTGCAGTAAAGGCCTTCTTCCCAAGCACCAGCCAGCATCCTGTAACTCATACTGACTCTGTAGGATCAGAATCCAGCAATTGATCTTGAAATATCCCCACCCCCCACCCAGCAGGCTAACTATGGTAGGTTACGGACCAGCCGCAGGGTACCTGTTTGAATCGGGGTGGCACGCTCCAGCCGCAAGCCTGCCTGAGCCCGTCCTCCCTGCGCATGTGCTCTCGGACCTGGCGGTACTGTTCGCGGCGCTGCTCTCTCCGGGCAGACAGCACGCAGCCGCTGCAGAGACACGCGGGATGACGCGCTCCACAGGCTGCACAGTGACAGGTAGGAAGAGCTAGGACTGTCAGGCGCGGGACCCAGAGAGGCAATCGGCAGAACGATGCCCATGTGGGGCTCTCACGGGCTGGACGAAAGGTCCACCCCGACACTGCTGTTACTTAGACAGCGACTGTGCTTTTAATCTGCTCTTTGGCTCTGTACATTTTTACTTTTTAGCAGATGTGTTTTTTTTTTAACCCATGACCCAGAGATTAAGAGACTCATGTTCCACCAACTCAGCGATTCGGCCTCAAAACCTATTTGTAAGCTTAGCTGTGTAATGACTCTAAATAAAGGTCAAATAATGCACAAATAATCTGCAACATATTTACAGATCCTTCATATTTCCATGCTGTCCGTGAAGGCAACAGAGGTCGAAGAAAAAAAACCTTAGCAACCACAGCTAGTTGCTGAATGATGTCTGTTACCGTTTTCCTTGATTAGCTAAGTGGGAAAGGCCGTGCAGAAGCTCATGTCACACCACAGAAAACAAAGAGCTGCCATTTCCCATTAACGTGTCTTTGCTAATGTTATGTGCTCTGAACATCATGGAGGACTAAATCACTGAGCGTGCATAATTTTTAAGAAAACAGCCCTCCTCTTTTTAATCAATCAATCAATCAATTCAAATTCGCAGGTTTTATTGATCTGCAGAGACCAAAGCTCTTTGCAACGTCGAAACACGGCACACAAAGTATCTTGTTAATAGTTGCACGTATTGACACACAACAAGCCTTTCTTGCATGCGCTGACCCATGTTGAGGGAAGGAACGAAAGCTGATTTGATATATGAGTAAGAACCTACTGCAGTGGACATTTTCCTTCTTACATCTGAAAGGGACATTTCATAAAACTTATCTGGCAACAAGAAAATAGAGCTGTGAGAAGACTGTGGAGGACTGTGTGTTCCTATACAGAAGAACAGTTTTGTTACTTTGCATATAAGACGTTATAGGGAATTTTTATTTTGACTATTGTTTTGATTAGGCATTGTTGATTTTGGACACTGTGCTTTACTGTACTTTTCGTATATTGAATGTCCCTCTCTGTCTGGCTGGCGACGATACTCACTCCTCGGGGAAGAATTCCGTGCGGCCAGAGCTGGAGCTTGGGCATAGCGGGTGGGAGAGGCCGGACAGCGACGGCGACTTGTAGCGGATGCTGACGCTGTTGTAGGGCCTCTTTGGGGGCGGGGGACTGGAGGAGGCACTGAAGAGCCGGGCGAAGCTGTAGCAGTGCAGGAAACATGCGACATGGAGCTTCTTTAGCTCCAGCTAAAGAAATGCTTCAAAAAATCCTCTCTATGGCTGTACCACAATATCTGTTGGGTGATAAGTATGTCATAGTCCATCAAGGGGCAACACCCTGGTTAATCCTGAGGGAGATTTTGATCAAAATACAATTTTTATCACACACATGGTATTTAAAATCTAGCCTACATAGTTCTTTTTATCACGGACGCAATGGCCACAGAGGCGTTTGTCAGTGTACAGGCTGACGTTCCCTTGTCTTTGATTTTCGATTTTTTTTATTCCATTTTTTGTACCACTAAAGACTACCTTTACAATGGGTTTATGAATGGTTTCTAATCAGGTTATTAATTAGGTTGTAACTTGTTTATTAATGAGTTACCACCATTTATAAGTGACAAAAGGATGTCACCACAGTAACTCACAATTGCCAGAGGGTGGATTTCTTCTTCTCCTGTATCTGTGGGTGGTTTTCCCTGGAAGCCCTGATTAGAAACAGAAAGGGCACGCATGTCAGTGCCGGATGCCACCACACAGAGGCACCTGTGAGCAACGGGGCCTGAGCAAGCAGGGAAAAGTGGGTCCCGCCACTGCCTGAACAGCTCGCCTGATCATCTCTGTCCAGCGCACCGCCTCCTGCAGCTCCATCAGCCGCTCCTTGTACTGGTTGCGCTCCATGAGGACACGTGCCATCTCCAATCGGGTGAAACGCCTCCGCTGGGCCATGGGCACGTCGTCCTGGAGCGGGGACGAGTACTGCCAGGGGACAGGGGGCCACATGTCATTCATTCTGTGCTACACGCTGGAGCAAATACGGGAAAGGTAAGCAGCAGCGACAGTAACGAGTCAGATGGCAATGCGACATGTCACGGATGGCACAGATCACCCAAAACGTACATCCTCTCCTCTGTCGTCTTTGGAGTCAGTTCCCAGTGCCTCAGCTTTTAACCTGTGGGAGCGCATTACTCCGGTCAGTCATCGTGGACGGTATCGTCTCAGATAGGGCTATTGGCTACGTGTACCCTGCTACGCTCTCACCTTCTCAGCTCCTCCTCCAATTCCTTGACCCTAGCATCCACCTTCAGCTTGGACTGCTTGACAGCCTCCAGCTCCTCCCTTAGGACCTCGTGTTCACCGGAGAGCTCGTCCACTTTGGCGATCAGGTCATTCTTCACGATGTTTAAGGCATTCCTGTAAAAATCAGGCAAGTTCTACATGTAAACAGGAAGGACAAGTTGAAGAGCAAATTTCCAGAATTCAGTTAATTTTTTATCATTTTTGAGGTGAGACCACGGATGTCCTAAAGCGTGGCTTCCTTATCATGTTACAGTACTGGGAACCAAAATTCACTCAATCCTCATGTAATCTAATAAAGAACTTTCCTTAAAATTGCATTCACCAAGTCCACAAAAACTGAATAAGTTTTGGAAATTTGCTCTTCAACTGTATTGGTGGGCAGCACGTGGCTCAGTGGGCTAAGCCTCTGTGCCTGAGATGGGAAGGTTCCTGGTTCAAGCCGCAGCCTCAGCACATCTGCGGGCAAGGCCCCTACCACCCAGACACCCGGGCGCTGCTATAGGTGGCTGCCCTTTGTAGCCAGCTTGCTCTCACCTACAGAGAGCAAGCTGAGGGAGGCATAAAGAGAATTTCCCCACAGGGATCAATAAAGTATTATCTATTATTAAAAGTCCTACAGTATCTGACCTCAGGGATGGACAAACACCTCCCCCCTCCCCTGTAGTATACCCCCCCTTACTTGGTCTCCAGGAGTAGTCTGTTCTCTGCCAGAAGGTTCTCCACTTCCTTTCCCATCCCTATAGGATCAGGAACAAGAATTATCACAGACTCACAAATGCCCTGCAAAGAGTTGCTGCCAAGCTGTCATTTTATTCCCAGTGCCAGACCCAGACCCCTGAAATTCATAGTGCAGGGTTAATCATTGGTGTGTCAGAGGACCTTTTATTTCATTTTATGTATATCCATCTGTCCACCTGATTATACCCTTGTGTATTTTACTTCTTCTGTTCTAAATTCTAGATTCTATAGAATTTATCCTCATTATGAAAATGAGCTGGGGTAACTCCGACCCCAAAAATAACACACAGACAAGAATGACAGCTCAGATATACTCAGTCTGCAAGGCGAGAGTACATGAAAGCAATGTTTAAAATGAAACACAATCTTTTCAAGAGCACAGAAAATACAAATGGAAAGATACAAATGAGAAGGTGGTCAAAGACCGTCTGCTGACTCATTCAGGAAAGTGGGAGTGTATCGATTGTGGGCTGCAGTGATGTCACACATGAACGGTTTCCTTCATTCTGTTACAGCAAGTTAGTCAATTAAAAACAAATACAAATATAGACTATACACCTCTGGTTCAAAAAGAACATCATGTACAACACTCATGTCATGGAGTATGGCTTTCATATTATTTTTGTAATTATTGGCATCATTTTCTTGACTTATTACATGCTGCTTTAATTTGTATCAGAACAGACTTTCCTGTCCTAAAGATCTTACTTCACGTCAGATATCATGTAAATGAACCATATCTACTGGAAATAGAGAGACACCTTTTTTTTTAGATTTTTCTATGTGTCAATAATGGTGAGACAAAACGATGAAATAAAGATGACAGACCAGAGAACAATATCAAGAACATGAAGCGGTTTGCTCAAAAGTAAATGTGCACGTTCTGCTGCCATTGACCGGCCAGTACAAGGAGCGGGTGATAAGCAGGAGGGTGGGGAAGAGAGCAAGCAGGGAGGGCAGCGGCAACGATAGCTGCAAGCTGATTGGATGATTAGCACTGGAAGGATGAATAAGTCCCCGGTGCCTTACCGAAGTAATCATCACGCACTGAATATGTAATCCAGCAGCAGAGTAGAGATGTGGAGAGATTAAACAGGAAGGCGGGGACAGGGAGAGGTGTGATAAGAGAACAATACAGATACCCATAAGTATTCATTTATAAGTTAAATGGAAACAGTTATGATAAGGTCGCTAAAATAGTGACGTCTATGTGGACATCTACAACTGCAAGATGAGGTTGAGGGTGAAATTTGAGCTTTTGAGCAGATGTGAGGATCTTGCACATTTTCCTGCTATCTTGGGGCTTCAGGACAGCAAGTTGGCGGGGGGGCTGGCTCAGCATGATGCTGCGGTATGTGGTGTCAGGCTGCTTTTCAGTCAGAATGGTGCGTATAAATCGTATCGGTTATTTATAGGGTACGTATTTCTCACAGCTGGCATCCCATCCAGGGTGTGCCCCAGCCTTATGCCCAGTGCTGCCTGGGATGGGCTATAGGCCCCCCTGTAACCCTGACCAAGAAGAGCAGTAGGAAGATGGATGGATATATTACACAAAAAGAGAAGCTAGACTGACTGCACTGCCCAGGATTTAGGTTATTTCATATTTCATATTCCATTATCACATTAGTTTATTATTATAACATAATTTATTTTTCAGTTCCATTTCTCTTTGCCTGGCCTTTTTTGGTTTTAGAGCAGATTTTACTCCATTTAACATGTTTACTGCAGAGATGGAAAGTTCAGGTCCAGAAAGCACAAATCTAGACCAAGATTTTGTTTCAACCAACCAGTTGAGCACTTTGTGATTGTGACTGTTTATACTCAACTGGTTGGTTGAAATAAAATATTGGTCTGGATTTTTACTTTCTGGACTTGATCTACACATAATATTTACAAAAAAGACGTTATAGTGTCTTAAAGTTTTTGAAAACCTAGGTTCTGAATATTCCATCAGGTTTAATTATAGGGCATCTTTACATGTTTTAATTGGGACTTTCTTTGCAGAGTAGGGAGTTTAAAAAAACTATTTATACTAGAAAAACAAAAACAAAGAATGTCTAAAGCAGGAAGTGTATATCAACATGACAGCAGAAATGCCAACCAATCAGGGGGCTGGATACACACCTGAGAACTCTCCTGTGGGTGTGTCCAGCGGCACATGCAGGGGAGAGAAGGGAGTCACACGCTGTGGTCATTTGAGGACTGAGGGACAAGATTTGAACAGCACTTTAAAAGTAAATGAAACAAATCATAAAATGTCCTGAGGAGGGAAGAAACTGCCATGGCAAAAGCATGACCCCTGGGGGCTCTGACATGGAAGATGGGTAGGCCCAGGTCACCGGCACGTCTGCTGCTCCTGTAGCGTTTGGGCACCGCAGCAAGGCCGCACAGCGCCTTTGCCATTCCAAAGCGCATCCACTATTCATATTATACACTCTGAGTGCAGTCATAATGAGACCCCCCTTATAAGGCACATCACCGACAGACCCTGTTATGCCAGACTCCTGACCATGCCTCCTGCCTGTGACAGAGGTCCCCAACATACCGAGCAGCTCCGCCCCTGCATCCACATCCCCTATAATGTCAGACTTGGCGTCTTTAATCTCGTGGTATAAAGACTCTGTGTTGATGCCGAAAGCCTCGTTGACGATGCCCTGGAAGGTGCTGAGGAAAAGACGAACCAGAAATATGTCAGACGGGGTAAGATTGTGCCTAGTAAAATAAATTCATTAATAAACAGAGCTCCAAGTCCCTGATTACTGAAACCACAAATAAGCATTATGACAGTCTGTGCTTTGCCAAGGACGCCTCCCATGGGGAGATGGTACCTGTCTCCACCCCCATAAATGCGCGGATCCATGCACATATCCAGTTCGGGTGTTGAGTCAATGATTTCCTGGATTTCAGACCATTCATCACTGCTG
This sequence comes from Mormyrus iriodes, assembly GCA_011763525.2. Taxonomy (NCBI): domain Eukaryota; kingdom Metazoa; phylum Chordata; class Actinopteri; order Osteoglossiformes; family Mormyridae; genus Mormyrus; species Mormyrus iriodes. The sequence goes on along the minus strand of JAAGVU020000092.1, from coordinate 19,571,234 downwards.
CCCATACCTGTAAACACAGGACATGGGAGTCGATACACCCCCCCCATGCCGCTACCTTACCACTCCCGATCATTCCTCTTAATGTAATGCCTGATATTTAACATCAGATCCCTACAAATGACATACTGCATATGAACTGAGCACAATTCCTCATAAAAGCTTCTGGGGCTCAGATGCTCACCGATGCTGACGTTACACGTTTCCTGAGTGACCTGAACCTCCATGTTTCTGCTTAGGCGCTTGGCACTCCTCGTCCTTTTGTTGCTGTGCGCGAAGCCTGACATGTCAAAGCCCGGCATGGGTGGGAAGCACTCGTTGAGTGGTGTGACCGTGGCCGAGGGCACGGAAGAGGTGGGCGTGTTCGACTTGGTGCCAAGGCTGCTGGGAGTGGCAGGCACAGAGGACTGGCCCGATTCAGACTCATCATCCTAGGTGGCGGAAGGTCAGGTTACAAATAAGTGTATAGGCAGGAAGTCAAAGTAAGTGAATAGATGACAAAAATGAAAATATCCCATGTCTAGTGCTGGAGGAGGATGCTTTTCCCACTTAAAACTACTTTGACCTGCTGGAACTGGCACTATTGTTGCACTATTTGTGGTTCATTAAATCAGTCGTATACATAGTACTATCCAACCGCTATCTGTGAATGTGTTGCTGCAGTGTTTTTATGTGCAAAACACCGCGTAATGTGTTGTTATCAGCTGGTATTGCTAACAATGGCTAAAGAATCTGGCTTCAACCGGGGCCTGTTTCAGAAAGCAGGATTTCACCCTTAGCGGAATAACTTGTTGGATTTAAGGTAGTCTGGGCTAAATGTAAGTGAATGAAGATAAAGGCCATTTACTCTGGGGTACCTTAAATTCAACAGGTTATCCAGCCAAGCAAGAAATCCTGCTTTTTGAAACAGGTCCCTGGTATTCCTAAACGGCTTTCCGACTTGTTGTACTGGAATGGGGTTAATTGGGAGACGTCATTCCCAGCTCCAGCTTCCGACCTCTGAGGTAAATGGAATGCAGCATATTTTCACTCCAAAATAAAATCGTAATAAGATGTTCCTTGAAAAACCATCAATGTACTCCTGGTCTTCTGCAAGAAGGTCAAGTACAGCTAACAACCCCTTCACTCTCTTTATCAACTGTTCATCTTTTATGCTGCACATCTGAGCAGCATTTTCCTTGCCAGTTCCCTCCTAATGGTTAAAAGAGGAATAAAACGTGTTTTCCATCATGCCTTATATGTATGAGATCTTCATGCACTAAAGAGCTACAACAGACAACAACAGTGTTAGATCCTTCTGAAGCTCTTCACAAATAAAATGCAGTTGCTACTTCCTTCTCCTACCCATCATTTCCATATTTCTTATTTTTCATTAATAGCTACATGCTGAATAATATACTCTGAGTGATTATGAAGAGCGTTACAATGATTTGGAGCCCATCCAGCACTGTAACATCACACGGTAACAGCACACACATACAAGGACATATTTCAGCACGAGGAGGAGACAGTAAAGCTGGATGCAGATGTGTGCTCTATACAGGGTGCACATTTTAGGAAAAAGACAAAATGAAAACATTGGCGATCAATGGTGGCACTACTATACAACTCATTAATAAATTCATATATTACCTATGAGCGAGTTCTTAGATACACCTACTGCTGCCTCTGTGTCTATCTGCACATCCTTCCCCGATGCGCCACCTACTTTATGCATATTGCATATTTACTGCTTCACTGTCTTTTGTCTTGCACTGTCCCCGCTCTTCCTGCGCAGCTGTTGTCCTGTTTTACACTGTCCCCTCATGCACCTGCCTTCCACCAAGCAAATTAATTATTTCAGTGTTAAACTTTGACTGAATACCTTGACGTTTCATAACACATCTAAGAAGAATGTCTTATGAGGAGAGATTAGCTGAGCTGAATCTGTTCAGACTTGAGCAAAGGAGACTAAGGGGGACATGATCCAGGTATGCAGGATTCCAACAGGTCTGGATGCTGTTCAACCAAATAGTTACTTAAATATTAGTTCAGATACAAGAACTCGTGGCCATAGGTGGAAATTAGTGGGAGAACATTTTCAACTGGATTTGAGAAAGCGCTTCTTTACACAGCGTGTAGTTAGAGTATGGAATAGTCTTCCTGTTAGTGTACTACAAGATAAAACTTTGGGTTCTTTTAAATCAGAGCTAGATAAGAGTTTAGCAACTTTAAGCTATTAGTTGAATTCTCCCCAAACGAGCTTGATGGGCCAAATAGCCTCCTCTTGTTTGTAAATTTCTTATGTTCTTATATAACATGTTCACTCAAATGAGTGAAATGTTTCAATTTTTTTTTTAATCATCGTGTGGAGGAAATTAGCCCTCACCCTCTCTGCTGAAATCAGGTCTGTGCAGGGTAGGATTTTGCACATGTATCGTAATTGGGGTTTATGTTTGCCTGACAAGTTTAACCATCAATACGTACAGTTTTGTCGTCAATGCCACCATTTTGGTTCAAGCCAGTTGATGTACAAACAACCCGTAATGAACCGTTTTGACTTCTACAGTCAACAAAAGGCCAACACAAACAACACACACGTCAGCAGAGACACGACGTGGACCCAGGGTACGTGCTTGAGTCATTCCTCTGAACTTAGCAAAGTTTTCCATAGAATCACTCTGTGGAATCACCTTAGTGCCAAAAGCAACCAAATGAGCATTTAGGAATATTAAATTAGCACTGTATCTGCTTTTCATCTTCAGTGATATCATTTTAGAATTTAAGTATATTCACTTTCAAAATATAATATTTGGACTTGTATTGCGGACAATTCAGGATTCAAAATATAAAATACATACATTTTCCATAGTATTTTCAGTTTCAAGCTTCAATGGGAAAATGCAATGTGGAGAGGTGGACAATCCAGCATAAGATGCTGACATACCCTCAGTAGTGCTAGAAATGTTCTGTGGCTTTTATAGATTTACAGCCACAGGGTGTATGCTGTGTATATCATATTCCCTAATTATACTCACGCCAATGTCAGTACTGCATGTTGCCACTGTTTTGAATAACACCAGTTAGATATTCTGCACTATTTCCCAAATAGCCCAGTGGACAGTGGGATATATACCATTACTGAGAAATATTGCTTGAAGTCCAGATTCAGGTTTATATCAAAGTATATCATGTGGACTTTAAATTAAACAAAGATTAATATATTCTTTATTCCACAGCTTGCAATCAGGGAAAAAAATTTTTTGCTACTTTCTGCTCTAAGTTTACTGTGAAAAGATGTAAAGTATTGTTTCATAAAATTATGTATTTTCAAGAATGATAAGACATATATTTTGCTGCACCCAGATGTCAGCAACAACAAGGTGTGTCTTTATGCTGGATTACTCAATTTATGTGTGAAGAAGAACAAAAATACAGAATTCCATTTTGGCTTATGGAAAACAACTAAACTCCTGCATCAGGTTGTTATGCTATATTAAGGAAGGGACTGTACATTCTTCACAACTCGCCCAACTAAGGGGCATTAAGGGGCATTCCAGTGGCTGCAATACAGCAGAGGTGCAAAAAGGGGCGGGACCACAGGGGCACTGGCCCCAGCTGAAATCTGATTGGCTGTCAGAGAGCCCCCTCCCCATCACTCACCAATTCAAAACACATGATTGGTTAATGATAAGGTTGAACCCACTGTATGAATTACAGCCCCCCTCATGCTGCCCATCTTAAAAAAATCGTAGACTCGCACCAGTAATATAAGCAGGAATCTCAGAAGAGCGCTAGGTCCGCACTCCTCGGGATGACACAAGCAGGCTGTTCTGGGGTATGGAGGTTGGGCTGTACAGCAATTGACAGGATGAGAGCAACGTGCCACCCTCTCCAACCAGAGAAACAGAGCCGTTCGGTCAAACCTTGCGACTGAAGGCGATGTGGGGCTGGCCGTGGCTGCTGACCTGCGAAACATCAGGCCCCAGCGGCATCCTAGGCCCCCCCCGACACCCACGTACCATCCCCTCGGCGCTCGGGAACAGGTTGAGCGACGGCGGCCGTTCAGCCTTGCTGCAGGAATCAACCAATCAGAGAGAACGTTGTCAGTCACATGTTCCCCAGAATATTTATACAAGAATGTAGCACACGTTCTTTCTTTGAACATTCATTATTTTTACCATATTACTTATTTAGCTACTCACAAAGACAATGGTGCAAGTACACATGACCAAAGTGAAGGTACAAGACTGGTTTGCAACGTGTGATCTTGAATTACACTATTTCATTATTAGGCATAGAGTCTTGTAACTACATGGAGGAGGAGAGGTACTATCTGCTCGGGACAGAAGATGATCTTCAATTACACAAAATATGTTCTGTCCTGGCAGACTTAACAGATTTCATGTTTTTGAGGGGAAAAAGACAGAAGTATAGCCTAAAGGTACAGATCTAAGAGATTAGACAGTAAATGGACTCTGCAGTCCTAATATTACTGGGAAGCTTGTTCCACAATTAAGGAACTCCTGCCTGAATGATGAGATGCAGAGCCCCAGAAGGGGGGCTCTAAAGGCGTGGATAAATCCTGAAGTAATTGTGGTTCCAAAGTATTTTTTCATTTCTATCTATCTGTCAGAGAAGCCTAATCTATCACCTGACTTAGTCGCACACTGTAGCAGATAACAGACACTGACACTGCTGAGCGAGCGATGCTAAGGATTAAAGTACAGCAGACAAACTAGACAGCCACACACAATCCTGTACGTCAAGAAGACTTAGGAGTAAAAGAAAAAAGAACCAGAATAGAAAAATAGAGGTCTATAACAATCTGATTCAGCATTTATTTAAATAGCAGTATTTTCAGACAACTGTGGCTGTCAAAGCATGTGTGGTGGAGAGTGTTCCAGCACTGCGACATTAGAGGCAATTAAAATTTACCTTTTTCTCCACATGGGCCGCTGACTATGAGGAATACTAGAGAGAGAGAGAGATGCAGTAGCACAGAAGACAGGAGAGTAGGAGAGAGAGCAGTTAGAGACTGAGACAGGCATTCTGCAGGAAGACGTACAGAAAAACAACATGCAAACAGGATAGAGAGAGCAGTTAGAGACTGAGACAGGTATCCTGCAGGAAGACTTGCAGAAAAGCAACATGCAAACAGAATGGAGAGAGAACGGTTAGAGACTGAGACAGGCATTCTGCAGGAAGACTTACCGAAAAGCAACATGCAAACAGGATAGAGACAGAACGGTTAGAGACTGAGACAGGCATTCTGCAGGAAGACTTACCGAAAAACAACATGCAAACAGGATAGAGACAGAACGGTTAGAGACTGAGACACGCATTCTGCAGGAAGACTTATAGAAAAACAATATACAAACAGGATAGAGAGTGGTTAGAAACTGAGACAGGCATTCTGCAGGAAGACCTACAGAAAAGCAACATGCAAACAGGACAGAGAGAGAGTGGTTAGAGACTGAGACAGGTATTCTGCAGGACGATTTCTAGAAAAACAACATGCAAACAGGATAGAGCAGTGTCTCCCAATCTGGTCCCCGGGGACACACAGACAGGGAGCTGGAAGGGAGAAAAAACGTGGACCATCTGTGGGAAACACTGGGATAGAGGAACCAACTCCACATGTACAGCTGAGCTCCACATCGTTTCGGTCAGTAGGAAAATCATCCGTGCACTTACATACAAAACTATTACAGGACATCAATGTGCCCAGATGTAGGAAAAAGTCTTTGAATGGCTCCTAAAATGTGATCTAATCGTCATCGAGGTCAATATAATAAAAAGCCTTATTTGACAAACAATGCCCAGAACATTTTCCATCTCATTATTGGATACTTTAAATAATAACGGTCATACCCACTGTGAAATAGCATTTATTTCTGAGGCATTACTATGGAATTCCATGCAACTCTTGAAAACCCTGACATTCTTTGCATTGATTATTGTTGTCTATTATTTATTGTAACTGTCTATTAATGTCTAAATGTCTTTTTACTGTCTAAATGTGTGTATTCAGCCACTGAAATCCAGCCTTTTCCTGTAGGATTAATGAAGTGCCTATCTGTCTATCTGTCATTGACTAAAGGAAGATAATGACCTCTTCAAAAGAAAGTGACTGATTACAGATGATCCACTCATCTCAGGTTTTTGTTTGACCTGCCCAACAGTATAGAAAAACACACACACACGAGTTTAATTACCTGCTATTCACAACGCAATTATATAACATGGCCCAATCAAGTGCCACTTCAAAGAACCTCAGAAGAAGAATTGCTGTAGATGATAAGACTGTAAAGGGTTACAAAATGCTTTCTAAAGACTGGGGCCTTGATCATGGCACAGCCAGGCAGATAGCTTACAAATAGAAGAAATTCAGCTCCTCTGCTACTCTGCCTAAGGATGGGCAGGCAACAAAGATCAGTGCAAGGCCACACTGGAGAATGCTCACAGTCCTAGGTGACAGATGATGATCTGCCGGTGCCTCTTGCACTAGATAACATCTGTGATCATAGCTGAACCGTAAGAAAACACTGAACAAGAGAGATATTCATGGGAGGTTACCATACAGGAAACCACTGCTCTCAAAAAAAAAGAAAAACCACTGGATGATCCGCACTGCTGGAAGGATGGTCTCAGGAATGATGAGGCAAAGGATCTGGAGAAAATGGAGGGCTGCATACCAGCACCTCATGCCAACTATGGAGCGTAGAGAGGGGAGTGTAATAGCTTAAGTGCCTCAGGGCCTGGACAGTTTGCAATCACTGAGTGACCAGTGAATTGAATTGAATGAACCAATGAATGGGTCAAAGAAGTTGTATCGGGACATTCTGTAAGAGAATGTGAGGGTTTGGTCTGCAATCTAAAACACCGAAGAGGTCAGATAATTCAATATGACTGTGATCCAAAACACAGGAATAAATCATCAACAAACTGAAGAAACTCTGTATTTTATAATGGGCAAGTCAGAGACCTGACCTCAATGCCACTGAAATGCAGCATCACGGTCTGAAGCAGGCATCCCATAAATACACATGAATTGGAACTTATAGAGGCTTACATAGCGCCTGCCTGTGTGCGGGACAGCTGTATGCCAATCAGTAAATAACAATTCACATACTTTTTCCATCCATCACCTGGATCGTTTAAATCATTTGGTTATTAAAGAAATATTGATAAAAATGTTGTCTATGTTATTTGTTAGATAAGAGCTCAAATATCTATATTCATCATTATGACTTATATGAAGATCAGATAATATTTTAGGAGCAATTCCTGTAAAAATCCAAATAATTTCCAAGTGCTCACAAACCATTCCGAACAACTATAGGTATGAAGAAGGTTGGGTTGGGGAAATACATATAATATTTTATCATTTTAGACTTTTTTACACAAATTCATGACCAAAAATTAGATCAATACTAGAAAAAAACCCAGTATGTACCCCAGCCTTGTGCCCTATGCCACCTGAGATGGGTTCCAGGTCCCCTGTGATCCTGAACAGGATAAGTGGCTAGAATATGGATGGATAAATTGAAGAAGAGCATTTAAAACTAATGAAGGGCAGGTAGCGTTAAGTCAGATTAATTGGGTCTAGTCAGCCAAATAAACTTAACTAGAGACTACAGGGGCAAATAGACAGGTACTTTACAGGTATAGCACTACATTCCATACCCATTACATTATCATTCCTGTACTAAAAAAAATCCTTCCTCCATAGCCTAATGGGCTGGAGGACTCCCTGGAGTAAACATGGACCAAAGATATTTTACATCTCAGCACAACGGAAGCACCCCTTATTCCCGGGATCTGGGGGCCGCACACATGGGTGCAGGGACCCAGGGGGGTGGGGGTTGCTGAGGGCCAAGGATGGTTTGCGTGGGCAACCTTTCCAAAAACACGGCCTGAGTCTGAGGATTCTGCAGTGTCCGGCCACATTGTGACTCAGCACAATGATGGAAGACTGGTCCAGGAATGACTAATGGTCTATTAATGGTGAAATGTGCCTCAAACAGGCTGGAGTTCACCAGCAGTACATCAGCATGCTTAAATAAATGCATAAAAACTGCTATGCTCTGCGTGCACTGTCTGTCATCTCAGGCCGCTGTCATGGCATAAGGCTGCCGGTCCAGCAGCTCTGACTCCCTCCCAGCTTCTGCTCTCCATACTCCACATGCGATCAAAGACCAAGGACTGAGTAACGCCAAGATCCTTGCTTACGTTCTTCCAACACCCTCTGACTGTGGGGCCCCCACCGGCTGCATTTTGGACCTTTCGATGTGCTCCACGTAGGTCTGGATCATCTGAGGAGCACAGGATACAAACACTTCGATGTCTTATTATCCACATTACATACAGGTACCATGAATGCTGCATTTGTTTATACGTCAGATATATTTTACAACATGTGCTGCTAATTCTTGCTGAATTTCTGGGTAATCACATATCAAATCAGCATTTCGTATTCTAAGCAACTCCTTCCTTGTAACAGAGGAGCACATATGTAACCCACGCACTTAACACAACACCAGTCTCTACTGAACCAAGGCGCACAGTATTCAGGGAATGTTTCAATAATTCTGCTATCGTGCTATATACAGTGTTCACAGAAAGTCTTAGGACACTTGCATAGTTCTGTCCATTGACAAGCAATGTTTAACATATCTGCACGTCTTCCAAACAGACATTTTCTTTGTATTGACTCATTCAGTTCTGTTCTTACCATTTTGCTATTAACTGCAATTGTAGTCACTGGCTCCCAAAGGGATACGAAACAGAAATGTTTGGTGTTTTATGTTATTGCAAAAGTGCTACTAATTAAAAAGCCCCCAGTGATGCTTGTCGATTAACTTTTTACTCAGAGCAGCTCTTTTTGGGCGTCAACTACTTCTTGAAATGAATGTTTTACAGAAAACTACTGCTTGTTTCTAATGTGATATATATTTTTTGGAAAAAAAAATGAATGAAGTAATGATTAATAACAAATCTGCAATATTTTTACTGAAACGTCCAAAAACTTTCTGTGAGCACTGTGTATAAAAATCATGATGTGGCCTTGGCCCAAGATCGACGGAGTCATTGAACATTTTAAATAGACGATGCACCTCAAAGGCTCTCAGCTCCCTGAGAGGGGGAAGGTACACCGATCCATTACTTTGCACAAGGAGACTTTGTTCGGAGGGACTGACGCTTAACTGGAATACTGTGTACCAGTAGGGCAGCACAAAGAGAGAGAAGCAGTACCTCTGTGTGCCTCTGGTGAAGAGCGTTGTACTCTTTCTTCATGTCTGATTCCCGCTCCTCAAGCCGGGATACTGGTGGGACAGGAGAACAGTCACGTCCAAACCGCGAAGCGACCAATGAATTTTGCACTTTACCAGGCGCAAACATTGTAATTAACGCTGTTACATGGGGTGCAGAATCACTGGAGTTGCCACTTGAGACATCTCAAGTTGAGTCAAACAACTCGGTGCCCTTGCTGTACACGCAACACAGCGTCTGATTATTGGATCTGCAGTAAATGTGCGATGCCAAATCTAGTCCCAATCATGGCGCCATTTCCGGTAACACCGCATTTCCTAAAACTATGACCGCTAAGATGTCCTAAGTTTCACCTCAAGGACTTGATATCAAGGGACGGTTTAACCCCACACAGTGCTAAAGGAAATGTAGAAGGTAAAAGCACAGTAAAGCATCCGTCCTGGGACTTCCTGAAGGAAACATTACTATGTGTAGGACGTTAATAGTATTTCCACTGAAGTGTTCCGAATGTTTTCCATTCCAGTGTATATATGACAGAAAACAAACAGGACACATCATTCTTATTCACAGATATATGCTGTTGATGGTCTCTGGTTTCACTGCAGGATTCTTTTCAGTTCCTTTCAAGCAGAGAAGGACAGTATTCTGAAACATAGAGTGAACACCACGCAGCGGTGAGCCAAGCTGACCATGCGTCACACTCACTCTGGTCCGCATAGCTTTTGGTCCTGTGCTCAAGCTGCTTCCCCTGCAGCTCCAGGACCTCCACCTGCACCTGAAGCTCCTTCTTTTCTGCCTCCAGGGCATCCTCGAACTCCATGAATTTCTGCAAGCACACAGGGGTTACGGGATTGAACCGACCACCGGAGACACCACTGCTGTGAATATCTCAAATTAAACATGCAGATTCACAGCAGCTTCAATGATAAAAAAATACGGTCTGCTGGAAAAAATGTCCCGAAAGGCAGAGATTCAAATACGAGAAGATCAAGTATCTTTGTTTATAGTGATCAGTAACACATCACACTAATTATTAATATCTACTCTGGTGTCCATAAATTATATATAATGTAAGCAACACGAAGAGCCTTTCTTTTTGATAAGGATGATATTGCATGTTCCTACGGCTAAAACCAGCTTTGTTTTTATGGCCAAGATCCTTTTCCACATTTGTTTTTGAGAAAGAAGTACAATTTAGGGGAAAACTAAAGTTCTGGAATTTTCTCAGTCCGTTTGAATCAGGATCAGAACACTTTTATTATCTGGTAGGAAGTTGTTTGTAGCTGACTGTTGTTGTTTGTGGTTTGCATTTGCAAAGGTGTGAGAGAATTGAAAAGCCTGCAGGAAAGCCCGAGATCAGGAAAGAGTTCAAATGACTGCAGGAGAACCCCGGAGCCAGATTTATGCATCAAACTCTCCTCTTAGTGAAAGTGAAGCATTTTAGGAGGGGTTTATTTTCCAATAGCAAAAATTTGCAAGGTAAGACCTGGTACAGCCGCCGTGCGGTGCTCTGCACACCATTCCCCCGACCCTCTACCCCCAATGAGAGCCTGCCTGACTGGGTTTCAAAAATCCAATGTGATCCAGCACAGCTCACTTTAATTGAGAATATTTGTGATATGAAATGATAGGCAGCGGATGCATTAACGGCACACGCAGAGGGAAGGCCGTCTCGCCCTTCACTTTGGGCTCCTTCTCGCGCACAAATGGGCCTGCTTACATCCAGCCAGCTATTTCAGGCAGGGAGTCCGGTTACTCTCCCCAGCTCCTCATAATGCAGTATTGACCAGCTGCCATCAGTCCCTCCTCTGCACCCTGTCTCCTCTTATAATGCCTGTTGCTCTTTCATTTACATAAATAAAGCTACATGGACACTAACAGGAACTGTGTCTTCAATCACTTGAAACTAACTCTCCACTAAAAAAATACAAGCTTATTATATACTAAATTTACAGTGCAGAAAAGGAATGGCTACATAATATTTGTTCAATTATTTCTACCCTAACAATGAACACACTTTCCAGCTCATTATAATTCAAATTTATAATGGCCCAGCCGAAATCAGAAAAGACCCAACTGCTTAATTTGTAGTATATATTAAACAGTGTCTGCGCAACAGATTGTGGATCTATACTCTACAGAATTATCAATAGCAGGAATCAACATTCCATCCAACATCCATCCATCCAGGGCCGAATTTAGGGAGGTGGAGGCTGGTGGGCTAAAGCCATTGTTGAGGCCCTTCATACAGCATAACATTCAGCTAGCAGGGTATTCAGCTGAAGTGTAGAACCTGTTTTTTCTCACTGACTGACAGCTCATATAACATGAGAAGATATTCTACTATATTCAGAACTTAAATGAATATAAGAATCTATGCAGTTTTTCAGCTACAAATGGTTTGTTTAGACAGCTATTTATCGGTGTTTCATGAGGACAATAAACATGCTTTAACACCCAGACAGAAGATCGAACATTCTTGAGAAATGCTCTCTTCATGGTTATTAGGAGCGGGCACTTGAGGGCACGTACTAATAATTAAAAAGGAGTAAATGATCATGAGGTCTCAATGTTCTGCTCTGGGCTCAGAAAATAGCATACACCTTGAGAATCCACACAGTCAAGAACAACTGGGCCATTTACCTGGATCTATAATAATGTATAAGGAATATCTTTTAGGTCAGTGTTTCCCAATCTGGCCCTTGGTGACCTGCAGCAGTCCACGTTTTTGCCCCCTCCCAGCTCCCGGTAAAAATGTGGACTTTCTGGAAGGGAGCAAAAATGTGGGCTGTCCGTGGGTCCCCAAGGACTGGGTTGGGAAACACTGGATTATACAATAAGTAGCTCATTTAAATTTCTGTAAATACAAAAATATTCTGTTAATGCCACAATGATTGTGGTGAGCGAGCCATTCCTCTGCAGTGCCAGGAAATATAGCAATGAATGAGTAAAAAGAGGCCTGGTGAGCAGTGAACTGAGTAATTATGTGTGCAGGGCCTGAGACAGCTCGCATCTCAGTGACATTGCAGGGGTAGGCAGTGATATCGAGGCGACAGATCACTGACGTGGAAGAAATCGCAATGTGCAAGGCAGCAGCGTGAACATCAGCCAGCAATCAGACCTCGGAGGGAGACCTCTGTCATAAAACAAAACTAACAAACTGCCAGTCCAAAGAAATTGAAGAAATTGAAACTTATGTAGTAAAAGTGTAATTTATGTATCGATTTTCGGTCTTTGCTAGGTTGCCCAGTTATCGAGATACCACATTAATATTAATGACACAGAAAAGCGAGAAAATGATGGATTATGGCTTACGGACCAGAAATAAAGTCAGAACATTTTTCGAAAAGACTGTAAATATGTGAATTAAAGCTGCCAGTACTGTAGCTGTGGAGGTTAGGGTTAAGGTACAGGTTTGGGTTGCAACAGAGGCCTCGATGCAGGCATAAGCTGAAACGCATCAGCGTCCTGCGCCTCGCTCCCTGTCCCAGCAACGCCAGGGGGAAATCAGTGTGGCATTGTTGTAAGAAGTGTGGGCACTCTGCCGTGCCAGGCGCCGCACTCCCTCAGACGCCACAGAGGAAGCAGGTCAGAAACTGTTTATGAGAGCCCACACCTTCTCACCTGCCACCTAGTAAACATACAGCTGATGCCTTTCATTCCGGGGTTATTACAGGGTAAGGGGCTGTTACCAGCTAAGCCACAAATTAACACAGTAAACCCAGGACAGAAATCAAGACAGATTTTGGTCATTATCTTTACAGACCTTCACAGACGCCAATTACGTGTGTCTTTTTCAGGCTTCATTTTAAAGAGACACAACCTCCTCACCTACTTTTGTGGTAAGCCTTGTGGTAAGTCTTGTTCACACATAAAACAGGCAAATCCAAATGTAAATGCCTGTCAAAACAAAGCCTGACAGGACAGACAGGAAGATCAAAGGCTTCCTAAACCAGCAGCAGCCTCTTATTCCTAACTGCTGTAAAATCACACTTCGTTGGAAAGGGAGGGTTAGCCCACAAATAATGCTACGCATTGCGAGATTACCAACAGCTGCTTGTACACCAGTGACAAATGCAGCGAGTGGCTGGCACAGATTTTCTTTTACTGTGGGAATGAACGAAAAAAGCAGCATCGGTAAACTAGCACAACCCCTGGGAACAAACAGCCTGGATCAAAGATACTGCTCTTGAACCGAAACTCTGCCTTTCTTTGGATGAAAACTCACACAACATAAAGCCCCCTGAGCCTTGAGGATATAAGTGCTTAGAAGATGAATGGGTGGACAATACAGAACACACTCGAACTCCATTCCTGGACTAATGTGTCTGAAACATACAACTAAAGGAGTGTTTTTTTTTTCTAATCGATCGTCTTTACAATAATAACACAGAGCATCTCATTTAGGGAGATGAGTCACGCACAGCTGCAAGAAATGTTAGCATATGAAAAAATGTGGAAGACTGACAATCCCGACCAGGATATGCAGCTTGATGATGCAAAGATGAATGGCAGACTGAGAGAAAGCTGACCTAGGGAAATAAGACTGATACTGCAGATAAGGAATGATTGTTAATCAATGACATAAGGGAGAGACATGCACAGAAATACTGCACAGTACATTACGGAGTCGCCCTCGTTTACAAACATGCACGCCAGGCATCTGACTCGGCAAAGAGACACAACGTGGAAAGCGGCACCTCCTCGGCTTGCTTCCGCAAGGCCTTCTCCCGCTCGTAGTGGGTGAGCAGCTGCTCGTTGTCCTCCTTGAGAAGTTCCAGCTCCACCTCATGCTCCTGGTTCTCTATGAGTGCTGCGTCCAGGTTCTCCAGCAGGTTCACCACCAGCGGCATCAGATCCTTGACCACCTCCTCGTCGTAGGTGTCAATGAGCCGCTCAAACTCCTTGTAGATGCTGTTGGCCATGCCCGACACACGCTCCGACACCACCGACCCTGAGCCATAGTCATCCTGGTACACCACCTCCTCAATCTGGAGCTCCATCATCTTGCCAGCGGTACCTTGGTTCTAGATGCTGGATGCTGAACGTCCACTGATTGTAGAAAATACTTCCCCTTATGTTATCAGGAATTGTATCCCAGCAAGCTCTTGATGTATTCTGTTTTGGTACTGCTTATATTGTTTGTTTATTGAAACATCAGAAAAGATGCAACTACTATTATGACAAGAATGAAACCTTCATTCCCCAAGGGATGCGCAAGCGGCACGTGCGTTTTTCTTCCTTTGATTCCTCAATAAGGCGGACTCGCATTTTATTCGAGATGTGAAAAGAGATCATTTTATATATTTACTGAAACGGATATAAAGCAGAAACACTTGCCAGTCTCCGCAGTTCACGCAAACCTCCGTAATCCTTTTCCGCCTGAATCCTCCACCGCACAGAACAGGGTCGACTCGCTTCGGTCCATCTTTCAGCTAAATCGACGGAATTAATTCATTAAGAGAAACGTCTGTAAAAATAAAGCTTGCAGTCCTAGAATGAGAGCAGTGCACCGGCTGATGACCAGCAGAAAATCAAACACACTCATAACAGTGAGGCGGGGCCAAACCCTCCGTCCTCCACCAGATAAATTGTCCGACCCCCATAAAGCCCTTGTTGTTGTTGTTGTTGCTAGTGACGGTGCTGGTGCTTTTCAAGCCCTGTCCTCTCCGATACAGTGTTTGCCGAGCCCCCCCGAAGCTTCTCTGGTTAAATAGCGGTGCCGTGGCGACGTCACGCCGGCCGCACCGTGCAGCCCCCGGTGATGCTGCCGCTCCGGCGTTGCTCCTCTGCAGATGCGCCGTCATAGCGCGCCGGGGACGAGCACGGGGAGAGCAAACGGGGACGAGCATGGAGATCCTTTGCAACTCTGGCGTGATTACTAAGGGGCGACATGTCTGAAATTATATACTTGCATGAAATGCTGATGTAAGATATTTTGGAATCTACTCACTTTTTGAGCAGTGAGTTTATATTGAAACGTGCACGTTTAATTCAGAAACTGTACATTCTAGTTGTATTTGTGTGGACTTCCTCCCGGCGCACCAGTTTTTTCCCATGGTCCGAAGAGCTGGTGACTGTGATATTCTGTCCAGGGTATTCCCCTCCACATTATCTGTGCTACCTGCCGTAGGCTCCAGCAGATCTGTTGTGGCCACACCTGACGTTAAACTCTAGTGCATCTCGTCATTTCATAGAGCATCTTGCCAATAGGTGTGTGACACGTGCCCTGCTCCATCTCTAAATGTAGGGTGGGCCACACCATTCTCTGGGGTGGGGGTGATTGAGTGTATAGCCAGCAGGTTTACCTTAAAATACTTTGTAGGTTAACTGTTTTAACACTGACAAAGGCAACAGAAGTGATGTGAAAGCCAAGCAATAATAGTCAGTTAATTCATCATGTGGGGGACATGATGGCTCAGTGCTTTGGCAGTCTGAATCCCGCCTCTGCTTTGTGTGTGTGGAGTGTGCATATACTGTCTGTGTTTGGCAGATTTCCTTGTATGGGACAGATATGCAATTAGGCTAATTTGTGCCTGTAATTTGGTTGTGTGTGTATGTGTGTCATGTATGGCCTGGAATCCCATCCATGGTGTACCCCAGACATGTGCTCTGTTTTACCTGGGATAAGCTCCAGACACCCTGCAGTCTTATCAGGAAAGGTGGTAGATAGATGGAGTTAATTATATTTGGCCGAGCGCTTTGTTAAATTTTTACTAAGGCCGTAGCCATGGAGTCAACATTGAGGGGGGGGGACCAAGGCCATAATTACAATATAAATTTGGGGGATGTGTCCCCCTAATATATATTATAATTACAGGCCTTGATTTTGACCATAATTATACACAAGTCATTATTCAAGGGAGTGGTGTTATCGCAAAGGTATATTTCTTCATGTAAAAACATATGGAACTGTAAAGTTTCTTTTTAAATTTTTTTTATTAAAAAATATATAAATCAAATCAAATCCACCTGAATGTCACATATAACAACCCCCCCACCCCACCAGTTGTAATTTAACTGCATTTTAGGGTGATAAGGTGGCTCACTAGGTACCCTGCATTGTTTACATCAATACTACATTATTGTGATTTTCTGCCACAATTCGGAATAAATCAACCTCATGTAAATTATCGCCAACCGTAAAGCCCCACCCCACATACACAAAACACAGTTTGAATGGACAGCCTAATCCAATAAGTGGTCATATATAAATAAATGACCGATATGGGACGTTCTTTCTTTTTTTCCGTCTTTGAATATAAGATGTCAATCTACAAGGTAGCATTACTGCCCTGTTTACAAAACAGAGCAAAATGCTACGCACGATCATTCATAGAAGTGCGCAGTATACCTGCTTCCCACTGTCTAAATTCCACTGTCGGGAATAATACGGCCAGGGAGGTTGCACATCTCTAACTGACGTCCAATTTACGTTTAAAGTATAACTATTTTAACCTATACTTCTACTTTCCGTCATTACATTACTCCTTATCTTCATTACAATGCATCAAACTAATTAAATCTCATCTGTAACGTCGACCTTTGCGTGTGACGTAACGCCGTAACGTGAGCACATGAACGGGGCGGGTCTCTCGCGGAATACATAAACAGAGAGGAAAAAATGGATTTTTAAACATCAGTTATTGTTTGAGCCTTTCTGTATCAAATATGGCGAAACTGGCAGAAAAAGGTAGTGAAGTTTATGTGAATAAGACTTGTGTATGTGTATGTTTATTTGCAAAACAGCTCAATTCTGATGAACTTGTTTGGTTGCAGTCTCTCGATTATTATTTACATTCATAGTCTGCATAACTGTGTGCAGTAGACCGAACCATCAGTAATAGCAAAGCAGGATTAATATTTGGACCCAAAATATGTGATTCACCGAATTGGCTCGTCCCTGACCGCATACCGACGGGTTCATTTTTTGTTCTCGTTCAACCGGAGTTAAATGTCTCTGTTTTTCTTGTTGCTTAAACTTTGCAAAAAAGGGGATAATTAATGACGATTATTATTATGTCACAATAATTGCTTTTTTCTCCTCCGCCACATTCTATGTATATCTTACATAAACCCCAGTTAATACAATTCTAAAATTTTAAGGTGATTTGTATGCTGAGATTTGTTTTAATAACTAATTGGCTGTACTGGGTGACGGGAGCGTCTGATAACCAGCATCTGTTTGATACAGTTTTTATACACTGTCTAAATTCATGCTTGCAGATTTTGGATGATTGTAAGGTTTCTTTTCTAATATCTTCCCTTGCAGCCGTCTACCGCTTTGTAGTGCTGTTCTTCAACTGCATGCTCACTTTCGGCTCCTACTTCTGCTTCGACATTCCTAGTGTACTCCAAGATCAGTTTCAAGGGGTGAGTGTGGTGGCCATGTGGAACTTCCTGGGATTGAAATGTATAGAACAAATGAGATTTGTATTATAATAAGAGCTCTCTCGTGTCCTAGAACCTGACGTGTCCCAATGCGACAGTACAGAATGGGACAGCACCCAATGGGACAGGCGGGTGTGTGGAGGGGTTGGGGATGACCCCTCAGGAGTATAACCTCCTTTACGCAGTCTACGCCTGGACGTGAGTGTCACGCTGACCTATGAGCAATCACACCAGCTGCCACACCTGTGTGCTGTCACCTTGGTTTTTAAAAGCACAGCACCAGGAAGGTGTAGTGTCACTATTCTCTGGATGTACTTTACAGCATAGTAAATAAATAACACTCTTACCTGCCTTTCAGAAATGCATTGGTGGTCATCATGGCTGGTTTCCTCATAGACAAGCTAGGAAACCGATGTAAGTGTGTTGCTTATGAATGCATTCGTATACATCATCGTATTTGTAAATATTAAATTTAATTGAAACGATGCGGTCTGTCAAACGTGGCAGCTGAAGTTATCGGTTTAGTACTTCAGTAGTGAGGGGTGTTTGGGGAAAAATTCAAGAATAAACTCATTGGTGCATGCTGTCTCCATTATCTACGAATGTAGATATGCCGTAACAGAATACCAAGAGCTACGATAATGAATTATCTATAACCTATAAGCAAATTAATATACATATTATATACGTCTAATGGTAGAAGCACTGTGATTTATTGTAATGCTGTTGATGGGTCCTCTGCGCCTTTAAAAATGCATGAAGGCACTAACGTGTGTGACCCTCGCTGTTTCTGGTCGCTGCAGTCGGGGTCTTCCTGTTCTCCTTCTTGACTGTCCTGGGATCTACCATTTTCGCCCTGGGCTCACATTTCAAGGGCACCAGCTACCTGCTACCCCTCATGCTCACAGGCCGCCTTCTCTTTGGATCCGGCAACGGCTCGCTGACCAGTAAGAGGCGCCAGCGAGCCCTTCTCACCACACACTTTCGCGTCTGTGGTCAGAAGGCTTGCTTTGCCAAAACCGATCAGGTCTTACATGATCCTTAAGTGAGACCAGTCTCATTAATATTCTTGAAGAAAGATAAACACTTATAATTATTATTAGGCATCAATCTTTCATTCATAGATCACCCTTCAGTCACTGCTTGTTCAAAAGTACAGTTATTTTTTAGTTACTACATCCTAAAGTCCTATACATGTTCTGTTAAAATTGTTACTTTTGTATATTTTAGGCTGTTTCTTAACATTATTGTACAACACGAACATTCCAAGAAGATAAATTGTGTGCATATATTTGTGCAATATAGCAGAATATTTATTTATTCTAAAACAGCTTTGTAGTATCACAGGTATCCTTATTACATTTTTTTTGTTTTAACCTTTATTTTACCAGGCAAAGCATTAAGAAACAGTTTCTTATTTACAATGACAGCCTGGCAAGTGTGAGAAAGCACTTGTAAAACCAAACGAAAAGAGAGAAGATTCTGGCGCTTTACGCAATGTCAGTGGTAGAGTTAAACATAGTTGCATGATATAGTGTCTGTTGTGCTGTTTATATATAATGACATTTAGACACTGAATGAATAATGCTACAGAAAGCTGAATTCTGCATTCCTGCCCCCCTCGCAGTTGTGCAGAACCGAATCACGGCCTTCTGGTTCAAAGGAAAGGAGCTTGCCCTGGCCTTCGGTCTGACCCTGGCCTTCTCCCGCTTGGGCTCTGTCCTTAATTTCTTTTGCACCCAGAGGTTTGAGGCAGAATTCGGGATACAGTGGACTCTGTGGGGGGGTGAGTTCTGTCACTTATAATTCCAGACAAGGACTTTGTGCAGTTGTGGATTTTCTGTAGTTTTTTTGTAATTTTGGGGGGTGGGGATGACACTGTGCACAGCTAGATAATTATTCTCTGATTAGATCACTAGCAAAATTGGAAAATAATCTGCAATTACAGTTACCGAGTTTTTACTATATCTAAGGGTAGGTTTTAATAAAATGCCGCCAGCTGTGAGTAATGGCCATACTGTGTGGTGTAATTTTACCATAATTATTTAAACAATGTGGATGGTGCAAGCAAAGTTCTCTTCGCCACAGTGTCTCAATGCCACAGGGCTTTCTGTGACAGCAGCACCCTCTGCTGGTTGATTTCATCCTAGTTTTTGTACATAGAGTATTGAAGCCTAGGCTTTTGGCTACCTTTGACTGCAGCATTTCCAAGCTGGCAAACACCTTTTGTAAACAGTGAGTAAGATGAGCCCCGTAGCTTGCAGACAGCAGCTTCCGCGGTGTGCTAACGCGTCCATTCCTCCAGGCACCTTCCTCTGCGTGTTGGGCTTCCTGGCCGCCATCACTGTCAGCACTCTGGACAAGATGGGCATGAGGCAGCTTGGCCTGGACGGCGCGATTAAGGAGGAGTCTCGCAAAGTGGTGAGCCGGCGACGCGGTCGCTCTTCCGTCGCCCATCACCGGGACAGGCAGCTGTGGGGCTGCGTTTGTAGAAACATTTTAATCACACCTCATTTCATTTAGTTTTATTCTAGTTGCTGAGCTATGTTTTTATCCACAGTCATTCTTACTACTTTATATATTGCCGTATTGTAGGTACTCCTGTCTCCCCCAGCATTTAGGTTAACTGGTGCTTCTAAATCACCTCTGTGTGTGTATATTATATACACACATTTGGTCCCCACAGTATGATAAAAGCTTGGTATTTTGACGTGGGGATAATTTTTTCGGTCCCTACACAGGGAAACTAAAAATTCCAAAAGTCTTGTATTTTGCTTGGTTTCTTAGGGTTAGGCCTGGGTTAGGGATTAAGTTTGTTATTGCTGAGCTTAGTGTTTTCCCCATAGAAACGAGTGGATGGTCCCCAAAAAAATTTGAATACAAACGTCTGTGTCTGTGTCTTGATCGTTATATCATTGTGCAGAACAGTGAGATGTCTGTGTTTTTGCAGAGGGTGCAGGACATTCGGAAGCTCTCGCTCCGTTACTGGCTGCTGGTGCTCACCATCATGTTTTTCTACAATGGGATCTTCCCCTTCATCGCTGATGCCAGGTGCGGGGGGGCTCTTTTGCCTGAGTGTTGCATGTGTGGGGTTGGAGTGGATGATTGTGTGTGCGATTCACTGCAGAAATTTCCAGAATCTGCCTTAAAATCCAGGCTTTGATGTCATGTTCTCTGGAGTTTTTTTGGATACAATAAGACAATCATAACTTCTATTGAAATGTACCAACAGTTGTACCCCTTCTCTCCTGGCTCACCTACTGGTCTGGACTCTAAAGCCTTTTGCATTATGTTTCTAAGCCAGCGGTAAACCCTGTTCTGTTGCAAGCGCACTCTGTATTAGTGCCAGATTTGAGGGGTTATGCGTATTTCACGTGCTGGATCTGGAGGCCCAGTGCATTCCACTGTTTGGCTCTCATTCTGTGGCGTTTCTTGCCTCTTGCGGGGGCTTGAGTTGATCTTGAAGGTGTCCTCAGGTCACCGGTTGTAAAATAGTTCCCCCAGGCAGCCAGAGTGTCTCTGTTCTGTATGCGTAAGGCACACGTGATGTTTGCAATGGTTAAGGAGGTGTTTTCTCACTCTAGCGCCACAGTCTTTAAACACTTTCATTTGATTTGCTGATTTCTGCAGCAAGTTCATACAGGACAAATACAGTGACTACAGCCAGAAGGAGGCTGCCTATGTGGCTGGAGCCGTCTATGACAGCTCCCTGGTCCTCTCTGCCGTCGTGGGCATCCTCATCGTGAGTACAGGCCCTCTCCCAGGCTGCCGCCTCCACATGTGCCACCTGAGCTACTCTCCCCGGCCCTCACACACTCAGATGTCCGTACTGAGCTGCTAAAGGCGGTGGGGGAGGGGGTTGTGGTTGGGCCTAAGATCCCTTTAAGAGAGATCGTAATGGTGGGTTGTGACATTCCTGCATGAGATTCCGGGACGAGCCTGCATCCTGGAAGCAGGATCTTGCGCCATCTGTGGCCCGACTGAATTATGGCTGGACATTCGCCACACCAATGCGACACGTGTCCGCAGCATGTATCATGTGAATGTTTCCCGATGTCAGTTGCAGCTGCACTCCACTCCTGCGCGTGTATGAAATGAAGAGGCATAAATGCCTGGGTGTGAGCGGCGCTGATGGCCCTCTCCTGTGTCTCCTGGTGTGATAGGACTATGTGGGCCTGCGCGGTGTGTTCGCCATGGCTTGTGCCGTGCTAACGCTGCCCGTCTTTGCACTCCTGGCCTTCACCTTTGTGCCCCCGTTGGTGTCCACCATCTGGCTGGGGATCACCTACTCCTTCGCTGCCGTGAGTACGCGTGGCGGAAGAATACGGTGGCGTTGTGGTCGCAACACGTATTCATCCGCTGTGGGGGTGGGGCCTACATGCCGTTTGGCGTAACCATGAATTTACAAGAAAAGGTGAAACCTACTGAAAACTTGCCTACATTGAGCAAAGGCCCTAACAGCTAACATGCCACTGTAGCACATTACATTATTCAATTCTCATTTTAGATCTTCCTGATGTAAACTGTCTTATGTAAATACAGGAAAAAGTCACTGATATCATTGCTTTTTATTTTTATATATCTTTTAAAATATTGTTTCTTTTTGAGCACAATCCAGGAAGCACTTCACTACACACGTGTACAGTATAGTTGACAAACAAACTTTGAAGCTCATTATTAACTCAGACTGAAACTAAAACGCAGGCAATACAGGGAAACACATCAGCTGCAAGTAGCTGCCATCTCACTGCTGTGAGGCCCAGCTGATGACCGACAGCCTCTCCGGGGGAAAGATAGGCGGAGGTCAGACTACGATGCTGACATTTAAGGCCCCGACTTCACTCCATGTGAAAGTCTTCAAAAAGACGAGCTGTACTAAAGAAATCAAACTGGACGCACAGGGACGGTAGATATTCTTAATGTGAATTAAAAAGTGGGTGAGATGTAGCCTCATAGATGTATATAGTGGCTGTTCTGCAGAATTCTGTGTGTATTTTAATCTTTTCTATGTAGCTTGTTCTCCCAAAAGGGGGGCGTGTTTGGGATATTCTGTCTGTTATCACTCTTCTACACACAGCAGAGTGGGTCAGATTGGAACTTTGTATTTCTGAGTTCTGATAGGGGAATTCTAGAGCAGATTACACACATCCTTTATCAAGCCTGGGCTTGTGGACCTCTGAGCTGATAAGAGCTAAGGATTTATAGACGAAAACACAGCAGCCTGACTCTCAGAATATCTGATCTCTTGGTTTGTACAAACTGTGACGTTCTGTGGTGCGTTTTAGTGTCTTTAACCTTGTGCTGTGGCGTGAAGGCTCCTGCCGCATTTTCATATGCACGCTTTCTTTCACATTTCAGGCGAGTATGTGGCCCTCCATCCCGCTGGTCGTTCCGCAAGCCACCTTGGGTACTGCGATGGGCCTCGCCACCTCTGTCCAGATGATCGGTATCGGCCTGTCCAACCTCATTGTGGGCCAGATTTTGGGGACGAAATCCAGGTAGGAAGCCTCAAGCGCCATGGACGACGTGGTTCAGGTGTTTTTTGAGGAAACCATACCATGTATTTTCATAAGTGTGACCGGTGGTCAATGGCCCGAGGGTCGTTGGCGCTCTTCGAGTGAATGGCGGAGGAACGGTCTCACACCTCTGTCCCCCGCCTCCCCCCGGTAGTGACGCCAAGATCCCCCTGTGGCGCTGGCAGAGGATGATGGTCTTCATGCTGGCCAACACCATCTGCTGCATCATGACTTCGGTGGTGCTCAACGCCGTGGACCGTCGCCAGGTGAGTGTGCTGCGCTCACCACTCCCCCAAACAAACACCCGCCCCTGCTGCTCTCAAAATCAGGGGAAAGGAATTTGCAGACCGAGGCCCTCATTTATGTAGTGGCCCTCATCTTAGGATTTGCATGTAATTTCACGCTGCACATCAGATATACTGCATACTACAAACACTGAAGATTTCCCGGCGCCATGTGGCGGTGTGTGGCTGAGCGGCTTAGGGATCAGTGCCCATTTCCAGAAGGTTGTTTGTTCAAATCCTGTGGGCGGCATGGTGATGATGCGTGACCCTGCACCCAAGGTTTCCTCAGTAGTGCATGGCTTTGGACAAAAGCATCTGATAAAGAAATGCAAATGATCCTTTTCTGTCTGTATTGCACCAAGAGTCGTGATCTCAACCTGAAATCCCAACAGGCCACAAGTTTTAATTCCAGCTCATTCAGATACTATGGCTCTTTCCTTTAGTGTTTCTGAAATTATGATTGTAAATGCCATTTTTGAGAAGGTATAGGTGTAAATCTGGACCTTTGGGCCAACGAAGGCAGGGAAGTAAGGATGGGCCAATTCACGTTTTCAGTTCTGATCTGATTCCAATACACTTCTGATACCAATACAAGAGCTCTCTTTACCGTAATATTTTAATATTGTCAATGTATAATTTTTTAAAACTAGTAAATACAAATAAAAAAAAATGAATGCCAAAAAATCTTTTAGGCTACTAGAAACCTACATAATGTCCTGTTTCATCTCATTGGTGCATCTTGCTTTAAGCGTTTTTGAGGCATTTGCAGTTCAGTTTGAATATCTTCCAGGTGAGTATATGCAAGTGGCGAATGTTTAAAATGCCCCACGATTATTCTCTCACTGGCAACAGCATCACTTACACTTTGTTGCGATCGCAGCCCCTTCTGTATCACAAGCAGTAGCGAGTGCGCAAATCAGCCCAAGCCAGCGACTCCCAAATCAGACATTACTTTTTTCATATTACTCGCGTTGTCTCACACAATTGCGTGCGCTTTAGTTAGTGGGATTTTCCACTAAACGTTACTTCCGCCTCTCGAAATTTTGCTTTTACAAAGATTACAAATCACTTTGTTACTAGTTGTTGTTAAAAGCGTAAAATACGTCCAGATAATCACCCTCTTATCTGATGTTCTTACGTTCCTCCTACTGCAAAAGGTAGGCACATGATATCACAGCAGGTGCAAGTCACTGCGCTCACACCCACTGTGCGGCAAATAGACTGAGTGGCAGCGTTGGCGTTCAGCTTGATGCCGCAGAAAACATCTAAGATGGGAAAGAGCTGCTGTGCGATTTTGATCATACAAATCAATTTACCAAGAAATAGGACTTATCTTTCTACAGACTGCTGAAAACTAAATAAGTATTGGATGTGGATAAGTCACATATGGCCTGATCTGCCTAATAGGTCTACATCGGTGCCCATACTAATCTGACTATCGGATCTGTGCATCTCTAGTCTGCGGGTTTTACTTTAACTAGAGTGTGAGATTCCTGATTTGGGCTGATTTTCTTTCTGTACGGCGTCGAGCAGGAGAAACCACAGGGGGCATGTGGGGTGTCCCTCTTCTGACGGTACGACAGGAATCATCAGTGTATCAGATCTGCTGCCCCCAGCCACGTAGAATGAGCCGGATGTCTGGCGTCAGCATGGATGAGTGCATTGTGGCATTTCCTTTTGATATAGGTCTGTAAGGTGACCTTTAACATTTGAAATGAATGGCTGGACCTCCACAGAAGGATAGGAAAGCCATTGTAGCAGATTTCCCACGCACTGTGGCCACATACCTCCAGGGTTGGAGGTTTGGATGTTGCCCCCGCTCCTTGTGAGCCCCCACTGCCTGCTCTCCCTCGGTCTTGTGGGTTTCTTCTAGATTTTCTCATTTGTTTGAAAGACTGCAGGCAATTCAAAGACAATGATTGTGCCCTGCAATGGACTGGCATCCCATCCAGGGTGTACCCCAGCCCTATGCCCTATGCTGAGTGGGATGGGCTTCAGGCCTCCCCACGTTCCTGACCAAGATAACAGGTAAATGTATGCATAATTCTCACATTTTTCCCTCTGCCAGGATGGGACCTTAAATAAATCCACAAAGAGGACAACATGCCAGGAGGGCCCCAGCACTGCAGACAGGGACCCCCTGCTGGAAGATCAGGATGGAGGGAACACCCCAGATGGCTCCTCCTCTATTAACAGAAGCTAACTGCCAGCCAGTCAACGTCTTCAAAGGTCACTGCTTTTTTTTCCCCAGTGGTCACAAATAGTAAGAGTTCACTAATCATTTTGTGCAACATTGCACAATTTTAATGATTTTTACCTGTGCATGTATTGTATAATAGTAACCATTACCAGTGAGCAAACGATTAAAGTTTTAACATTTTTTAAATCCTCTACAGTAAATCTTAAGAGGCACACTGATTAATGTAAGTAAAGGGCAGCCAGTGGCGTAACTCTCAGGAAATGCTGAGTTTTGCAGTCAGACTGAAGTACCTGTGTGTGAAAGCTGAGGGGACACACGCACACACCATACTGTTCTCAAATTTACTTTTGTCGGAGTGCTGTGGGCTAGTACTGTAGCATTCGTGTCTGAAACGGACTCTTGCACTACAGCTCATTCAACAACTATGGGGGGGGGGGGGGTTACCTTTTGTGGGATTTTTTAATGAGGGGCTGCTTAAATTTTTAGAACAAGGCTGAAATAAAACAATTACACGTGCGAGTGCAGTCTGAACTCCAATAAGGATTTCAACGTGTAAAATATGAACTTTATTGCAATGCTCAGGCCAACCAGACATACTTTCAGGTAGAGAAGGCACACAACCTGTACCAGCGAAGTTTGGCATACCAGCGTGCATTTGAACTGTCAGGGGAGGATTCTCCCCCTTTTATTCTCCCACGCAGTTTACGTTCATACTTGTGTTGCAGGCAAGTTAAAAGGCCTTCCAGGGATTAAATAACGGTAGACTGATCAGCCTACTCCCACTGACAGGTGGGTGGGACTAAAGACATGATATGTAGGCATCAACAACAGGGTAAAATAGGACTACACGACTATGAATAAAGGTAAGTTTAAAAAAAAAAAAAAAAAAAAAAACTATATAGCTTTGGCCAGATTAATTAAAACCACATCTAGATCCAAAAACAAGGGGATTTATTTAAGAATAAGGAGTTTGAGACCTTAAACCAGCAAAGGATCAAAACTGAGGGCAGGTAACTTGTATCAGTATCCAGATGAGAGAGGGGGAGAGGAATTTGGTCACATTTTAAATCAAGCCCTAACCCTGTGGCTCTTTGCAAAGTCAAACTGGGGGAAAAAAAAAAAAAAAGATTCAGTTGAAATGGAGGGAATTTCAGCATTTACCACAAAGGACGTTTTTGGACTTCTGGTACAATTAATATTACTGAAGTTGACCAAAGCCATTACTTTTGCAGCATATACTTTCAATGATTTACAGTGAGTTTTGCCAAAAGTTATAGGGAGGAACTTAACAGGTAGAAAGTGCAAGAGGATGGAGGGAAGGGGGGGGCCCCCATTAGTAAAACACCACGCTGGACTTGCCACCGGGGGGGTGGATCACCTTGTTGTGTGAGCGGGGCCTGGGGCCCAGCCTGGGCTCATGGCTGTCAGCAGCCTGCTGAGGGGAGGACGGGTCCGCCGGTCCCTTGGCGCTGGGGGCAGTGTCGTCCTTGACGGGCGCAGGCCGTGCTGGGGTGTTCTGCTCCTTTGGGACTGGAGGAACCATGTTCACTCTAGTCAAACTGGTTTCTCGTGTGCTCAAGGCGTCTGTCACTATGGTTGTATGTTGCCAACAGAAGTTTCTAGCACCTGACTGACCCATAACTAAACATTCATTCAGCAAAAGCAGCATAGGACGTCTGCAGGTAGGTGTGGTGGGGATCCTCCACATCACTGTGATAATGCCCTGCATGTCCAAGCAGATGCAAGCCATTTGTGGCATTAACGCTAATATAGCATTATCCTTAATGTTCCTGCTTTTAACTTCAAGAAACTAATGAAAAGAACATTTTAAAAAATTTGCAAGGTGGATTCCCCCCCCCAGATTCTTACAGATCCCGTCCAGGGCATGGAAGATGGATGGATTTACACGACACCAAAACATCTTTTTCCTCCCATAAGGGACAAGTTGATTCCCGATTTAATTAAGCTATATAGTTAGACCACAGTGGCCAGAACTGCTTAGTGTCACTAGCTGATGCTAGGAGCTTGTATTTTGCCATCAGCATCTTCTGTTCAACATGTACGTTGCATGTGCAGGTTATTCAAGATAACCAAGATGTTCTCTATAGTTTCATCTTTAAAATATAATTCCTTGAACACAGTAGTGCATTCAGAACTGTCCGATTTTCTGTAATTGTTGTACTTGGGTTACGTTTCCAGCACCCTGCCTTAATGAGATGTTTACTGCAATGACATTGCAACCCTTATTTTCAATTACTACTGCAATGAGTAACAACATTGTCTTGTGTACACTCAGACTTGCCAGGCCAGATCAGTGTCGTAGGGAGTTCCCTGTACACCACTTCCAAATCAGAAAAGCTCAGCCAGATCCAGAAACCGTGACTGGATTCAAATTGAGTAACCGGAGTAGTACCAGAGCCTCAGAGTATCGCACAATTTCACCTCAGTGCATGTGCAGTTATTTCAGTTCTAAGTTTCTTAAACTGAAGTCCTTATATCAAATTGCTATAATATGTGAATGACGTGTGGGTAGAACTCACCTTCAGGTCCAGGCAGGGCGTTTATACCAATGTTGTCCTGAACAAGAGCACAATGAATTCATATTTTACATCTGTGCACACATGGTATTCTTGGTATGATGCATTAAATTGTACATCGAGATACAAAATTGACATCTGCAAGAGAAACGCCTAATCCCTGTACCACCGAGGGGGATACAGTAAATACCTTTGGTTTGTTGGGATGGCTGCGGATGGTTGGCGGGTTGCTTGGCGACTCCGTGAAAATGTTAGTTATGGGGGGTGCAGTCGGTCTGGAGGCAGGTGTCTCACCCCCTGTGAAAATTCCACTGCTCTTTCCCCCTAACAACAAGTCAACATCAGCTGCTGCCAGAACTCACGTGTTTGGTGTACCGATTAAATCGGGTAGACTTGAGGTTTGTGACAGTGTAGATTACACTGCACCAATACCTGACACAGAATTTGACCTGTGCTACGTACATGGGATTCAACATTTACTCAAACCATTACATACCACCAGCTCTATTGTGTTCACAAACTCCTTAACAGGACCAAGTTTGTAAATAGGATCAACTTTACATCTTCAATTGCCCACTCAAAAAAAAAAAAAAAAAAAAAAAAAAAAAAAAACACACACACTCACTCATGCAAGCTAAAC
This sequence comes from Mormyrus iriodes, assembly GCA_011763525.2. Lineage (NCBI taxonomy): Eukaryota > Metazoa > Chordata > Actinopteri > Osteoglossiformes > Mormyridae > Mormyrus > Mormyrus iriodes. Next base: position 19,542,414 of record JAAGVU020000092.1, on the reverse strand, counting down.
TGCATGAAGAAAGGACTTCTAAGTGCCCTGTTAAGTGCCAGTCTCACCTGGGGGGTTTGTTCTTTTTGGGCTGCCCTGGGACTCCCCTGCAGTTGTGAAAATGTTGGAGGCCATCTTGTTTGCCCTGTTCACAGGTGAGACCGGTGCCTCATCACCACCACCAAACAGGTTACTGGAGCCTCCTCCTGGGGGTCTAAGCACCCTAGATTTTCAGAAGGGTCAAAATGGTCAGTTTCAATGCCCGAGGGAGCAAAACCCTACATAGTAAAATACAGTGAAAAGCCAATTTGCCATTTTCCCAGCACATGCAGAACTGTGCTGAAATGTAAGAGTTTGAGGAAATAACTGCATGAACCCTGTTCGTGAATAAAAATCCTGTTAAGGGGATATCAGGCGGCCTGGTGACGTAAGCGGTGTCACTAGTGTGGACTGTAAACGGACCAGTGGGTCGCCAAGCCTGCCGGCTTATCGGCGTCCATTAAAGCACCGTGAAGTGCATTGCTGGGCAGGTACACTATCGCTTCCTGCGGGACAAAGCACAGTTCACACCCTTCTTCGGAGCCCCCCATATTTCGGCGTCCCTGTAAATATATCACACAATGCTTGACTGAAACTAGCCGTTGGCAAAATACTAAAAACAAGTTGCCCAGACTTGTAAAAAGAAAATCTCGGTCCTGTCTCTGAGCATACACCGGATAGATAAAAATTAGGCATGCGACAATGGCCGATGTCCACTCATATAGCAGAACAATAATCGAATGCGATCTCCCCCCACAATGAGCAATGACACGTGGAAATGGGGCCGTCCGCATATAACATAACGTGCAGTCGTGTTGGGTAACAACTTATCCACGTAGCTACAGGGATATACCGCTCTTAAGCAATATTAATCGAATCAGGAACGCTTTACCAGCTTCCTTGAAGCTCGGCGACTAGACAAGCTAACCTGCCTATGCACGCAATATGTAACAACAGCAAGTACACAAAACTTCGTTCACATGTATAAAAGCGTCGTAGATCAGCAACACCTTGGTCGGCTTTGCGGGCAAAACGGGGGCGATCGTGCGGATTTATCAGCTTTCCTGGCCATAGAAAGCGAAAAAGCGCAACGCTACAACAAAACCGAGGCATTATATTATCACTGCCAACTTCCTCTTTACACGACTTAACTTCAAACATGGTAGCTAGCACGCCTGGGGTGGTGATCGGATTGCAAACGGGGCTCTTCCCTCCCGACGCATTTTCTCCGCTTCTGCCGACCAGAGTTACCTTGAGCTGGGCTTGGCACTAGTATCCATCCCCTGAAACGTATTTGTCGAAGTCATTGTTCGACTCGCCCGGCGACTCCTTCTCGCATAAATGCCTGCGCCTTTGCGGAGACGCTCATTTATCACGGCGCGTTTACGCACAGCGGCAGCCGCCGACTCGCTCTCCTCCAACGCCCCGCTTCCGATGCCTGCCGGCCTTTCGGCTGATCCCAGATCGGGCTGGTTCTTGCCCGCACCCGCGCTGCATTGTCCTCAGCGAGACCTTAAAATTGATCTAGGATCGGTTTCTGAACGCATCGACAGCTGATCCACCCCGCCTAGTGGGTTGGTACTTGAGGGAGAGAAAATACTTGTTTTTAGTGACGTTTTAATATGTCCGTCACCACGGTTATGTTCTTTATTGGCTGTTCCGGAGTATTTAGTGTCCCGCGGCTTAACTTTGTTTCTTATTAATTGGTTGTAGAATGTGCCGATTATTACTTTACCTGCTAGAGAGATACAAAAATATAGCGACACGTCCCATCAGTCCCGGAGTTCCGCTATGAGGACGGAAAGGTGTAAAGCGTATACGGGTTTATCATGTCTGTTTGCAGCTACACGTTTACTAACTGTGTCATTTTTCACTTAGATTAGTGGGTGAAACTCTTGCCGTGCACCTGCAGGGTTGGGGGTTTAAATCTCGTCTCCACGCTCTTTGCATGTTCTCCGCGCGTCCCACGGGTTACAAGTGGTGGTGGTGGTGCTTACAAGTGCCCTGTGCTGCTTGGGATCGGCTCCAAGCCACCCTGACCAGGACAAGCGGTTAGATGGTGGGTGGATAGATGCCCGCATGCTATTTTTTACCCCTAAGCCAATTTCGGCAACATTAAGTCCGCTATATATAGACATCTTAAGACTGGTAATATAACGTGTTTTTACGCTTGCATTCCAAATACCTAGTATCACACAACTAAACAAAAGTATCTTAAGAAAGTAAAATGTAATTACAGTTGTAATGAAATATAAATGTAGAATCACTCCTGCTGTCAAACCACTGTATTGACAATCAAATAAAATGTGTATATATACATAAATAAAATGTATATGTACTTATATATTTATGCATTGCAAACGTGATCTTATTTTCGACTGGAGTACCAGGAGCGGGTTTCCTTAACGAAATAGTTTCTGCAAACACTTTCGATTGGTCGTTATATTTAATATTTGAAAATCATTGGCTGATCGTGCAGTACTCATGATGCGTTGAATAAAAGGAGAACGTCATCCGCCCCCAGGATTGCGGAATGAATGAAATGACGTAGGGCAAAGTAATGGAGCACCGAGTTCTGATTGTCTCCTTTGGTGCGACCAGTAATCCAACTCGAAGTGTCTATTGGCTAACTTTCCTGTCAATACGAATCCCTTCTACAATGCGTGTCACGAATAGCCAATCAGATGGTTTGTTTGTAAACCGTAGTGGGCGTGCTCGGCTGCACGAGAAATTGTGACAGATAGCTTTTGATTTCCGCTGCAGCCTGTCCTAGTAAAGAGTAGTAGGAATATGGAGTTAATGTGTGGGCAAGGAATATGCGTGAAAGGGTAAGGATCTTTCCTTTGTTTATTATTTGTCAAAATATGGCCACCGAAGAACACGTGGAAATTTGTTTATCGTAATATTAAGTGCAGTTTGTACGGTGTATTACGTTATGAAGCTAACAAGCCCCCACCCTTCTGTAGTTTTCACGTGTCGCTTCTAAACAAGTACCTAGCTAACTATCTGTTCTCATTATTAATTATTTTCCATAACACGAAGTTGGTTATTGTGCACGATTTGGTGCACTATTGTGGTGAGGGAATTTACACAATTTTGGTGGTGTCGCGTAACTCATTTCCTCTGTTCGTGTCTCATTGACGAAGCCAAAATAGTTCTATAGGAAATGGAAGCTGCCGGGAAATCGTGTATTTCTGGGAATAGCGGAGTGGTTGTTTTAAGCTGCTGTGTATACCTTGCCGCTTAGCACCTTGCTCAGTGCAAATTTTTGCACCCTAAAAGTGTTCAAATAGAGCCTGGATATAAGGAGCAGTTACCGGCAAACACACGGAGGATGTGGTGGCCTAAATGTAAGGTTTGATCACATTAATATTGCCACGTATAGGCCGCTAGAATGTCAGAACTCTATTATAGAAAGATGCTTAGTTTCACAGCTACTTATAGCAGAGGAGTTAAGTTCTGATTCAGCTTCGCTAAAATGTATTAATTTCTAAAACCTGGTTTTCTGGTACTTTACGGCTAATGGTCTACGATAAGAAAGACTAGAATATGTTAGACACTTTGTAATGTTGCATATTGTGTATAGTTATGAAAAGGTAATGGCTATAGAAACAGATACGGAAATATATAATCAGAAGCCAGAAACTAGTTTATGCTTAACTAGTTTACTTTGTAGGGTGTTATTGTAATACATTTCCATTATGGAATTGGTCTATGTTGTTATTATGTATTTCCGTGTTTGGCCCCATGTATAATTTTTTGAGTGTTTTTTTTTTCTGAAAATTATAGTGACCTCTGTAATACTTATAGAACTGATTACTTGGCAATGTACTCAGTGCTATGCAGGGTCTCTTGCCACTTAGCATAATCGATTGGAACCATACAGGGAAATAAATGTCTTATTAGGGAAATGTGGTCCCACAGAATCTAAAAAGTATCTGAATCAACTTCACGTCATACCCCAAATTACAGTAATCGTGAACTCTCAGGTGAGGAAGCTTGTACACACAGCTTAGTGGAAACGATGGGTTGAGGTCATTTATTAATTTTAGTTTTAATACGCACGCAAATACATCTCCGGAAATCAGTAGCCCGTTTCGGATGCCACACAAGGTGGTGATGGTGTACAGTTTGATGTTTTATGGACAAACAACTTTTTGGGAGATTTCACCGAGTGATGACGTAGCGAGCAGCGAAGTTGAGACCTCGGGCGAGGGCAGATCTGTTGCGGCGCGGCGTTAAAGTGCGACGGTCATCTGCGAGTCCCGGACGCGGCCAAGCGTTCAGCCCAGCCCCGGCGCAGTCAGCTCCACACGGGGGGCCACCTAATCGCCAAAACTTATTCGCTTGGGTCCCGATCGCACCCGAGTTTCGCCAGGACCGAGTTGCCGTTTTCAGGTGGCAGCGACGAGTTTGAACCCTGCAGCTGCAGGGGCGAGACGCAGACGGTCGCTGGCGGATCCTCGGTCTCGCTTAGGAAATATGCTCAATTTAATCAAGGTTTACTGTAAGAAAACCTCGAATCCATGGTGAAGAGAAAGAGGACACCGCCTGCTCCCGAACAACACAAAAATGGGTAACATTCTGCCAAATATAAGCACTTTAATGTCAGCTTGATCGCGGCGAAATGTTTTTGCGTTGTCGGGAGATTAATGTCGTTTGGGGCTTTCGCAGGGCGCTAAACTGAAGGCGCTTATTTTCGGGGATCTCGGATAAAATAAAAGTATTGGGCCACAGAGTCGGGGAGACGGAAATATAGGGCGTATTAAGTACCTTTCGAACGATCCTGGTGTTTTTTCGTGGGAATAATAAACACACAGGGAAAGATTTTTTCAGGGTGTTTGGTCGGGACGGTGAAAGGGGATTTGAAACAAACAGCGGCGGCCATGTTGAGAGAAAAAGATTGTCGCCTCTTTAAGTTGATTAAAATGATGTAGTCCTACGAAATGTTGCGCGTTTTTTTGATTTTTGTTATCATCGCGGCCCTGCAGGATGACCGTGAACCCCGGAGACGGCAGCGGGGACGAAGGGGTGAAGGATTTGAGCCGTAAGCTTGAAGGTTGCGAGGAGGAGGAGAGCGGCGAGCAGGGGAGCGAGGAGAGCAATACAAAGAGAGCCGGCGATGGGATCCCCGATCCAGCCTTTGCGGGTCCGTCCGAGCCGCCGGCGGCACCCTCCACCCCAACTCCACCGGGACACAACTCGAACGCCCCGCAGCAGACCTCCACCCCGACCGCCCAGAGCCAAGACCAGCATCATTTCCTGAGGTCCAGCGTCCGACCTCCCAACAAAAGGCTGCGGAAGGATGCCATCGTCTCCCCCGCCAACGGGCATGGCGGTACCCGGGGGAAAGGTGAGCCGAGGGGGCGTGCGGAGGCTCCCACCTGTGGTGGTGCACCTGGGACGCCGCCGGGGTGCCCCGAGAACCGCACTGCTGCTGTAAAATTATTAATTTTGGGGGGGCGGGGTGAAGGGTTGCGATCGCGGGTGAATGTAAGCCGTGTCCCACGGGCACCCGGTGTGCTCCCTGTCTGCTCTGCTTTGCCCTCCCTGGCTTTGGTGGCACGGACCAGTTTGGGGGAAATCTGTAAGGTCCCTGTTCATAATTAAGAGGCCCCCTGTCATGGCATCGGACGCTGGGGGTGAAGAAGGCGAGACTGCTAGGGATCTGCACTTGGGATGTTGCTACGTGGATCTTACTGCTTAAAGTCTGTTGACGAACATTATTTTATAAAGAGACCTTATATTAATTTGAAACTAATAAACAGTTTATTAAAAATCATCCTTAATGTAGATGTCAAACAGCTGCCGTCATAATTGTGACGTGTGAAATGTAATCTAGTTTTGATCATTATGACTTTCAAAGCAGATTAAAGTGCCTGAGCTATTGCAGAAATTGCAGAATTTTATAGGATGGGCTGGAAACTGCCATGTTCTGGGTGGTGATGGTGAAAGGGAAGCATGCGTGTGCTCGACTGTCCTGGCCCCTTGCTGCACATTGGAGATGCCCCAGTGACCTCTGAAGGTGGCAAGTAATGGCTGACTTTGCATTGTGGTTTTAGAGGTAGGGCCCTGGGAGTGCGGTCTGCCCTGGTTCTGTTGGCATGTTGGTTTTGGATCGAATGCACATTCCCCTGGTGTAAAGACACTTTTGAAGTTTAATGACTGAACCTTCTGCTTCCGGTCGCCAAATATTTTAAGGATTTTAAGGGTGTAAAGTGGGCATCTCTGGATGTCCGCTTGTCCTGCGGTCCCACGATGTTATACTTTTGTTTGTTTCGTATTTTCTGGGTTTGTTGTTTCACAGCTATGGCTCCATCAGTATATATGCATCCATTCACCCATCCATCTTTTAACTGCGTGTTCTTGTCAGGGTTGTGGGGGGGCCTGGAGCCCGTCCTGGGCAGCACAGGGCTGCATATGCTCTAACGTTTCGTTAATAGTTTTAAATGCTTGAACGGATAAAGCTGCAAAATCTCCAGAGAATCGTTGTCGTGTTGTGAAGGTGACATCCCCTAAATTATCATTCTTTCTCAGATATAAAGTATTTTCTTCATTTTAAATTGAAGGTATATCTGCCTACATTTTAATACTGCTGATTTTATTTTGCAGATGTGTAAAAAGCTGTCCTGTTTCACTCATTAAACTATTCGATTTGAGGGATTGATTCTCGGCCATTGAAAGGTCTTGCACATGCTTATAAATTGTGTACTCTGGTTTTGTCAGATTAGTATATTAAATAATTTCGCTGAATCCTGTAACAGCTCTGATCTCCTGGTTTCTGAGCAGGACGTGGTGTGTGTGCCTCTGGTGCGTTCATGTGTAGTGGAGTGTTATTTCAGACATGCTGCTGCTCAGGATCAGAGCACATGTGACCCGGAAACTCAGATGCACATTTAAGCATCCGCTGTACCCTGCTGATATTTTCCAGTTTTTATTAAAATGGTACATTGCAAGTCTGTACGGTATGTTTGTTTCTCACTGACTGTTTTCCTTCTCTCTGTGGAGTCAGGGAGGGTTTTGCAGGACAGTGTCAATCGAGCGAGCTGGTTCGCGACTGGAAGTCTCAGGTCAACCGGTCGACGTAACACAATATCAGCAATGACGTGTTCCGTCAGGAAGGATGTGTGAAATGAAAAGGGGTGGCGTTTTGCACTCCAGCCCCTTCTCGACCACCGTGACGTGGTACCTGACCACGTACGCTAGGGAACATTGTTTTTGCAAGCCCCAATGTTCGATTGGTGGGGGTCTAGGCAAAGTGAAAGGTTTTGGTAGATTACGTTGGTGATTTAAGCATGGCAGCGAATAGTGGATGGCAGTACAATGCTATCTGTAGGTTGTACCGTCTTAAAGCCTATATTCTTTTTGAGGTAACCCCCACTTTGGCTCTCCCGCAGCGGTGGAGAATGGGGCGCCCGTGCCCGTAGGCTGTGGCCAGGTGGGATCCCCCGTGGGCCTGGCCAGCGGTGTCTCTAAGGCTGCTCCCCGAAACCTTGGGCCTAGTGACAAGGAGGAGGTGGGCAGCAGCCAGAAGAAGGTGCGGCGGCAGTGGGAGTCCTGGAGCACGGAGGACAAGAACTCCTTCTTTGAAGGGCTTTATGAGGTAATCGCTCAGTTTCCTGGTTTGGCAAACCCGTTCAGACCCCCTGGTTATGGGTTTGAGTCCCGCCTCAGCTCTCACTATGTTTATGTGGATTCTTTCCCATGACTCAGACATGCAGTTACTGTGTGTGGGGTGTGTGCCTTGATATGGACTGTCCCATGCCCCGTGCTTCCCTTGTGGGACACGGATGAGTTTCCAAGATGTATGCTTTCCTTTGCCTGCAGCACGGGAAGGATTTTGAAGCCATTCAGAACAACATTGCACTGAAGTATAAGAAGAAGGGAAAGCCAGCGAGCATGGTGAAGAACAAGGAGCAGGTGCGGCACTTCTACTACCGCACCTGGCACAAGATCTCCAAGTACATCGACTTCAGCAACGGTGAGTGACGCCACCCCAAACCTGTCCTGCTCTCGGTCTTGGTCTCTTCCAAGATTTATAAAATCTGGTTTTAGTGCTTTGCAGAAACTGGGGAATTTTTCCAGGAAAATCACTGTGAAATATATTTTTCTAGGTAAAAGTTGATGGGTTGGTCTAAATTTTAGCGTGAAATTTTAGTGTTGTCTTGCGTGTTTCAGGCACACTCTTATGTGAATACTTTCAGCATCAGTGCACTTTTCCCTGCCCTTTGCGCATCCCCGATGCTCACAGCCACATGGCCTCTGGTTTGGGTGATACTGGGACCTTAATGGGACCATGTTGAGAGGAACGGCCCGGGACATTCAAGGCTGCAATGATGCGTAACCTCCCAAACTGGCCAGATTCAGACCAGAACCTGTCCTAGTGGCGCAAGTCATCGTTGCTGTGTCGAGCCACTTCTGATGGTGTCTCCTGTATGCTGACGGGCCGTGTCTCTGCAGTGTACTCCCGGGTGATGAAGAAGTCCTCCCGGGAGCTCTACGGCCTGATCTGCTACGCAGAGCTCAGGAAGAAGGTTGGCGGATGTAAGTGGATCTGCCGGGGCGCTCTGTGGGATCTGGGGATGGGCGGCAGGGAAGCAGTGAACCCTAAAGAAGCTATAGGCAGGTGTTTGCCCTGTGTGCGGAGCTGTTTGGATGTCTCAGAGGAGGGGTGGGTGCTACTGATTAGGATGACAGTCTGTTTGGGATGGCTAGAGGGGTCCGGTGTTTGACTTTTTTTTTCTCTCCCTTCATTCCCTCCCTCCCAGTGATGGATGATAAGAATGTTGCCAAACTGAACGAGCTCATCCAGCAGGGGTAAGACCTCGGGGGTGTGAGGGTTGGGAGTGGGCTCGTCAAAACAACGCCACAGCACCCTCACGCCTCTCTGCAATGTCTCCTCAGAGCCACTACGGTGCGCTCCAAAGGCCGCAACCTACGCATCAAGGCGCCCATGTGCCGTGCTCTGAAGAAGCTCTGCGACCCCGATGGTAGGTAGTGAGGGGGTATCCGGCTCACTCTGTCACGGTGCTCGCTCGCTTTATTTAGGTGCCTCACAACAGCATGTTGATGGGGCAGCAGCTCAGCAAGTAACCTCTGGGGTTGGGGGTTAGAGTTCTGTCTCCTGCCCTGCATTAAATTGCCATGCGGTGGTCTGGCACCCTAGACCGTCTCCAAGCCCGGACCGAGTTATGCTAGAGCACGTCTGATTGGCCAAGTGTATCGCTATTCCCTCAGTTAGCGAATCACATTTGAGCTTTGAGAAAGTCATGGGGAGAAGGAGCATTGTGGGAAAAGCAAAGATGTTCTTTTGACGTGACGCCGACACGGAAGGTGTGGGAGGGTGGGATTACAAGTCCAGAGCGATCTCTATGGAAACGAGCACACTGCCAGGTGGTGGGACGCTATACCGGTGATGTTTTGGCCCCGTCACTCACCCTGTGCTTCTTGTGGTCTCCCCCGTCAGGCGTGAGTGATGAGGAGGACCAGAAGCCAGTGCGGCTCCCCTTGAAGGTCCCTGTGGAGCTGCAACCAAGGAGCAACCACTCCTGGGCACGAGTGCAGAGCCTGGCGCATAACCCCAGACTGAGGTAACAAACAGCACAGCACTGCTGCACATGGTTACACCCAGCAGAGCAACTGCTGTACAGGGTAAAATGAAAGCACACAACACTGCTGTCTGAAATGAAGTGATGCTTTTGCGAGTTGCTCAAGTGCATTGGAATGCTTCTTTTTACATACCCTGTCTTGTTCTCCTGTGAGACATGCACATGTATGCATTATAAACCCTCCCCCTCACAGCACTGCTCTATATGGTATTAAAAACCCATCGCAGCACTGCCCTACATGGTATAACCGCCCCCCCCCCCCACTGCAGTGCCCTTCATGGTATAAAAACCCCTCACTGTACTGCCCTACATGGTATAACCCCCCCTCACTGCAGTGCCCTACATGGTATAAAACCCCTCACTGCACTGCCCTACATGGTATAACCCCCCCCCTCACTGCAGTGCCCTACAT
>JAAGVU020000092.1:19495830-19506880 GCA_011763525.2 Mormyrus iriodes | reverse complement strand
ACATGCTGGAGGGACTATGTCTCTCGGCTGGCCTGGGAACACCTAGGGATTCCCCCAGAGGAGCTGGACGAAGTGGCTGGGGAGAGGGAAGTCTGGGTTTCCCTGCTGAGACAGCTGCCCCCACGACCCGACCTCAGATAAGCGGGAGATAATGGATGGATGGATGGAACTATATATACACTCACCATTATAACTTAAAAAACAACGCATTAATAACTGGATCAAACTTAAATGAAAATAATTATAAACATGCAAAACTAAACCAAATAGCTCCTGAGACTCATGGGAGCCCAAACATGAGCCAGTCCTCACCCAGTCATTTCAGAGCAGGAAGTATTGCCCGTGCATGCTAGCTAATAGCAACTACTACAATATTAAATGGTGAATGGGACAGTGCATCTACATTTACTAGTCATTGTATTAGGTACACCTTTCTAGCCCTGGGTTGGACCCCCTTTTTTGTCTAAAGAACTTCCTTAATTCGTCATGGCTTAGATTCATCAAGGTACTTGAAACATTGGTCCATGTTGACATGATAGCATGACGCAGTTGCTGCAGATTTGTCAGCTGCACCTTCAGGGTGCGAATCTCCCATTCCACCACATCCCATAGGTGCTCTATTGGATTGAGATGTGGTGTCTGTGGAGGCCATTTGAGTACAGTGAACTCACTGTCATGTTCAAGAAACCACTCGGAGATATGATACACCACCACCACCAGTCTGAATTCTTGATACAAGGCATGATGGATCCATGCTTTTATATTGTTTAGACCAAATTCTGACCCTATCATCTGAGTGCAGCAGCAGAAGTCAAGACATATCTAACTAGGCAACGTTTTTCCAATCATCCAGTGTCCAACTTTGGTGAGCCTGTGCCCACTGTAGCCTCAGTTTCCTGTACTTAGCTGACAGGAGTGGTTTTCTCATACTGTAGCCCATCTGCTTTAAGGTTCGACAGTCAGTCTGGCCATTCTTCTCTGTCCTCTGCCATCAAAAAGGCATTTTCGCCCAGAGAACTCCAGCTCAGTGGATGTTTTTTCTTTTTAGGCCTATTCTCTGTAACCCCTAGAGATGGTTGTGTGTAATAATCTCACTAGATCAGCAGTTTTTGAAATACTAACACCAACATGTTTAGCACAAATCACTTAAATCACCTCTCTTCCCCATTCTGCTGTTTGATGTGAACATTAACTGAAGCTCCTGACCTGTATCTGCATACTTTTATACACTCTGCTGCTGACATATGACCTATGCTGATTAGATATTTGCTTCAATGAACAGTTGAACAAGTGTACCTATTAAGTGACTAGTGAGTTTAAACTGCATATATAATTATCATTTCAAATATCTGCGATAAAACAATACAAAATAATCCATATTTGAATGAAGAATACAAAGTTAGTAAGTTTCTTGTATTTTTCTATACATAATTTTATTGGGCAACCAGTTTTGATCTATGTAGGCTACACATAACTCAAGTTACATATGGCACACATATATCCCCAGACTTTTGATAATTGGTCAAAAGTGCATTATATATGTATTACAAAGTCAAGTAGTTGTCGTGATGTAAATATTAGACTCAGGGCTAGACTGGCCCCAAGGCATATTGGGCGTTTTCCCAGTTGGCCAATGGATTTGTGGATTGGTATAATTTGTAGACCCCTGCCCTCCATCCACCCACAAATATTTTCAGAAGTATTAATGTGTAATGGGCCTGTATGGCCTAAAATCCAGAGTTGATTTTTAATCTCAGTCCAGCCGTGATTACAATACGCTCACTTGTCATTCTGTGGAACCAAGTGGTCATTGATATAATGAAGTGCCTCAATGATGGGGTTATGGTCTTCCTAGTTAGTGCAGTATCTACCAGGAAGGAAATGCTCCATGCCAGGAAAACATACTGCCATTATGTAACTGTCATGATGGTTTATTGATATATACTAGAACTTAAGGTTATTGAACTTTAGGACATCTACATCAAAATTATTCACTACATAAATGTTCATTGTAAATGCTCTGTCTGCCGCTAGACCTACAAACAGGTAGTGCCAGTCATTCTGAGTTTATTTATAGACCACAAGTCAGGCATGATTTCCTACTTAATGTTTATGTCATTATGATATTGAATACCTGTGCCGAAGTTTGCATTGCACCTGCATATCGCATTTACATACAGATTGCATTCAAAGTATATGGTTTAGAGTAAGTGTTTCTGCTTAATTTTCTGCTCTGATTATGATAACCTTTCTTGGCTTATATAACCTTCAAAGAAGAGGTTGTTTGATATGCTGCAGCAAATTCCACTGCGACCGACACTGAAGAGCCTTTCAAAAATGCATAAAATATGTTACTTTGAGGTCTCCTCTTGCAGCCATGTTGGACTCAGGATATAACAGTATGTCAATAAGTTGTTTAATTTAAAATGTCTTGTAAAACCAGCATGTTATAAATGATTGTTTTAAAAACATATGCTAATAATAAGTTATTGGAAATATTTGTATGTTTTGTTTCATGTGTATGATGTATTAAGAGTAAAAAAAAATATTTGTGAAAACTCTTCATTCTCTATAAATTATGATCCTACCTCCTGTTGGTCAATAATGATAGGGTATGGAAATAATTATATAGAAATATGTACTTATGCTACTTACATAACATACTTAAGTATGAAGTGAATTTGTTAAGGCTATTCTTTTTGTCTCTTAAACTGTCAGCACGTGTGGCAATTTTGATCTGTTAAACTCACGTATCATGGTATCACTTTGAATCCTGCGCTTAAAATATCACGGGAAGCCGTCTTGGAGAAAGAGGAATGCTGCAATAAGATATTAGGACATCTTAGCATGTAAAACAAAAAGGGCAATAAAGCCAATGTGACCTTGCATGAGTCCTCTTAGGAACAGCCTCACTCCATCCTGGATAGTTAACAGTAAAAGTACTGACCTTAGAAACGGCAGTGATAATAATGCCTGTAATAGGTAATGAGTGTAGTTAAGTTTAAAGACTGGGCACAAAGTGCAAGGCTTGGAACCAGCCTGGACCCTCAGCAACATTGCTGCCAAAAGCAGAACATTATTGGCTGTTCTAATACAGAGAAGCAGCCACGTTTCCTTCATTTCAAACAGGACATGCATAGCTGTTTATGTGCATCCCAATATTCCTGAGTTCAGTGTGTCCCTGGGTCACAAGGGAGGGGTTTGCATTACACATCTTTAACCATGCACAGTCTTCATTGTATGTTTTTTCTTAAGTGGTAAGTTGCACAAATTTGTAAAGTGTGTTTTGTTATGTATGCCTTTTGTTAAGGGACATGTCATGCAGAGGCCATATGGAGTAACATAAGGGTACATCTTTATTTCATGATGATGATAGTAATAAGGCTTGAACCAGTGACCTTCCAATTGCAGGCAGAGTCTTAGCATACTGAGCCACATTCTACCCCTGGCCTGATGGTTCAAAGTCTTGAGGTTGAAAATGAGAAAAAAAAATGGACCAATGTGATGATTGCATACAATGAAGACTGTGATTGGTTAAAGAAGTGAAACGCAAGCCCCTCCCTTGTGCACCCAGGGACATTTTGAGCTTGGCAAAATCAGGATGCCCATTTATTTATGACCTGAACATTGATTGGCAGGCTGGACGGATTTGGTTTTGAACTTACTGAAGCGTATTTTTTCTTGCACCTAAAATCAACTTGAAACGTAGCCACTAAACATTTGAGTTGTTGTAGATTTAAATGTCAGGAACAATCCCACAAAAATATAAATTATGCTTCATTAGATTAATGTATTAATGTTTTTTAGGGATTTAACTGAGTCACAGCAAATTGGCATATTCACCTTCTGCTTTCTGCACTGTACTTTGCCAAGAATGAAGAGAGAGGCCTTACAAGCCCGTGTGCCCTCCGAACAGAACAGGTCACTCCCCCAGTGCCGATGGAAAACTTGAGCTCATCAAAACAATGTCGTCAGTCTGCCCAGTTATTTAAAGATGTGCACGAACAGTTCTGTTCAGTGAAAGCATGTGCTTTTATTACACCCTCCAACCTGTCAGTGGGGAAATGCTCTCTGTGATGACTGTACTTCAGGTCAAAGGTCAGCTGCTGTGTGGGCTTCACGTTAGAGCAACATCCACACAAATGAGGGGCAGAGACCGCATGACCAGGGTTAATGGCAGTAATATGCATGTCGCCAAGTTTGCCGGTCATTTTTTTATTTAGTAAAGTTCACTTTTCATCTTTTTAGCCTTTTATGCATATAAAAAAAATCTGATTTGACAATATACCTGCCAAAACAAGCAATCAATTTTTTATACAAAAACATAAAATGAAAACAAAGACCAATCAAGCTTTTAAAAAGAATTTATTAGTATTGAAATTAAAAAAAGATGACTTGACACAAAAGAATCTACAGTTTTTTTCCCCATTGCTGTTTCAGTGCAAGTATCCTCCTCTTTCCTGAGTAAGGTTAGCCAGGTGCCAAGGGTCCTGCGTGACGGGGGATGGGGGGGGGGGACGGAGGGGTAACAGCGTGTCTGTGGATTAACAGGATTGTGAGCTTTTCCAGCCTTGAAAATAAAGAGTGTCCATAACCATCTGTCAGCACACAGTCTACCGGCTGAAAAATGAACTGGTGAGAGCAGCACACTTGCACTTCTCTGGTCAAGCTGACACTAGTGAAATTCGATTTTCACACTCACACCAACTTCCTTCACCCATTATTGGATACGAGAGTCTTACATGTCAACCGTTGCCTCGTTTCTCAGACGCCTGTACCTTCGCTCAGTGGCACCTCGCCCCTTGAAGGCATCCGGAACCGACCTTCTCGAGACCTGCGATGCACATCTGCAGCTGTAACAGTACCCAACTTGAGGTGCTCGAACCCAAGCGGCCTTCTCAATGGGCGTGACAGCCAACTTGATCGTCCATCTTGTATTGCTAGCGGGAAAAATTAGCCCACGGCACATTGAATAAATGTTCACTTTGCTTTCTGAAATAGGTACATTGTACTCAAGGCTTTCACTAGGGTCTCCATCAGGTGAAAGTTCTCATATAAAAAAGGGAAAAAAAAATGAAGAGCCTGCATTCGGCTGGTGTGAGCAATCATTGGATCGTGAAGTATATGATGTGCTTCTGAAGGACCCTATAGAAACACAGGTTAATGGCAGGAAAATAAAACAGAAAACTGATGTTTAGTCATTTAGCCCTTTAGAGTAACATCTCCTTAGCTTTCTGTAAGCCTGCACGGGAATCTCGTGGATATGTAAACTTTGTCCCGTCTCAGTGTGTCCTCATACTTTGTGATGTATGCAGACATGAAAACAAACATAGTAAAGGCAGATAAACATCCCTATTCTTGGCTCTCTGTTCTGTTCGTGGGTCTTAAGACTGGCAAATAAATACGGTGTGGGCTCTGCGTTACGCGTGTAGCGGCGCTCTCGTTCATTATGTAAACGTGCCCATCCCACCCCATTCCAAGGACCTTCCCTCCCAAGCCCACCCAAATTCCTACATCCAACCCCCAGCCCCCACCCCCACCCCTGGAAATGCTGATAGCTCCTCCCTCTTCTCCTGGGGATCAATGAAGGATGCACTCCAGATACTGAGGCTGAGGGTTTTCCTTGACATACTTCTGTATGTACCAGCATGTTAAGTGGGCCTTCAGTCCCTCTTCCACCACGAAATCCATGGCAGCCTAAACCCAGAAGAGACGTTTCAGCAGATGGAATTCCAATCCTCAAGCTTAGGAGCAAACACAGATCATTCAATGCATTTTGCAACCCTAGTGATCGGAGCAGTAGAGTAAATAAAAGAGTAAAACCATAGGAAACATCCAGCAACTTTCAATGACTGCAATAATCAAGCGAAACACAAATTCTTAACCCCACGCCTGAATGTAACAAGAGTCGTCTGACACACCACATACAATCACATTAATTCAATGAAAATGACCTGTAATCATTCAAAACTTGCCATGTTACAGTCTAAATGCAGTCTAAATTTTCCTGCTGCTAAGATAAAGGGGTCCGATGTGAATTTGGAGCTGGGGGAGCCAACTCTGCTTAGTGTTCAGCCGTCAGAGGCCAGGAGCACTGCTGTCTGATGAACTACTTCAAATTAATGAGATAAAGCCACAAAGAGCCCTGTTACGCATGTGGCCGTGCAGACTGGCCACTTTGCACAGGCCACTGGATGAATGCACTACTTCTCTTGTATCCGCTAACATGCGTAGTGGTATGTTTTTTTCATTGTTCCTTTGTCCTTTGAGGGGTATAAAAAGCATGATTTTCCCTGCTCAGTCTTCCCTTGATAACTGATATTTTTTCATTGCTCCATCGTCTCTTGAGAATTAGGCTAGAATCCCGTTCATTCGAGAGAGTACAGTACCGTGCGTTACTATGTAATAATGTAGAATAAATACAACAATAATAATAAAGTACAATGTCGGTGATGTCTTACTGTGTGTAATTTATCAGTTAAACCTTACCTTATGTGTAAGTGCAGAAAAATCATGTTATATATGGGGACGGTGGATGGTTTGCCATTATCCGCGGTAGGTCTTGGAACGCATTACCCGCGGATACGGAGGGGGACTATACTGTATTCATCCAGTAGCCTGTGCAAAGCGGCCAGACAGCGCGGCCACATGGGTAACCGTGACCATCCAAGAAGCACAGATGCTGTACAATGGACTGCTGTAAAAAGAACTTAAAAATGGCCACACTGGTTTGTTTATCCTGCCCACCACCCCCACCAAGGCAAAATATACTCCAAAATAATTACTATAAAATTATACAGTGAAACCATGATTGGAACAAAGAGGCTTAGACATTTAGAGCCCCAAGCTATGATGTACAGTCTTAGCAGAATTGGAATGGTAGCTGTTATAAGAAAGTTACTGAACAACCACAAATCCACTCGACAAGAAAAATATTACTGCATACAACCAGGGGATAGAAATCTAGAAGTGGGAATTTTGACAAGGATGTCATAAAATGGATGCAAACGAAAGCCTCGGTCTCGGCAGAGCCCAGAGGTGTGCTAAGGAGCTCTTGCTGACAGGCACTGGCCATAACGATGCACCAAAGCTAAAAAAAAAATATACTGCTTGGATTACAGTTTGTTTTTTAACATGCTGAATTCTTACGATTTTAAACTACGCTAAAATGTGGAGGTACTGAAATAAAACAATTATACTTTTATATATTCAGCCTTTTAAAAAGCATTTGAACTTAGAATTACAAATATTTACGTAATTCACCACATTATTTCAAATGAAAAATACCGACTCAACTCAAACAATTCACACCACCTTGTCCTCTGCAGTATGTCTTGGGTAACCTTCTCACCACTGATATTTTAGAAGTTTGCCTAATTTAGCAGCTTACTAATTTCAGGATATAAAACTAAACCAATATTTATTTTTCTATAAATTGGCCAGAGCAAAACAGCAGCAAAAATCTCCTGAGGATAGAAAAAAGGGTTAACAGGTCTTTAACTGTACAGTGTGTTTTTAGACTGACCCAAGTACGTGGCCAAACCTGATTTTTATTTTTCAAGAGTTACCTTGCTAACTGTGCCAAAACCAGGTCCGTGCTAGTGCCAACACGTTCAGTGTGGTGATGCACTGTAAATAATACTTACTAAGGCTTCTCCAGAACATGCTGGAGGTTTGTAATCCTGCCGCTCGTTTCTGCTTTACAACCGATTGTAACAGACAAGGCAAATTATACAGGGGAGATCTAGACTAGCTGAGAGAAAACACTTGACCCCTGGGTTACTTTTGGGGTCAAAGTTACCCCAGTCCATTGTCAAAATGAGGATAAATTCTATAGAATATAGAATTTAGAACGGAAGAAGTAAAATACACAAGGGGTAAAGGATGAATGTTAATATTTGAAGTATTTACTTCCCTTTTGTGTTTTGTCTTTTGTGTGGTTCATTTTAGTTTAAATCAAATACTGCATTCTATTACGGAATAATTTTTTTTTCTGGTTTAAATAACTGAAGACTTTTCTTGAAAATGTAAACATTGTATGAAAGGCATAAAAGCAAAAGTTTACAACATTACAAAACTAAGATACGGTTTCTATCCTAATTGTAAAACATATAATATTCTTTGTAAAATTGGATACAAAAAACACACACTAAAGAATGTCAATCAAACTTGTTTTTTTTCCCCCACAAACCCCTTGGGCTACATTTCCAGTGGCCATAGCAGTACATTATAGTGATGCTCCTATAGCTAATTGGATAGAACTGCATAGTCTCTGTTGTGTCATGCTATAAACACCCATGTGTGGCTTTGTTCTGTTGCACTGGGATCACCCATCTGCACATTAGTCTGGTATGAGGTCAGTCTGTCATCAAGAGAAACTTAATAGGATAGAACTAATTAAATGCGTACAATATACATTATATACATCCACTAGACTGGTTGTAACGCTCTTACCAGTCACTGAATATCACAGTATTGTACTAGTCTGCGCCCATCACTGTTAAGCTAAAAGGAGTTTACATCTGCACTTCTAAAGGAGCTTTTCCACTGCACCAGGTATCGTACTTTATATACTTTGTGAAAGTACCAGAAGTACGGTACTTCAAGGCGTTGCTTTTCCACTGGAATAATAACTGGTACCGGTGCTGAATGAAATCACAACGTGAGGCGGGGTATTTTGTGCTGAATTTGAAAAATGGCTGTAGTATATTATAGGGTTGGAAGGTGTGCGATATTAATACCAACATCACACGTTATGCACATGCAATTCTTACATCGCTAGTCAGCTAAAAAATACCTTAACTTCAGTTCAGTACAGGCATTATAACACAGGGAGTTTAAGCTTTGCAAGTTTTTCAATTTTAATGATTATTACTATTCAACATATTCTAGTGTATGTTTAAAAATTAGTTTAGTGTTTAGCTCGGCTGCTTTTGCATGATCTCTGCATGCGTTCTCAGAGACAATCATAATCATTTTCATCCTTGCGGTTTAAATCACTCCTAATAGGCTTGTGAAAAATTGATCAACTCCTTTTTGGTTTATAAATACCCCAATATTTTTCACAACAAAATTACATCGCTATATTTACAACAAAGAAAGACAGCAGGCATACATTAAACAAAATAATTTTTTGTCATGCCATCCTGATCTTTTTGCTGTATCTGTTCTTCCGGCCAGATCGCAATTCTTTTTTTTTTTTATACCTTTGTTTATCGTTGTTTTCTGAGTTCGCAACTATTTTCAAGACGGCGTGTGTACTGTGTTTCAGAGGCAGGATGTTTGCATAACCAAATCAACAAAGAAAGAGTTTCAAGTGCCATCCCAAAGTACCAAAGTACCAAAGAAGTACCCCAGTTGGTTTGGCACTTTCGGTACTGGAACTTTTGGTACTGGTATTTGACCGGAAGTCAATGGAAAAGGGAAAGTACCAAAAGTATGGTACTTGGTGCAGTGGAAAAGCACCCTAAACTGCTCAAGGCTCCTTTGATCCATGAAAAGCATATTTAATCATGGTCGCAGGTTTGTGGAGAAAGCAGAGAAAAACAGTCCAGCTCCCACCCCTGTGTTCAGAGAGCTCTCAGTGGCATGTAGCAGGGGGGCAGAAGGAGCAATGGAGACCTGGCAGTCAGCCTTTGAATATATAGAGGAAAATGTATCAGCATCACCAGGCAGCTCTATCACCTTGTTAGGGGTTAGACTAATCATCTGCTTCATTCATTGCCATCCATCCATCCATTCATCCATCCATTCATCCATCACCCCCCACAGCACAGGGTCACAAGATCCTGGAACTTATCCTGGGAAGCACAATTCACATGGTAGGGGACATCCTGGAAAGGATGCCAGCCAATCACAGGCAAACAAACTCAAACAAAACCAAATGGATCATGTATACACATAAATAATCAATCTTCCGTACTACCTGTAAGAGTGGCCATAACTGAAATGGTACTCTTCAAAGGGCAGTATTTATAGTCTCCAATTATCGCACACTGCTCTCTCTGTTTTCCTGTGCTCTGTTAGTATGGTACAGTCCCCTGGAGGCAGCATGGCATGACGTCACTTAGGGTAGCGGCACAGGCGCATGCGGCCACATGCTTGGCAGGGAGAGCCGGCGCTTGACTGGGAGCTGCATTCCAGCGGTTATAGCCGAGGGAGCTGGAGGAGGGGGTGGGGCTGGCGTGCGTTCGCATTACTGCTGCTTATTTCAGCTGGGAGATACTCGAGACAGACAGCCAGTCCAGGGAAAGGTGCTGCACGTCAGT
The DNA here is from genome assembly GCA_011763525.2 of Mormyrus iriodes. NCBI lineage: Eukaryota > Metazoa > Chordata > Actinopteri > Osteoglossiformes > Mormyridae > Mormyrus > Mormyrus iriodes. Next base: position 19,496,612 of record JAAGVU020000092.1, on the reverse strand, counting down.
GCCAAGCTTAGCAGCACATGCAGCAAGTGGTGGACAAGTGTGAGACGTGGCTGACACACATTAGCACAGACTCTCCTCGCTCAAATTAGGCTCCGACATTGTCAGCATACTTGCAATGCTGTAAGGAGTGGTGCATAGACGGATGAGCGGCCGATTTCCAGGCAAAGGGCACTGGCCTTGGGAGGATATTTCATGGCAGTCATCACAGACCACCTGACCAGAGTAAGTGCTACTCTCCCTGCTGATCACGCTCATCTTGTGAAGAGCCCAGGATCAGTTGAAGAGTTAGCGTGTGCAGCAGAATACACCTGGTAAGCAGTGTGTAAAATGAAGTCCATTCTGGTGGTTTTCTGGGAAATGATGCTTTTGCTCCCCAATGTGTCAGGAAAATATCAGTGATGGAGAAATAAGAAGATATAAATCCATCCATTCAGCCAGCGTCCAACCACTTATCCTGAGCAGGGTCACGGTTGGGGGAGGGGGCTGGAGCCTTTTCCAGGCAGCACAGGACACGAGGCTGGGGTACACCCTGAACGGGATGCCCGTCCATCACAGGGCACGAGGCTGGGGCACACCCTGGACGGGATGCCTGTCCATCATGGGGCACGAGGCTGGGGTACACCCTGGACGGGATGCCCGTCCATCACGGGGCACGAGGCTGCGGTACACCCTGGACGGGATGCCAATCCACCACGGCGCACAAGGCTGGGGTACACCCTGGACGGGATGCCAGTCCACCACGGCGCACGAGGCTGGGGTACACCCTGGACGGGATGCCAGTC
>JAAGVU020000092.1:19459647-19495730 GCA_011763525.2 Mormyrus iriodes | reverse complement strand
ACCCTGAACGGGATGCCCGTCCATCACAGGGCACGAGGCTGGGGTACACCCTGGCCGGGATGCCAGTCCACCACGGGGCACGAGACTAGGGTACACCCTGGAAGGGATGCCAGTCCACCACGGCGCACGAGGCTGGGGTACACCCTGGATGGTATGCCAGTCCACCACGGGGCACGAGACTAGGGTACACCCTGGATGGGATGCCAGTCCACCATGGCGCACGAGGCTGGGGTACACCCTGGATGGGATTCCAGTCCATCACAGGGCACGAGGCTGGGGTACACCCTGGACGGGATTCCAGTCCATCACAGGGCACGAGGCTGGGGTACACCCTGGATGGAATGCCAGTCCATCACAGGGCACATGCCCACACAGTAAAGGCAATTTAGAGGCACCAAATAAGCTGACAGCACGTCTTTGGAGTGCAGGGGGAGCCTGACATGACCATGAGGGCATTCATGTGACACACGGGAAACGCGTGAGAGGCTCAGCTGGTTAGTCAATCTGATACATAGTTGTGGCCACTTCTGTACATAATCTATTGTGTGAAATTCATACGTGATGTGACACTTAATACACTTTAGAAACCAACCTGCAAATCCAATTAAGACACAGGCAATTATGACTAGTATACGAAGCATTCATATCACACAAAGTGACACAAAAATAAACAGATTCAAAATTATGGAAAATATTTTTACATTAAGGAACTATTAAGGAAACATACAAACCAGGAAGAGGGGAAAATGCGAAACATTCCCATTTATACATTCAGATATCAACAGTGAACCTATTAAGCAATCAACCAACTAAACTCATCTCAGATAATAGCACACAGTTAAGATCACAAAATAAATCCTGATCTATAAAATACGACATTTCACTAACTGCAACCCTGGACCTTCCTGATATTGTACCAGTGTGTTCAGTCAAAATGCATTGTTTTTTTTTACATTAAGTAAATAAAAGCGGCTACTTAAGATTAATATTCTTTGTTAACAACAAAAACTCTTTTTTGCCTCATCTTATTTTCATATATACACATGGTTGTTACAATAAAATGTTTGACTGGAGAGGGGGGGGGTCCTTTCATATCCAATCTGCAGCGCCCCGTGACGGCACGGCACTCATCGAGAGAGTCCAATACATGTATATATGCGACATACAAAAAACAAACGTCTAATGTCTTGTGTTATGTGGGCCCACGGTCGACACATTGGCGCCCACTGTGTGAGTATTAATAGCATAACTAGATTACTAGTACTGTTAGAAGTCTAAACGCTTTCAGCTGGTACAGGCTACTTAGGCTTGGTTTTGTCTACAGGATACATCTAGATTTCAAATGATACCGCACATTGTGGGTGTGCAGAAATCGGGATTCAGAAATAAAATAATGCAACTGCTTTGTCGACATGAATCATCCTGATGTAATATTTGTATGCTTATTGCAGAAATACATAAGAAAGAAAATACAATTTCAGGATACAGTTGTGTGCTGATACATTAAAAATGAAAAATAATGTTATGGAAGTATAGTAATTATAATAGCTTTTGTAAGCTTTTGTTCCAACAAGTAGCCGAAAGGTACAAATTAATCAGGTTCGCTTCATTAGGCTTCAGAAAAGGCGATCCTTTAGCCTTATTTAGGCAAATAAAATCCAGTTGGTGTAATATCATAAACGACAGAGAAAGACGGTATGTGTACACATTTAAGGACTTGTTAAAACATTTAACTCATGTTTAATCTAAGAACCTGCAGCACTATTATACTATTACAACATTTATCTTTCACTGCATTTTCACTACACGTATATAATCACATTATCATGATGTATACATTTCTTACTTTATGATACATGTCACTGATAAAAACATGGTTTCCTTCAATAGGTTTTTAATTTAATAAATAAACAAAATATTTCAATATTTCTGTCAACAGTCCTATTAGACATTATAAAACCAGTTTGGGAAACCAAATAGTGCACCTTTATTCATATAATTCAATATTTTATCCATTTGACAGCCATTTTCCCCAGAAGAACTGATTTACATTTCAGTGCCAGGTTTCATCACCCAAAGTCTAACACTGCTAGAGTGTTACAAAGTGCCATGTTATTTTTATGCTAGCATGTGAAACTATTCATGTGGACACTAAACTCAAATAAACAAGCCTTTGTGTTTGCCTGTCGCCTGAAATCCTGTTTATGCACCACAACGACTGGAAACACACTATGCATGCAGAAAGATAACACTGAAGAGTGTAAATGTGCTTTTAGAGATTTCCCTTCCTGATGCTGGGCCTGCATACACATACATAAACTGGAAGCATTTTTTTCTTACTGAGTGGTTGTTTCACGGTACCTTTGCCAAGTGCTTAGCGATGCCTCTCCCTCTATAGGCATCTGGGACTTCTGTGTGCTGCAGGTCCACAGTCCTCTTCCCAACATACTCATACAACAGTACAGCTCGATCATGAGAGCCTGCGGGTGGAGAGGGTCCAATGAATTTAAAGTCTTCCTTGTAAGAAACAATTGATGGGGAGGGGGGGGTGTCACATACCCAAGCACACATACATAAACCAGCTCTGAAATTAACAATGTGGCCCTGTACACAGGAACACCAGCACTTTTGTATTTCGTCTTTGACATTTGCAGGCAACATTTATGCACATACTTGGGTATCACTGTCTGGGATGTTTTGTAGTGAATGCATTCATAAATACACTTAAGAATCAACAAGCTCTTATTTGGCAATCTTGCACCATTTATCACAGAAGCGAAGATGTTTTCTTCCCAAAGTGGGATTTAATAAGCTGTAAAAAAATAAAAAGCCACCGATTTCTAAGCCTACGCTTCCAGCAATATGAACCCCAGTGAAGCCTGTGAGCACGCATGCTGGGGGGAGGAGGGGACTCGCGTGCGACGTCCCCGCTGCCCCGGTCACTGCCGCGGCCCGCTCTCCGAGCTGGGTGCCCATCTCATACTTTTATTTTCCCAAATTCCTGAAAGGACTACCGCAGTTGTTACATTTCGGCAGCGCGGCGGTCCTCCATGCCATGCATTCATGCGTTCAGGTTACCTGCCCAACTACCCAGATGGTGTTAACACGACTAAAGAAACACTAGAGATAACTGAAACAGATGAAGGGAATTAAAAACAGATCGACACTCCATCGTGACACCAGGAAGCCCACCCCCCCACACACAGTCACACACACACACACACACACAAACTCTGGAAACAGAACAAAACAGTCATGGTGCCAGTGCATATTTCGCTAGCAGCCAGAATGGGCTGAATGCAAGGTAATCATGTCTCGACTGCCATGACAGAAAATATAATGTTTCGGAGGATAACACGGTAGCGGTGAAGCGGATGCCAGCTCGAGCTGCTCGCCAGCGAGTAAACAGCACGGCACGCACTTCGGTAGGTCGTTAAATTACTACGAAGTTTCAACAGAAAACACACACACAGGGTGGAAATGGCCATAGATAGCTAGCTAACCTCGCCTGCCAAGCAGACGGCAGCGATCGGCCCCTGAAACAGCGCAGATACGATCTGAGAAGGAAAGGTGAAGAGGGTCAGCGGGCAAGCGGAGGCGGCGGACCGAGGAGGCGCACGGAAGCCGCGCTCACTCCGCACTTTACCGTTCAGTCTAACTGTAAACTGCCGCCGCCGTCTGTCGTGCTCCACTCTGATCGACGTGTTGAGATCGAGGACGTTAAACTGCGCCGACTGAGCCATGTTTTCTCCCCTCGTTTTAAAATATTTTTTAGTCAGCGCGAATTGCCGGGAGGGGGGAAACCACGCACACACCGGCGAAATATCAGCAGGTTGCGGTAAAGCGAAACACGTCGTGAAGGAGCGGGTTCATGATCCTGTGAAGTGACAGGGGAAGCCTGGAAGCCACTAACGCTAGTAAATCAGCTGTGAGGTCACATGACCGCGCCCGTCCAATCAACGCACCGATTATATGTTTTGATACGGTGTGTTCTTATTGTCAACGAGTTCACGCTCCGAATTCACCTATTCGCCTTTTGTTTTCGTACAAACACGCTCGTATTTACCGAATAAGGAAGAATACCACAAGCAAAATGTGAACATAAACAACTGAACTAACTTCTGTTAATCGTTAATTCAACTTTGTATCGAAGCGAGTTTAAGAACGTGTTGTTTTCACTTGTAATGGAAAACCACGACCACAGGAGGCAATGTAAAGAAACTCTAAACTCTTAAAGGCGCACTACCAATAACTGTAATTTCTTAAGGAACCCGTGATTTATCGTTTTAATGGCCGTGGCTGTATTTTTCACATTAACGCCGCTAAACAACATAGTATTTAAGTAAGAAATACAATGTCATTTGAGCAAGCTCATATCTTCAAAAACGCTGTAAATATACTTTTGGCTGTTTAAACTGCAGAACATCCGCAAAAGATTTTGTAAATAAAATACCCGATTTTAACCATCATCTATTAAATCAACTCGGCTTTGTTCTCTTGACTCGGTCAAGACCTTATTCCTGTGTAATTTAGCCACTTTAATGACGTTGATGCTGCTCCAGTTTAGACATTTGCTAAAATATACATTTGTCACTGTAATACATATACACTGTTACACTCTATTATTTCATAACTTCCTTAACCATCTACTCTTACAACATGCCCCCAGGGCATTCCCAGGGTATCTCTAGATTCGTTTCCGAAAAAAAATTTGCTTTGCTCAGACGTCCGGACTTCTAGTGTTTGAGTCCTTTATGTCACTACTAAAAGTGATCTAAAAAAAAGCCTATTCTGTAGCAAACAACAGGTTTGCGATTTCATTATGGTCTCTCCCCCCTTCTGCCATCACAAGAAGCACAACAGCATATACTTAGCCATGTGTGATTGCCTTTGCAAGTAGTCTGATCTGTCAGTTATCCATCAGGTTGTTTTCAGTCTTGAAGACAACAGACATGCTGTACAGATGAATCCAAAACAATATCAGCTCAGCACAGTTTTGTATCTTCAGTAACTACTTTATTATGAGGGTCATTACAAGAGTTGCCATGATAACATCTAGAATCTGGTGAGTTGGCATACAATTTCATTGATTTCACCAATTTCCAAGCAATTATCTAGTACAGGGTCATAGGGAGCCTTTCAGAACAAGGCTGAGGAACACCCTGGATGGGATACAATCCATCACAGAGCACACATGTGCACACACTATGGACCTTTAGCCTAGCTACATGTCTTTGCACGACAGGAGGCAACTTATATGCCACAGCAATAACCTGCAAACTGCAAACACATAGAATGGGTGGGGGGTATGATTTAAACACCCAACTCCCATCTGTCCATTTATCCATCCATAACTGCTGAGTCAGTACCAACTGGAAGGAGTACAGGCTAATGTTCCTGTACTGGTATGTCTTGGTGAAGTGTGTGGCTTAAGACTGTATTCTGAGTCAGGCCTGGCTCCAAGGGGGAGAGGGGTCATACACTTGGCCCCAGGCCCACCTCGGATGCCCTCATAGATCCAGGTCTGGTCTGAGTTAAAACAGAGTTTATGAATGAAACAATGAAACAACTAAAATGTTATGCTGCTAGAGTAATTGTTTTGTTAACAGTTTTTTTTAGACATGTGACCAAGAACCAACCACAACCACACTCAAAACTGATCCATTACATATACCACTGGCCAATTTGACAGTAGAGCTGTAGCCTGCCAGTAGATAACCTGCTCAGTTGCTGCAGCGTGTCTTTCAACCTCTGCTTCTGGCTTTTCAGGGGGCTGTTTGCTTAGGTCAGCTGCTAATGCGTCCACAGTTCAAACAGAATTCCTCCCCGTCGTTGCTTTGGGAACAATGTGCTGAAGTACACCAGATGGGTCCAGCCAGCGATCCTTAACCGCTTTGTGTCACATCCTCCGTTTGACTGCTAGTTGAAGCCGGATATAGGACAGCGGTCACATGCCCCATTCCATTTTGCCAAGTGGGTCCTTGGAGTATGTTTATGGTGAAACGTGTGCTGTTCTTGGGCATGGTGGCTGAGGAGAACACAGATCATTATATCAACTTCCAGCCACAAACAGAAATATGACATGGTGAAGAATGCAGACCTAGAGCAGGACATATTAATCCTATAAGAACTCTGACGCCATTATTACATCCCCAACAGAACTCGATTACCACCTGACATGGAACAAAAAAAATCCACCTGCCATTCCATTGCATTGTCCTTCATGAGGGTTAGAGTCATGTGATTGCTCTCCCACCTCCTCTACTTAGGCTGGACAAAACCCTGCGGTAGTGGGTAACACATACCAGATGGCCAACCAAGCAAAACACTGAGCAACAAATGGAGCAGGACACCGGGGTGGGGCAGCAGTTTTTTATTGGCTCATGAACACTACTCATGCAGCCAGTATTGTGAACTATCTGGCTAAAGCGGGCAGTTGGTAAAATGTCAGGTGCCCCAGCTGTCTATCCTTACTGTTGCCACAGGTTACTGCACTTTGGCTCCACTGCTGACCCTGGTATGGCCCACCAAGAATGTCTCACCGGTTTGTGGCAGCATCTGATTGAATCCTTGTTCTGCACTAAGTCTGGGTTGTAGGGGTCAATGAAGGTGGTGCAGGTGATATAGATTTAGGTCTAATGATTGAAAGGACAGGTCCTACATTAGATGGAATCCTGTGTTTACTTCGTATAGGATAACAGAAGCATATGATCGCATAGCATGAGCAGTGGTGTTGTTGACAAACACTGAAACCACACAAATTTGTATTGGGCCCTTGGGCTTTGGAGGCCCCCTACTCCCACGAACAATCACTACACTAAGAAGGGCCCCAAAGTGACTTTTAGACCACACAGGCACACACACAGTGAATCGGCTTGCGATTTCCACAGGCATACGTCGCAAATCCTTCTGTTTTTGTGATAAAATGTCTCCACAGCTCTGACCATTTACAGTTAGTGGCTAGTTTCTTACTCACACCAACGTGTGAATGCAAACAGCCTCCAAACTGTGAATCACGTGGCTGCAACTGAATACCTACAGATAGGGTCAGGAGGGTCACTTATTGTTTATCTGAGCACTAGGATACCTGATCTATGTGATTTTGAATAAAATGAGATTGTTAATGCCAGACTTGGTGGTTCCAGCATCTCAGAAACAGCTACCCTCCTGGGATTTTTACATACTACACTGTTTAGAGTTTACAGCGTATGATGCAGTAATCAAAAACACTCTGGCAATTGTTGTGTGTGTTTCTGTGGCTAAAATCCCCTTGTTAATGAGAGAGGTCAGAAGAGAACAGCCAGACTCGTTAAAGCTAACAGGAAATTCAAAGAGGCAGAAATGGATCCAATCCAGGATTGTTCAGGGATACCTAATAAAGCTGCAACTGCTTGTAATCAGTTTCATTGTAAGTAAGACCAGATTTGACCAGTAGGGGGTGCTGTAGGCTCTTGTATCTAAATACACCTCGACAGCGTGGTGTGTAAGTGATCTCCTAAACCATGAATTTTAGCCTTGGTTTGGACTCCTGCCTGCTGTTCAGAGATGTAAGTGTGATATCTGTTGGCACTGTCATCACCGCAACTGTGTTGTTGAGCTTTTACAAAAATAGCTGCTACCACAATTTTGGTATAAATTACATGTATTTCAAAGTAGTCAGCAATGCGGGGTCCTAATTGAAGACTGGAGAAAATTGGCCGAAGGAACTCAGTTTTATTATAACTTATTCTAATTCAAAATCAAATTTATTCTATTTTTGTCATTCATTTTTTTTGCATCAGGAACAGAAAGAATAATTATAAAAAAACAATATAATCTTGAGTGGCTTAGTAGATTGACATACCTTTGCCCAGTACAGACTGGAGGCTACAGGCAAGACCTTGGTTCTGTCAGGGCTGCATGATTAAGCGCCTGTGACCGGCAGAGCTTAGCCTAATGGTGAAGGGTCAGGGTGTGGGTCTGGCTCCAGCACCCCCTTCAGGACCTGTGACTTTGCTGAGGGCTGCAGGGCTCCCCCACCTAGCCCTCCCACACGGTGCCAGCTGATCTGCAAGCTGAAAGGGTGCAGCTGGAGTGCAAGCATCACCTGCTGTCAGCCTTCTGCTACGCCGGAATGTCGTTGGTCCATAGCTGGAAACTGCTTCATTTTCCAACAGACAATTGCATTTAAGACTATAGCTAGTATCAAAGATATAAGCTTGCTTAATCAGAAAGATCACTGGTGATCTTGGAACTTACATAATCTATTTAAGAAATCTTGTCCCCACTATATAAAAATGATGGCAATGATTTAAGAGGTAAATTTAGGGCTTAGATTGTAATCGTTTCCTTTCACTATTCAGGCTGACTGCTGACTGCATAGGCCCCCTATTGAAAGCCACCCGGCTTTGTTCAGCAGTGACAATGACGGTGTCAATGCAGCCGTCTCCTGTTCGGTACAACACCTTCTGGCCAAAGCCCTGCCTCACACCCCCAGCCAAATGAAACACCCCAGTCATGCTGTGGTACAGAGAAAGCCAACCAGCACTCATGTATTATACACTAGACATTCCACCAGGCTATAAAAATATAGGGAGTGAAATACACCGATCTATATAAGTCTTAATGGTCAAACAGAATCACCATTCAGTTTTACCAAGTCAAAAAAACACATTTTGGAAAGCATTTCCTCCAAAATCAACTCCCCCAGTAATCATTATAGTCAAGCACCGATTTGTGCGAATGGGATAGACACCCACATGGAACCCCTGAATGCAGAGTAAAAGTGTTCCCTGTTCACTGGTAAATAGTACATAAAGTACAAAGCCCTGCATGGCATCAAAAGTCTTTTTTTGAGATTTTTTTGAGTGTAATACTAAAACAACCCTGTGACCCCATATTAGGGGGCCAGTGGGACCCCAAAGTAATTTGATTTGAATATGCCATACAACAGCAATCAAAGTACTAATGTAGTTCATGTTTTAATAATGACTATGTATGATCTTGATAATATATTCACTGAAAAGACAGCGAGACTTTAAAGTAGATCAGGGTTTCTTAATCCAGGCTTCAGAGACCCCCAGACAGTCCACGTTTTTGTTCCTTCCCAGCTCCTGGCAGGGAGTTGGGAGGGAGAAAAAACTTGAACCTGATGAGCATCCCGAAGGACTGAGCTGAGAAACACTAAAGGAGCTTGTATAGCCTCTGTAAATATTTCATTGTTTTAGACTGGTTTATTTCTACTTATTCCAGCCTTCGGTACCTCCAAAGCCAATCTCTATAACAAGCAGGTAAAAAGAAATGTGCTTTGTTTCTCGAAAGTAAATTTCGCTGTACCCTGTGTATTCTTCAATATTGTCCAGCTCATGTTCTTCGAGGTTCAGCTTTACACTTATCATTTCTGATATGTCTCTGAAGTAGATATCTGATTAAATTTTCCGTTTGATCTCTTATTATGAATGAAGGACCAGCATCCTTTGTTTATTTCACTGGGCTAATACAGCTCAATCTGCCATTTTCAATTACTGGCAATTTTCTATCAATGACAGTAAAGCAGCTATCCTAATGGCACGATATTTTTACACAAACGGCGACCGTGCCAGACGACATTGCATGCCTGCAGTCCTACATGGTTGGGATGGCATTCATTCTGTAGTGAGTAATTCCGTCAGAAGAATCTAGAAGATAAGCTTTCCGTAACTGGTGCCTTTCCAATCACTGAGTAACACTGTCGTGTTTCACACCTAGAAGAAAATGAATAAAAAAACAAGAAAGAATTCAATATTGAAATATCAAATCTTTCCTTTGAATGTGTCCTCCTGCTGTAGGCCTTTAAGCAACCATTCACGTCTCCCAGCTAAAGAGCAGAACGTCCTATTTGAAGTGCGGGAACCAAAGCTGCAGTCAGGATTCATGTGAGGCCTCGCTGGAACATGGTATGGCCTGAGTGCGATCTGCTTGAACATGCTGTGAATGCGACGTGATGGCACCCAGAGCGATTTCCAGGCACTTTGTGTGTTTCTGGCTGCTTCCTCCTGGTGAGGCATTTGTACAAATGCGGCGATTCTTCCCAAACATCGCTTATTTTCAACTTCAGAAGGGCCTGTACTAGACATTTCTGCTTCATAACTGAATTACATTCCATTTCAGTGCCTTTCTGGTGCATTTGTCAAAAGCAACTTGCAGCTCTACAAATGTATTTAATTATTTGTTTGTTTATTTATTCTTTTGGATATTTTATTGGAGCAATTTAATTCAGATTCCCATCTGGGAAATGCACCAGAAAGTTCATGTCATAAGACAGGTCCAGCCTGTTTTCTCTGGCACCTGTATTTCAGGGCCCAATGCCCTCAGCCCTTTCACTCCCTCATGTTATTTTTCAAATTCCTGGGTCCCCAGTTGCCCATGCTATGGTTAGGAGTTAGGGTTGAATTCAGTTTATACTCTATGACCCCAACTGTGACAAAACAGAACCTGTCATCAGTCCCCCAAATATATCATAGTGAGACAGCATTGCCTGAGGAGACATAGTGCCCTTGGGGACATAGACTCCTGGGAACATAAGATACTGGGAAAATAGGACCCTGAGGAGACAGACACACTCTCAATAGACCAACCCCTCACATTAGTCCTAATGCTAAAGTCAGCCATGACCCTAACCCTTTTGCCAACCCTATCCGTGCAACTAATTCTAATACTAAACCCTAACCTAATCCCAGATCTAACGCTAATGTGAGCCATAATCAAAACCCGGGCTCTAACCTCAACCCCAATCCTAACTATCATATTTAATATTAGATTTTACGTAAATAAACAACACAACCCTAAAGCAGGCCTTAAGCCTAAAGCCAAACTTAACTCTAACCAGATCCATAACCCTAATGTCAACCCAAACACTAGTCCCAACATTAATGTCAGTCCTAACCCTAGCTGTTGATCAAACCTTAATTCCAAACCTAACCAACAGTCTAATAATAATGCCAAAACCCAACCCTAATCCAAATAACAACCTTAACCCCAAGTGAGATTCCCCTTCCCCTAGCATTTACATTTTATTCATTTATCTGATGCTTTTATACAAAAGAACTTGCAAGGGGTTACAGTTTATATGTATTCCCTGGGATTTGAACCTGTGCCCTTTGTTTCATTAGCACAAAGCTATACTTGCTGAGCTACATCAACACTAACTGTAACTATACTCCTAACGTCATTGCCAGACCTAAGCCTAACTCAAAAGTCATCCACAAGACAAAGAAAAAAATCGAAATTAAGCATGAGTTGCAGGGCAGACAGAGCACACCCTAGCAGACTGAAGGACAGATTTTAGCCCAATGTAGCAACGAGGTGGGGCACTGAACCCCCCTCCGTGCACCACACCACCACATTGTATTTATCACATTGGGACTTTTGCACATATTTATTTCATACATATTGCTTACATGTCCCATGTCTTGCCCTGTGTTTTTATTTGCACCGCTCAGGGCATTGCCAGCTCAATGTAAATTCTCCAAAGCAACTTATGGGTCAGTGCAAATAATAAGCAGTCGTTGTGCTGACATGTACAATGACAACAACAAAGAATTGAAAATTGAAACTGAAAATTGAATTTCCAGTATTACTGCGAAGACTGAAACAGATTTTCCAGTAATGGGTCCATGAAATATCTGCCCAAAGACTAAACGAACTCTGGTCCCTCCAGCTGACACAGGGTGCATTAGCTTTTCCAGCATTACCACTTCTAACAATAACCTGCGTGAACGAACTGCTCAGAGACAAAAGGCAAACAGAAAACAAGAGAGTAGTGGTAATTAGCTAATGGTGATCTCAGCAGCAAGGAACTCTAATTTTAAACAAAAATAAAATGGCGTGGGTGGCTACATTGCAGTACTATGCATACATTGGACAGATTTCCCTGCAGGGGGCGTAGTTAGAGATGAATGGATAGGGGGGCTGAGTCTTTCCTAGGGGAGGCAATGGCAAACTATTCATGACTTACACACACACATTTATTTGAGGGGGCTAAAAACTTGTTAGGGGGGCTAATGATGCCCCTGTTTCCCAATACTTAAGATATACATGATTAACAACTGTGAAATTATTTTCCATCACTTAATTGTATACAACTAATTATACTTTGTATCTAAAATCCAAACCAAATATAACTACTTATTAAATAATTTGTTTTGAAAGCATTATTATAGCTAGAAAGAACTTAATTTAACATCAAACTAATATGTTTCCCAACATATTATTTGCTAATTAACTGCAGTCAATCAAACCAAAATGGTCTAAAATGCAGTCAATAGACTTGGTTTGGTTGTTGATATTACTCTGGCTTTTGTTAACCTTGACTGTAGCCAATCACCTTACAGAATACTGGATGAGATCATCATCCATAGAGTAATGATGATAGTGTGACTAACGTCTTTGTATCCATGTTCTGACTGATTTCTAGGCTGCAGAAAAAATCTGAAGACTCGTCTGGGGTGAGCAGAGCCGTACACGCACCCTTTGATGACTTCATCGCTCAAGCAGTATGGTTCTGAGGACAGTCTCTCCACTGAATCGATAATGACCATGTAATCTCTATAAAAGGACTTGAACTGTGTTGTTCGGGCCTACAGCTACACACAGCTGGACCGGGGTTTCAGTATATGACACCCCCCTTTGTTTGTTTACACTGACAAATAATGAACACTTTTATTTTAAGGGGAAAAAAACAGATTAAAATCAGCATCTGCAAGTCTATTTTCTGTGTTTGCCCTGAGCTATTCTGGGATTTGAAAACCTGCTGAGTCAGCTGGCTGAAGTTCAGAAGAGCTGCGGAGAAGATCGCTCCCTGACAAGGTGAGATAAGATCAATGAGAAGCTCCAATAAAGGAGTTCCAAACATGAAACACAAGAGCTGTGACTATCAAGTTAGAGAAAGTGTATTTTGATTTGCCCTAAAACTTTTACATAGTTATTAATAAAGGTCTGCAATATAGATCAATTTTTCCAGTGTTGTGCTGACTTGCCACACAATCGTTCTTTTCTCAAACCCTTCTTTTTGAAAACAGTAGGGAAGAGAGAACATCATTTTGCAGAATCTCCGGGGAAAATATCATCTTACATGTGTGACTCATCACACTTCCCAGTGACTGACTGACGTTTCTCGGGCTCTCAGAGAGCAGGGACCCAGCTTGTGGTTCATGAAAACCTGAAACCAACAGTAGCTTTGTTCCTTTTTGTTCCGAGTAAAACTGGCAACATCACTAGCTCATGGAAGACCTAATGCCAACACATGCGTTGTTGTCATCATCCCGAAGAGTGAAACGTCACTCAGCTGATTTTCGGGCCACATCATGACCAGCCTCAGTCTCTTCATGCTAACAAAAGGCTTCATTCTCAAGGTATGTACACTTTGCAGATGCATTAACTCTCTATCACTACACCAGATGGGCTTTCCATCCAGTTGGAAAGTGAGGTTAATTTAATACTTGTGCCTTCTGCTGCTGGAACTATGACTCTGAGAATCAGACAGCATTTGAGGACACCAAAACTGATGCAAGGCTTTTGTCCAAATGGAAAGTGGAAACAACTGATCTGACACATTTAAGTGCATATAAATAGCTATGTTTAATGCACATAATACACACAGCTATTATTACTCTTTTCAAGCTATTAGTTACACGTTTTATGTGTTTAGGTATTATAGAGCTACTCTGGAAATCTCCATATATAGATGACTGGTTTCTGATAACAGACCACTGACCAGAATGGAATTAAGATTCATATTTGAAAATGGTAGATTTACGTGGCTTTACGTTTAAAGATATTTAAAAACTAACCATATGCCATTTTATTGTGTATAACCGAGTTTTTGTATTCCTATATGATTTTGGAACAGTAAGATCCATGCATCAATCATCAAATAATTACTCAGGACAGGGTAACAGAGAATATAAGATAGGGTGTAAGGTAGGGGAACGCCCTGCAGAGCATGCCTGCCTATTGTCTGCACACTCATAGATGGACAAAAAATAGGGCACTTAGAGATGCTCCTTCATCTAACTGCAAGTCTTTGAACTGTCAGAGGAACCAAAGTGTTCAGGCACAACAAGGGAGGAACATACAACCTCTACACACACAGAGCCACCGAGAAAGCACACATCAACCACAAAGCTCTGCTGGATTTGGGAAATGCAAATGACTGAATAAAAATGTAGAGTGCAGATAGGTCAGTCTGTATTAAAATTGTTGATATCAATGTAGTATATTTCGCTTAACGTGTAATGCATACATACAGCATTATTTATGATTTGACAGACAACAGCTTATATAAAAAATGCAAACATTAACAAATAATCAAGCAAACAAGAAAAAGCATAAGAAAAAGCAACGATTCATATTTTGAGCTAGGAGTGATTACTTTTAATTTCATAACGTGCACGTTGTGCTGTGATTAGGGAACTGGCCCTTTAACAGAACATTACTCATTCTTGCCTCAGAAGAGGAACTGTCATTGTGCCAATGAGCTGAGTATTTTACCTGAATAGTTTCAGCGGGTGTGAAATTGCTGTCTATACTGAAAAAAGTACAGGCTTAACAAAAATATATTAAATAAAATGCAGTAATTGATCACATAACCCACATAAAACTGCGGCTTAGTGAATCTGTATTGTGAATCTTTGAAATACATATTTTTTCAAATTTACACAACCGTTCAAAAGTTTGAATCCAGTTACTGCTGCAGGCAGTGGTCGTCCCTCATCTAGATTCCTGCAGCTCTGTCCCACTCAAATTTTATATTTACATCCACATTTACGTATTTATTTGATGCTTTTATGCAAAGTAACATATAACTGAGACAGATAATTCATCATAAACCTACTTCTGTCAGGGAATCAGCTTAGGTACTTTGAGTCTGTCATGCCAGACAGCCTGCAAATATGTCTGAAATGTCTGAATTGATGACCCTTATCTATGTACAAATTTAATCCACCTTTTTCTTGGACATCCTAACTAGGTTCAAGAAAAGGGATCGAAGGGTCCACTTTCAAAATAACATTGAGCCATACTTTAGCCCTGAACTTCTGACCTTGCGTGATATTCAAGTGGCAGCCCTGTAAGTTCATGTACTGATTATGTGTGTCGATGCTCTTCTCTTGTTGCTTATTATTTGCACTGACCCATATGTTGCTTTGGAGAATTTACATACTAAACAAATATAAACTCATTTAACTCTTTGAAGTGATTTGATTTTCCAAATTTGGTTTCTTAATATACATGTACAGGGACTCTGATGGAGAAGTGAAAGACCGGATGTGGACTCAAATTCCATGCTAGACTGTGCTAGTCAATAATGTATTTGTTATTTTCCCGGACCAAGGTAGCAGTTTCTTTTGAAGTTTCAGTCATTATGTAGAATCATAATGTAGAAGTCCTGTGGCTGACAGAGTAGCGGCACAGCTGGGCCCTTGAGGAAGGCCTTTAACCCTAAATTGCTACAGCGGTGTTTCTTATCAAGAACAAGATGTAATAAGCAAAAAGGACAATTACTCTATAAGCAATGAATAAAGTATTTCCATTCGAATTTATGTAGCTGAATTCACAATGTAGCCTACAGCAGATCTCACCTGTGCCCACACCTGCATATTCCATCAGGACTGTTGGAGGACAGGGGAATATCTCTAAAGCAGTGTTTCCCGACCGGGTCCCCGGGGACCCCCAGACAGTCCACATCTATGCTCCGTGCCAGGAAGTCCAGGGAGCAACAAGATAGACTGTCTGGGGGGCCCCAAGGGCCGGATAGGGAAACACAACTTTAAAGCACGTTGCTCTTGAAGAGGGTGGTAGGATCCCTGGGTCTGTCTGCACACCAGCTACGATTCCAGAGGCAAACAAGAAACAGTTCCCATCTTCTAATCTAAATTGCACCCACTTAACAACATCTTTAGATCCATGGCATCAATCTCACTCTCTGTCATATCTATGATAGAAGTAACACTGTATTTCATGTTAGGCTTGCATTTAACCTTCATATGATGTGTTTTTGTCTTTTGTGAGCAGTTACATACCTTTTATTGACTTCACATGTCTGCGTTAAGATTTTGTATTCAATTATTCACCTTTTTCAAAGAGGCTCGTGAAACCTTTCAGTGCATGGCATGAGAGGTTATTGGTCAATTAAGAGATTGGTCAATCATAAGAGCTGATGGAATGATAACTTAATGCACAACAGGTGTGATTCATCCTGTGTGTGTACATAGTTAGAATTCCCACAAGGTCAATAGAAGAGCAAAGACTAAAAAAAATATTTAAACAGTCAACACAGAGGAGCTGCACCGGGCATTGATTCAGTTAGATGGGTAGCACTATTAGTTCACACTTCCAGGGCTGAGGGTTCGAAACCCTGCCTCCGCTCTGTGTGTGAAGCTTGCATTCTCCCTCTGTACTGCACAGATTTACTCCCACAGTCCTATGAAATACAGTTAGATGAATAGGAGTCTGTAAATTGCACATAATGTGTGTGAATGTGCGTGCCCTTTGATGGAGTGGCATCCTCTCCAGGGTGTTCAGCAGCCTTGTTTCTGTGTTTCCTGGGATAGGCTCCAGCCAGATCTAAGAGGGGGGCCACCCTGTTGCCGATCAATCTGCTGGCACCCACCCCCACCCATTGGTAAGTTTTTTATCCCTGGCCAACCCCATAGATATAGCTGCCCCCGATGGTTACCACAATCATAAATTACTGCTGGCTCCAGCTCTCCCTCCCCCCTAACTCGGGATTAGATAAATGGTTAGAAGATGGATGGACAGAATATAAGGCAAGTGGGATGTTCCTTTTAGTATGCGAGCATTCTGGACAGCCTGTTCTCTCTTCTTTAGCATCCTCTGTGGAGGTGGCAGACATGTTCATTTTGAAATGGAATTTGAAAATGTAACCAATGTGTTAGTTTAATGTTGTAATATTTCCTTTGGATATAATTTCACTTCAATAGGTTTCCATCAATTCAGTTAAATTATTCTTACAGCATCATATTCATATTCAAAATTAATAAATAAAATTATATTATATCTGGTACTAATCTCACTCTGTATAAACTACAAGTGGAGTCTGGCGCAAAATATGTTACGCACATGGCCTATAGCTAACCCTCCATTCACACACTATAAGCAATTGACCTAACTCCATGACTTTGCACTGTGGAAAGAAATAGGAAAACCCACACAGAACCCCCGCAAAGGAGCGTGATTCGAGCTGCCAACCCTGGAAATGAAATGCTGCCCACTTAAGAAGAACTGTGCCATCTCACCATAACCACTCTCTGAACTGCATAAACATAGCAGGTTGCGTTACAACTTTGTAATGCAAAGCTACATTAAGTCATTGCCATGCATACATAACTGCTTATGATCCGAATAACTTTCATTTAAAACCTCAGAGAAAGTTCGTCGCTGCAAACCGCAAAATAATTCACAATGAAACACATTCTCAAATCTGGGTATGAAGATGTTGCTTTAAAATTTGATAGAAAAAATAATATGCTGGCGTTCAATGCCATTGGACAGCGGGAGCGCCGCTCGCCTTCCTATTGGCGGGCTGTTGCAGTGCGCAATTCGATGACGTCTTTCATTAAACTCTCCACTTACCGTGCGAGGGTGCGAACAAAGTCTTTCGGTTAGGAACGTTTTGCGATTAGGCTGTGGTCGGATTTTTTTCACCCCTTTTTTGTATTTGCGTGTTTTCAGATTTTTCCACCTTTCTCCCCCTTCTCTCTAAGTATTTTAGGAAAGCGACTCAGCGGGGGCTTAGCTACTGTATTCTCATAGGTAGCTATCTTAACGAAGTTACAGCTGCTGACCTGCATGCAGCCAAGCTGCACCGGTAGCTCGCCGAAATAGTTCGCGTTTTCGTTTTCTTACTTGGAAACGAAAATCTCTGCAACCTCAGGGTCTTCGAAAACTCAAGTGACATCTCGATCGTCCGGCTGGTCGGCAGGACGCGCTTGGGGGGGCTTTCTTTGGTGTTGCGGATAGCACCGTTTTCCTTTTTATACTTTAGAGAGGAAACGGATACAGTTTTCATAGCTCACTGACTGTGTGCGCTTCGCGTGCAGCGAGCCGGGGTTTTGAGTACTCGGATCTCTCCGAAGTCGAGGCACAGAGCCGGCTAAAACCAGCAGGTCAATGTCCAGGGGTACAGGTGAGTGATTTTGTTTACTACCGAGTAACACACAGCATCTGAAGGTGCATGATCGTACGACCAGCCGTAAGATTGCAGCACATTGACGTTTGCAGCTAGCTTGGATCGCATGAAACGAAGGTGGTTTCACATTCTGACTTGGGTAACGTGCGTGTAATCCTGATTTAGAGCCCGTCCCATACTTGGCTGTGGTTATCGAAGGTGTCGCCCCTTCCACGATTTCCTGTTGACGAATTTAGCTATACTCTTCCAGTAAGTGCAGCACTAATCTGGAAGTGTAACTGAATGGTTTCATATTTGTTTACCTTTAGAGGAGTTGGTTGGGGGGTTATAGTATTTGATGCATTTGACTGTCATAAGAGATGATCGCTGCTGGACCGGCGCACTGGGGCGATCTTTTTTGAGGATATGCTGATGGGAACAGCCTTAGGGACAAAATGTTTTGTAAGACAGCGTGCATTGGCAGTTTCTTGGGGGAACGCATAGACACGATAAGTTAAATGATGGACGGTATCATGAGCACAACTAGGACGCCAAATGAATGGATCGGCGCGGCACGCGAGGCGATGGGCCAGCGCGAGACGCTGGGCTACCGTCACGTGACGCTTTAGTATTTATAGACTTTATTTCCCAGCAGCATCTGGTTATTGCCCCTCTGCATTTCTTTTGAGATGCTTGCCTTCCTACATACGGACAGGCTGAGCTAATCGCGCATCTACGCGTTTCGGGCATTTAAATAAATAAAAATAAAATGTGGTTACTTGGTGCATGTGCCTCTCGCAGACGTGTATTCGGTCCTGATGTGGGTCTCGCTGGGCTTGCATGGCCGAAGCTGGCTGCAAGATGACGGTCATTGTCAGTTCGGTTAAATCAAGTTGTGCTTGTGTGTTACTCCTTCACATGATGGCTTTGGCGAATAATCTTACTGCTTCCCCGGAATGGTAATGCTGACTCATTGCAAACTGAGATCTTGTGTTAAGTCACAGAAGCGAGTTTCTTTCTGTGTGGGAGGAAAGAGGAAAGGCATAGTCTGTGAAACGGAATTTCGCCTCCCGGTTTTGGGGGAATATTACATGCATTTATTCCATATACTGTCCTGGTGTGGTTTTGGTATATACACAAATAGAAATATATTTGTGGCTGATTTTTATTTCTTTCTTTTATGGCTCATGATTTTTTGTAGCCTTAAAACCGTCAGTGTGCCTACAGATTTGTACTATTTAGCTTGACTTCCTTGGCATGTACATCTGATTGTGTGTAATACATTTGTTAGTCTGGTGAAAATGCACAGTTAACCTAGAGTAACTCGCAGGGGATTACAGGAAAAGTTGCATGACATTCTAACAAGAAGACAGTTCTGAAGCTGTCCCTAATGTTACCGTCCCGAGGGCTTGATGACTGAGGAGTTTAAGGGTAATATCTAGAGAAGTATTTTAAAAATGTCGTGTTCAACAGATCCCACGCATAGCAGCATGTTTAACAGTTCGGCAGTCAAGTATTGATCTCTGAATTAAACTAAATAACTTTGCTGTGGGATTTGTTGGACTTGCAAGCATTGTAAGACTGGGCTTTGGAGTGCAACCGGTGGCAGTTTGAAGACTGCAGCAGACACACCACTCTTTCTGGTAGACAGCATGGATCAGGATCCATTAGTGGGAGGTATGGCAAGGGAAGACGATGGGGAAGTGGACATCCAGCAGCCTCTTCTGATGTGCGGTTATGGTGTTGCTCGCAAACTGGCTCTGCTTCTTTCTGATTCTCGCTGTTACTGCTATTGTCATCTCCCCAGTACGTGTACCTCCTGAGGAACAAATAAGTATCTGTACCGTGTGGATTCATGTTCACAGAACAACACTAATGCTATTTTACACTTTCGTTTGCTTGGTTTTCATGGTGGTGAATGCAAGCGAGGCGTCTGTGGGAGTTTAACACGTCTCACATATTATGACATGGTCCGTTCTACGCCTACAGAATAGTTCAGGTCATTTTTCCAGGCTGATTAGAGAATTAAGAGTTTTAATGGTTTTAAATAGCCTCTTGTATAAGGCCTTTTCTCTTTATTGTTGATGCTTGATGTAATGGATGAAATAATTACTGACTAATGCTCATGCTTCTGTGGAGGTTTTGAGGTTTTTTGCTGAATTGTTTAAAGAAAGCGCAGGATTGAATCCTGCAATTGTACCGTTGTTCCTGAAGTGATCGGAGTCCTTCTCCGATAATTCAGGGTCTGTGTAAAGCCGAACGTTTGTTTTAATAATTTTTTTTTTGCCTGGGCAGGGTTATACATTCTTATGCGTGGAGGTTCTTTGACAAAGCATGTCCTTAAATTCAAGGCGAGCCGGGACCTTATGGAACCACAGGTGGCGCTGATTGATGATGTTGCCCCCCCTCCCCTCACACACACACACACACAATGGGCCATTACCTGGCACTGGACATGTTGCGTAATGTGAATTGAAGTGGGCCACCGGCCATCTATTTCCAGCGGCTGAAAGAAAAGGCAGTGGGGAATTTACCCACCGCCCCCCCCGGCATCAGAGCAGGAGGAGAGACAGCGTGTGTGTCTTGTACACCCACCCCCCCACCCCCTGCAACAGATGGCGCTTTATGGAAGAGAGAGCTCTCGGTTGTAAAAATTCATTAATGCATACACACGTCACAGTGCAGGTCAACGAGGGAAAGGATTGAACAATTACCTACCAGTGACGTCTGCTTTTTGTCTGCCTGGGGGTGGGGGGGGGACGCGAAGAAAGGAAATAATAGTGACTATTGGAAGATGGTCAGCTGCTGTGTTCCTGCTGCTCTGGGGGTCAGTGAGTCAGATTGAAGGGATGAGTTGCTAGCTCTCCTTGTTATTGCCTGTTATGGTGTCTGGGCGATGGAAGCCTGCTAAATTGCATTTGCATTAAAACAAAGATGAGTTAAGATATCTTAAAAGCAATTAGCCTTAATTTCACATTATTGCATTTAAGTGAAATGCAATTTTGGATATAAAGCAGGCTCCATGCTTACCTTGTATACAGGGAGCAGCATGATTAGATTTACGAGACTGTGATTCAGGAGCCACCATCACGTATGCTGCAGATTTTTTTACACTTGTCCGTTTGCCTCTCGCCATGGTCTGGTCCCCGGCAGATGTCTGCCTCCCAGATGCTCTCACCCGAAGGCTCTTGTTCTGGCTTCCGATCTTTCTCGCTGGTTGTATTGGATGTTTGCCGAAGGGTACATGATGGGCTGGACTGTCTCCCGGGACAGGAGTTCTGCGAGGCGCGCCGCCATCCGGTAGTAGGGGAGTGTGTCCTCCCTCCCTTTCCTGTATGGCTGAGGGCTGGGCAGACGGACGCCTGCACCGCTGGGATCAGGCGGACTACCCAGAGTGGGCCATCCACGTATCGCAGTCACAGGTCCATGAGTCATAGGTCGAGAAACTCAGCCGGTATGTCCAAAGCAAACAGGAGCAGGTAACTGCACTTCCCGTCTGCTCCACACACACACCCCCTTTATTATATCGCCAAATCCCTTGATTGGATGGCTGCCCGTGGTCATAGTAACCGAATCAGATGGCAGTATAAAAGCAGACCCAGGATTGCGTGACTGAGCAGTTGTTTGCATGAGTGTGGGAGTCGGAGGTCCACGCCCCCGTGTGGCAGAGGCTTGGGGAGGGTGGAAAGAAAGAGGGAAAATAAGAGTGATGTCAGGAAACCAGAAAAAAAAAAAGATTCTGGTGACACTGGATGTTGAAACTGTGTTTATTTTTAATAATGTGTTCCATTAGTGTGTGGTCTTTGGTGTCTGTTTTACGTGGTGGTACTGGGGTTTTTAAGTGTAAAATGGTTCAGCTGCTGCATGAGTCTGATCCTCATCAGGAGAGGAAGCCCGAACATGAAAACCTGTCTCGGCGGCACAAGCAGGGACGATGCCCACCATAAGAAGCCCGCTTAGCTTTCACAGAGTTCACAGCACTGGGTTAATGGTGTGAGTGAAATGAGCATCTGGCTTCTTACTGCATCTTACTGCGGTAAGCCGGCCTGTGAAGCCGGGCTGTGAAGTGGTGTCAGCCTGTAGGTTAACCCCTCAGAAATCTATCTAATATTCAGGGTTACCAAAATGTCGCTGGAGCATCCAGACCTCTGTCTGACTTGCATAATAACAAAGGTTTGAAAATGCCAAGAGCAGAGGTCATGAGAGATGAAATGATGGTGGGGAAAGAGGCCATCCCTGTCCTGCCCCGGATGCAGGCTGACTCCTAATGGGCAGAGTGAACCTCCCTGATTTGCTTTAGTGTGTTGTGATTACAGACTACTCTTTTTCCCTCCAAGTCTGTCTGCCTGCCTCTGCTCTGTCTGTGTGTCTGTCTGTCAGCCTGTCGCTGTTTGTGTTAGGAGTCCATTCCTGGTTCTTTAATCTGATGAATGCTGATTTACTGTAGAGCTTTTTTTGCGATTTTTGTCTGGGTTTATCTGTCTCTGGGCCATAAGCTTGGAGCTGGGTTTTCGGGGAGGTGCAGGTGTGTCCGGGCCCTCCATGCTGACACGCTGTGAAGTCAGCATGACTTCACGTGGGTCACGAGCGTGTTGGGCGGGGGGGATTGCGTCGGGCCGGTCGTGCGCGCACATGACCCGGGGGATCCGGCGCTGCCAGACTCGCTGATAATAGCTTGTGTGGGTTTTTTTTCGGGCTTGAGTCACACTTATTTATGGAGTGCTCAGTATCCCGCAGCCCCCGTCACCAAGCACCCGCTTTGTGCCTGATCTGGACGCGGGGGGAAACAGCGTGCTCCTTGTAGGCGGGCATGGCGGCCGGCGGCTGCGGAATGAATGAGTGACGCCCGCGTGTCTGGGCTGTGCCAGTGAAACCCCCCCCCAGTCCCTGAAGCCCTTCGTCATCGGAGAAGTGGCGATTCTTCAGAAAGCCTTTGAAATAACCTAAACCAAAATGCAGATGAGCTCTAGGGAACGGAAGCCTTCTCTGATGTGATGTTCTTTTCTTGCTTTAGATTTTGTGAAATGGTTGGGGTCCCCCGCCCTTTTATAGTTTCCCCTGCTGCTGTCTTCCTCTGTTTTCTTCCTCTTTCATTAATCCACATCTTTTCCGGCCTCTTAAAGTCACAGATACTGTACAAGAAAGAATTGCTACATTGCACCTTCTGATACTTTTCTGTTTTATTATCTGCGTGCAAAAGCTTTGTGTTTTTAATTATTATTTACCCATATGCATATCATATATATCTTATACGTTTTTAGGCATTTAAATGTTTCATTAAGATTAGGAATTGAAAGAAAAGGGCTTTGGGTGTCTTGAAAAGCGCTATATTAACGCCGAATTCATTCATGCATTCAAAGGGGATGCCGGTAAGGATGTCTGCGTGCATTTTGATTTTGAAAGCTGTTCACACATCTCTGTAGTACGCTAACAACCTTACGGGGAAGTCCCCCTGGGACCTTGTCTTTACTTTTACCTCGCAGTGTGGGACTAACTGCGGGCAGGGTTTTACAGAGGCGTCCGTGGCTGCAGTCCAGCAAGCGGAGGTGAGGCTTGTGGGGGCTGGCAGCGGACGCCACGGTGAGTCACAGGGCCGGTACGGGATGGCCGTGTGGGAGCAGGACCGTCCGCCGAGTAGCTCGTAAATCAGCCGTGTTGCCGGGGCTCCGCAGTTAAATATAGCAGTGGGCCGGCTATCCGGCTCAGCCCCCGGCTATATTTAACAGAGGCTTTCAATATGCTGAATATTAATGCAGGCTTTGGATATAGCGAAGGGAGATATTAATATCTACACCATCGCCTCTGCTTGCATTGCGAGGGGAGCTGCCCTGCATCACCACCTTCTCACGCCGTTCCTTTCTCCACTTTATATTATGACGAATGCAGCCACCAATGACCTACTTTTTATTTTAATGCAGCCCGTAGTAAAACAATGACTGTGCATTTTCATATGTAACTTTGTGAATGATCTTCGCTTCCTTTGTATGTAAAAAAATTGCAACTTATTTACGTAAAGTTGATCGATGGCAGAAGTAGCCGCATACTGTAGGATCTGGCATGGAGGTAGTCTGAGGCATTGGGCTTAAGGCTTATGGAGAAATGCGTTTTTTTTTTTTTTTTATATGTGTGTTTACATTTAGCCACTTCAGGACCGATGACTCGTATTCGTCCATTTATTCTGGAAAGAGGCTGCACAGATTTCGTTTTTCGTGAAATGATAAAGCAGACTACCGTGATGGCGGCTGGCCGGTGCTGCTGCGGTGAGCCGCTCAGCGGGGACTGCGGGCCGGACCGGGGGCGCAAAAGCTCGCTGTGCCCGTTACCATTGCGCTGTCGGCGGTGTTGACGGCTTGAGGTAACGCACTCAGCGGTCTGGCATGTTTATGGAGGATTAGGGCAGCGACATTAACAATGTGCTGGGCGTGTGAAGTTGGTAGAAACCAGAACGGGTGTGTCTCTTGTCCACAGGAGGAAGGTGTTGGTGGTGGTATTATGATTATTAATAATAATAAAAATAACAATATTATCATTTCAGCATGCATGCAACGGAAATACTCTATTTCTGAGTGAGGTTAACGTAGCCATTTTTATTTTTTAATTTTGCAATGCGAATCCTTACCTCCTTATTGTCATGTTTGTGGGAGGTTGCATAATGCGTCCGAGGTGAATGAGTTCTTGACGTGTATCACCTGAGGAGTCGTGCAGCTCCGCACCTTAACAACATTCTTTCTTTTCTTTCCCAAAGGGAAACGGAAAAAATCTGGGTTGAAGATCCCAGATGAAGCCTTCAAGCAGAAAGAGTCGAACCCAGTGTGAGTTTGTGGCTTTAGCGCAGGATGCTGTGCTCAGCTTCTCCCTTGCATTGGTTGAATTTGGTGAATCACTTTCCCAATATTCTGTTTAGTTTTGTCTTCAAAGAGGACCCTGAGGGTGGGGTGTCAATAAAGTGAAATCTGACATTTCAGGCAATTTTAGGCCCCAAGTCTGGGGAAAAAGAAATCTATATCTTTGTGTGTTGACTTTTATTTTGTTCTGTTTTTTGTGTGCAGGCCTCTTCACAACCTGGACTCTAGGACCTTCATCACCATAGGTGACAAGGTGAGCCTGTCTCCCCCTGCTGGCCGGGAGTGCGAAAGGTGTGAAAGGCAGTCGGGGCAGATGAGGTCATGTGTCCACTTTGGTCACAGATCCCTCCCCCCCCTGCATCTGCCTCTCTGTCAACGCTGACATAAGGGCTGCTAGGTGGATGTCTGGGGTACTCAGTTACCGCTTTATTTATACATACAGCCCTGACAACGACAGCACGGGATTTGGGGGGGGTGGAGCAGTACATTCTGAGCTGGCCCTGTGTCGTGGAGGACCTGTGGGAGGAACAACCACCCCCCCCCCCCAAGCTATTTAACAGGCACGTAGGGAACATAAATCAGCACGGAAGATTGACCTGCTGGATGGTACAGTCTCTCTGGCATGTCTTGTGATAGCAGTCTGTTTCCCCTCGCTGCCACTTCGGGTGACGGGTTGGTCTGGGCCGCGCCGTTTCCCTCCCCCCCGGCACCCTCATGCAGGGCGTTTATTTCCTGCCGATTGACAATAAGCACGGCACCGAGCCGATGCACATGGGTGTGTGACCTGCGTGGGGTGGGGGGGGGGAGGTCAGCCAGCCGGGCTCGGAGTGCAAGGAAGCGTGTGAAATGTTCCCCAGAGATTACATGGCAGGAAAGCCGATCAGGCAGACGCACAGGCCGGATGCTCTCTGCCAGTCGGCGCTCAGTCTCTAATCCTGATGTGAGGATGTGTGCCGCCCCCCCCAGCTAAGATTCTGAGTGTGAGCTTGAGCTCAGAGGGCACAGGCCAGGTGATTGCAGGTGGGCTGTGCCTCGGATTAACCCCACAGCTAGAGCTGAAACCTGTGAGGGAGGTCATCTGTCCATCCGTCCGCCTGTACGTCTGCTCTCGAGTGTCATGGGCAGGAGGGCCAGATGGGATATGTGAAAAGAAGCTGCCCAGTGTACCTGCACTCACACTCATAGTGCAAATGGCAAATACAGCATGATTTAAACATAATGCTGACTTTTGCGAACCAAGCTCTTTGTAGCACTTATGACCGCCCCTCCCCCCCAGAACTTTGAGGTGCAGGCCGATGACCTCGTGTCGCTGTCAGAGCTGGGCCGGGGTGCCTACGGCGTGGTGGAGAAGGTGCGGCATGCACAGAGCGGAACCATCATGGCGGTGAAGGTGAGTGAGGCCGTGTCATGTTCCACCCCGAAACTGGTTCCCGTCAGGGATGGGGGGGGGCGCGTTTAACCACAGACGGCTAAATGTCAAATAGGATAAGTGAAATTCCAAAACATTGTGTCAGTGGTCAAGTTTTTAATTCGTTTTAATCATTTTAATTGCATAGCGTAACAGTGAGCATTAAATCAATTGCCCTCAGCATCAGCCTTTTTGGAAATCAATATTTCATATACTCAATTCACACACCAGTGTCCTGAATATGTTAAGCACAGACTGGTATTACTAGTAAGCATTGCACGTAACCTGCCAGACGAGCTGGATTTCTGGCAACTAGTTATCAGATAGATGTTTGATTAAATGCCTGTTTAGTGTAACACTAAATATTGTGCCATCTGAATGTGGTTTTCAGTAGTATAGTGTAAGCGAGTTCTGAAATTTTGTTATATTGTACATTTAAAATGGTGGGGTGGGGGGTAGAATTAAGACCCAAAATGTGAAGCATCAGGTTGTTGTGCAGATTTCCGGTGAATCACAGTGTTGCTGGCTGGATGAGGGGGGTGGTGTTGCACAGCACGGTATCAGCATTGTGTGATGTCTGCCCCCTAGAGGATAAGAGCCACGGTGAACAGTCAGGAGCAGAAGAGGCTACTGATGGACCTGGACATATCCATGAGAACGGTCGACTGCCTCTACACGGTCACTTTCTTTGGGGCCTTATTCAGAGAGGTGAGGCGGGGCCCTGCTGTCCCGACATGCGCGAGACACATGGTGGGGGACGTTCCGGGTTTGCCCGCCTTGTGATTTTCAGGGGAACCTTCATGGGAGGAGAACCGGAGAAGTGCTTAAGTGAACCACAAAGCAGATTCAAAGTGAACCAAACCGAGGCCATCTCCTGAGCTGGTCTCAGTTTGGTTAATTTCAGAGGGGTCTGAGTTTGAGTGTTCATTTACAGTACTGTGCGAAAGTCTTAGACAGCCAAATGAAAAGTTTAAAGCAATTTGTCTGGGTAGTAAGTGCACTTTTGCTCAGAACAAAGAACACAATTTGGCATTAGAACAGATGGAAATGAAGAGTAAAAAAATAAATCTCGTCTCTTCTGTTTTCCAAAAAGTTACTGATATCTAGTTGGATTGCTAGATGATCCACTTCAGTTCCCGAGCCTCTCCTCAAGGGCACCTCAGCCATCCCATGTATATGTTAAATTTCACCACTGGCTCAATTAATTAATTGCTTTAATTAGTTAAAAAAAAGCCAATAAGATATTGATTAGCTATACAAGGTGTGCTAGTGGGCGAGTCAAAAAATACATGAGCGTATTGGACAGCTGCTACAAATACTGGGATGATTTTAGCAGAGATTTTGAAATAGCTAAGCTAACACACTTTGGCATAATAGCATACTTTTATACTTACATGAAGATAATTTAAGCTTATTTTTTGGCGCCTAAGACTTTTGCACAGTACTGTATGCATAAAAAATGCTTACTAATCACTGAGTTTGTTTTGAGGGCTGAAAGGGACTAAGTGTGAAAACGCCCTTAGTCTTTGGAAATGAGGGTTCCCTTATGGGTGGTGGCTCTGGGGAAAGTTTCGCATTGATTGATGGATCTTGGTCGTCCCCTGAAATCCAAATACCTGTGTCCTCCCATCTCCAGGGGGACGTGTGGATATGCATGGAGCTGATGGACACATCACTGGACAAATTCTACAAAAAAGTGATAGAGAAGGGGAAGAAGATTCCTGAGGACATCCTGGGCAAGATGGCCGTCTCCGTAAGCATAAAGAGCCTTGATTAACCTAATGATTTATGGATAAATGTAGGTGTGGAGTCAGTGCCTATACTGCTGAGAGCCTCTTTATGTTCACTTGTGTGTAACATTTTTACTGTTTATACAGACCGTGTTCTCTTTATCTTTCCCTTCCAGATCGTCAAAGCCTTAGAGCATTTGCACAGTAAGCTGTCAGTGATCCACAGAGGTAAGTGCCCTCTGGTGGCGGTTTGGGGAATGACCGGTGATCAGTGACTAGGGAATTGTACCATCTGTGTTCCAGTGTAAATCCTGTACATTAAGTAACAGAGAATTTCATTATTAAAATAAAGGATGTTCCTTGTTTCAGATGTGAAGCCCTCAAATGTGCTCATCAACAAGGAGGGTCACGTGAAGATGTGTGATTTCGGGATCAGTGGTTACCTGGTAGACTCCGTGGCCAAGACGCTGGATGCTGGCTGCAAGCCCTACATGGCGGTGAGTGCGAGACGTGTCCTGGAACACGGCAGCTGCAGGTTGTGGACATCAGCCCCCCTCGGTGGTACACTGAGCGGTGGGTTATTTCTAGAAACAGAGGAGCCACATAAACACAATGTAACATGGGGGGGGGGGCAGCATGCCTTGGACGTACAGGTATGTCCATGTGAAGCCACATGTGAAGTTAACCTTTTGTTGCCCTCCGATCTCCAGCCAGAGAGGATCAACCCAGAGCTAAGCCAGAAGGGCTACAATGTGAAGTCAGATGTGTGGAGCCTGGGGATCACATTGGTAAGTGATGTCACACACGCACAGAGGTACTTGGCCCTGCTTATCGACTGGGATGCCGATGGAAATGCCTTGTCTATGGCGAGTTCCCTGAAGTGCGGAGCCTTTCCGTTTGTCCGCCGGTTTAATAGCACTGGGGCTTGCCGCTGGGCGGGCGTCCCGGCTGAACACGCTCCCTGTGCCCTCAGATCGAGCTGGCCGTCCTGCGCTTCCCCTATGAGTCGTGGGGCACGCCCTTCCAACAGCTCAAGCAGGTGGTGGAGGAGCCATCGCCCCAGCTGCCCACCGACTGCTTCTCTAGGGAGTTTGTGGAGTTTACCAACGGCTGGTGAGCACAATCAGTCACATCACCTGAGCGTGGGGGGGGCGGTGGCTCAGTGCTCTGTCACAAGAGGCCCGGTTTCAGAGTCCAGTGAATGCTATGAAGTGTAAAACATCAAGTTTGACTTTAAATCCCTCTGAAAAATACAGTATTTTGTACATAATATATGTATAATAAATGTATAATAGAATATGTGTGAAACACATCCCCCCCCTTTTCTTTTAGTTTGAAGAAGAATCCTGCAGAAAGACTAAACTACCTTGAACTCATGGTAAGCTTGAATACACACAGGATTATGCATTTTTAGATTAAAATCTTTTGAAAAATGTTCTTTAAGCCAGACATTTTGAGAACGCCAGGCTGGTTTTATTTTGGGTTTAACGCCACTTGCCTCCCCATAGGAGCATCCGTTCTTCAAAATTCACGACTCCAAGAAAACAGATGTTGCCTCTTTCGTGAAGGAAATCCTAGACGACGACCACAACTGAACCCTTGCTGCTCTTTCTCTTTGAAATGTTATTATCCTTCCTCCTTTCATTGTTTTTTTTTTTTAGGAAAAATGTAATTCTAAAGAAAAAAGCCACAAACCTGTTAGGAAGCTGTTGAAATGGTCTCAAGGTATTTTACAGTATTTGCTTATAGACACCAGGACAGATGAATACAGTTTAATATCACAAAAATATTCCTTTTCGGTGTTTGTTGTTTTTATTTACAGCTCTAGCCAGCAGAAGGATATTTTTCTTATATTTGTGTTCCCTCCCCTCCTCCCCACAAGAATTGCAGTAATGTGGGCCCCTCCCTATGCTGGCAAAATCTCTCCTTGAGCTATGAAATCTCCTGAAGTAATGCATCAGAGCCCACGACGGCGAAGGTTACGGCATCAGCTGAGCTACGCGAGCACACGCGCACACATACACACACACGTGTAAATAAGTGTGGTTCCTCTGTGTCCGGCGACAGAGCGCCCTGCAGGGGACGCCCTACTCTGTGGTCTGGAGGTATTGCATCGAGTGTGTTGTTGAATGTATCAGAGACGTCTGTGTAGGGTGGGTGTTTCTCTGAGATTTTAGGTGTTAATTTATTTGAACTTGTTCTTGTATTTGGGTAAAATGAGGGAAAAGAGCATTATGTTTAAGTTACACAGGGCTATTTTTCTAGGAACTTAAACGTGAGATGCTCTTCACGTAAGCAGATATTCTTTTTCTTTGCTTTTGATGTTTTAAGCAGTCACTGCTTGGACTGCTGTGGAAAGTGGTGATTGAGTAGAAATAGGCATTCTCCAGATTGATCGCTAAGTTAGCACATGATACCAAAAAGAAAAATAACCCATTATGGACTCTGTTCCCAGACACCGTGCCTGCAAACAAGAGCACATGATAGCTGGCCAATTCTAAGTGAACGTGAACATACTCGCCAGTTCTTGTTCTTTTTGTGTGTGTGTGTGTGTGTGTGTGGTCTGTAGGGGGCGCTGCTCTTCACAGTTTGAGGAGCACCCGTTTTTGGAGGAATACACTAAATCAGTATTTGCATTAGTAGTAACTTTTTGACTTTAACTTTGCTGATCCTTCTACAGACCCCACCTCATCTCCATTATATGATCAAGTCACACAGTCGCAGACCTGCCTTACTGAAATGGAAATTTGACCTCTGCTGTTATAACCTAGTCCTTGATCTTGTCCCCTTCATATTTGTCATAATGTTTATATACAATACGTTTTTGGCTGTGTGACATTCTCTTTGGATGTCACCTGGCTAGCCTTTACTATGAATTGTCCTGCACGGTAGGGGCTCCTGGAGGCCTGGTGAGGTGGAGGTCTCTGGGGAGGCCGGCCGTCACCAGGATGGATGTGCTGGCTGAGTGTTCACCTGAAGAGCTTTGCTATTCCTTAGGTTTTTGACACCTCCCAAGGGTCTCTGAGGTGCTCTGCACAGATGTGCCTTTTAGGCGCGGTGTTCATGCAAGGCTCCACAGAAGGGGGCGCCAAGTAAAGAGAATAGCCTCCGAGAACCACAGGTACCTGAACTGCTGCCCGGCCCGGCCCAGCTCGGCTTGCCTCAGCCCTGCTGTTGGCATAAACCACTGTCTGTCTGTCACGATAATGTGAGAGCTGAGGCCGGAATATACTGGCTGTTTTATGGGGGGGGGGGCTGTTGTAAAGATTAGCTAATTAGGTAATGGATTTTAATTAGATAATCTATATATTTATGTACAAAATGAAAAATGACATTTTAATTTCATGGATTTGTCTAAAGTATTGACAAATAAATTGGTTTTGATGGACATTCTTGTTTGTGTTTATTTACTGACCATATGTTCCTGCTAATGGACGGGTGACTGTGGTGCTTCTGCTGTGGCTTCCTCAGTGTAGCTTTCCCCTGCTGTGACAGGATAACCTTGTAACGGGGTGCTTGACACCTTCACAGACGGAGGAAAAAGATACTTACAGCAGGAACTGAAGGGCAGAACAGCAGACTGAAGCTGTAGGCTGGTACCTTCTCCATTGCAGATGTTAATCTGCTGGCGTTGGCTCACAGCGTTGTGTATGAAAGCTTGCCTGAGTGGATGGGAGACCTGTGTCTGAGTCATGTGACACCCCCCCCATCCCCCCCCCCCTTGACAAGAAGCCTTGTATTGCAGGGAGCACTGGTATGTAATTCCAGGTCATTCATTATACAGCTGAGAGTGGAATGCCAGTCAATTGTATGGCACACACACGGACACAATGGGCAATTTACAGCCTTCACTTTGGCTGACTAGATACTCTGTACACATGTGAACATGGGGGGAACATCCAAACTACGCACAGTTAGGGGTGCATGTAATTGTAACAACTTTTCTGAATTAAAATGATTTTCTGTTAATTGTATCCTCTTAGTACCACAGAATAATTTTGACCATTGAGTATGGAAAACATTTCCTAGACAAAAAGAATTTTGTTTCTGGCCCATAAGGATGCCAGTAAATCTGGAGGGAAATGTAGATTTCGTAAAATATGAAACCCATAACGAGGACGCTATCTGAAATCTTCAACATAGCTGCAACCTCAGTTACCAGAAGTGGTGTTAAGTTTGGGTAATGCAGCCAGGGTCTGCAGCAAGGTGTCAGGATGGATGAAATCACCCAGCAGTTAAAATGGTGGTGCCTGTGAGTGACCCCTCCCAGCACCGGGTGCCGTCAGCTCAGATCGGTGGAGATGGAGACAGAGATGGCCTGCGGTGCTGTGTGTTGGGATTTTGATCACCTGCTTGATCTCACGCTGCAAATGAAATCGCCACGAACGGTGCATGGCGACTTTCTGTGCCCGGAGCGTAATATTCACCGGCACTGTTACTGCAGCCAGTAAGCTTTTGTCTCCCAGAATGTGATTTAGGATGGGACTGGGACTAAAAACCTACCCTGGACTTTGATGATGAATTCTGCCATCACAAAAACCCATTGGGCCCCTGGGACAAACTGCTGATAAGCCAGACAGCCTGTCTTGCCTTGGCGTGAGGAGCTTATAAGCATGTTAGATGATCCATTTAATTCTGATGACAGACATCAAAAAGTATGTTTATTACAAAATAAGGCAGCCACAGAATGGTGCTACCGTCATTTTAAAACGTTTCTTAGGTCTAACTTTAACATTAATTTCTATATTTATATCAGCTCACTGATATGTCAAATGTGAGATATTCATAGTGATGGAATCAATTTACACCAATCCATATATTAGTACCAATTTGAGCTGTTCAGTTCTGCATGCAATTTTTCGCTGCTCCATAAGAGGGCACTGCTGCATAAGAACTAAATCCATTTATTATCATGTTGCTGTTAGACAGCAGTTTATTCTGCCATGTCCCCAGATCCTCTTATTGTTATGGGAACAAGTGCAATGATAAGAGCCTGTATTTCTATAATTTGTCTTTTGTCATTGGGCACACTTGGACCCCCATCCCTTGTCTGCTTTCCTGCCCCCTTCATAAACCAACAAGATAAACGATAAAAATACAAGAGCTCACTCGCCTATTACGCCTAATAATATTATTGCGGAGATACAATATAAATGCTAATTAAGCGTGCATATATAGATGTCCTGCATCAAATCAATGTCGTGAAAAACATTAGTATAGAGATGTAGTGGTTGACATTTAGTTGTTTTTAATTTGAAATGCTGGTTTTGACAGCCCCTGATTTGTTGGCACACAAAGCCACAGGACCCATCCAGTGAAGTCATGTTAATAATTACAAAGCGGGCATACCAGGCTGTGCCAAAGGATTAGTAACTCTTCCCATCTGAGGTACCAGCCAAACATCTAGGATTTCAGAATGTAACTGTACTGCCACCGAATAAGAGGAACTGAATAAAGATCAGCCCTTTGACCCTGAAAGTTCAGCTGCTTGTGGTGCTAATTTCCTTTGAAGTGTAACTTTCCCCTTTATCTGTCACCATGTGTTTGTATGTCAGGCTCGGCTTGGCCACTGACTGATCACTTTCCTAATGATAAGTATCTTGCTTTTGCTTGTCAGATAACTGCAGCTAGTAAGTCCAGGATAACCCCAGTCTTAGGGTTCCTAGTTCTACACCTTTATTATTGCATTGTTGCTTGGCTCACATTTTGTTTTCCTGGATCAATTTAGTTTAAGTGAGCAATACTGGGTCAACACACTGAGGTTGTACATTCTTAAGTCTCTACCTACTTTCTATAGTATGGAATCTAATAAATTACTGTTTTCATCGTTTTAAATATGCTGAAGTCTGTATACCTCTGCTTCCTATACCTTGTTGACTGGTATGTCCATAGATATTGAAGGATCAGTTGCTTGTATACAAAGGTCAGGCATGTAATAATAGCCTAACAACAGTCCTCTTCTTAGTGAAGCAGGACTAACATCTGCTGCTGATATCACTGTGGGAAAGTAATAGGAGATGAGTGACAGGGCCCCCATCGTCAGATCGGCGAGCGAGGGAGACAAGCTGTGAGGTGGACTGGCAGGGACACAGCGGCATGGGGGTGGGTGCAGAGTGAGCTCATTTTACTTCATCAAATCAAATTATCTTAAATGGTCAGAGAGCAGGGCTGATATAAATGAGGAGAGAAAGCAGGAGAACAGAGGCAGTGTCAGCTACATGGGCTGCCTGATGGGTCGGCTGCACAGAACCAGTCCAGATGGCGAGTCTTTCATGTTAGCATCCATACACCAGGTTCGACATCAAAGCCGGATGGGAATTAAGGTGAAGGTGACAAACTGTAGTTTGGCTTCACTGCCAGTAATCCGGGCTCTAAGAAAGCTGCCCATTGATCTTTTAAATATACGAATGTATTTTTAGAACTATGCTGTATACATTTGTTACTTAAAATGTACAAGAAAATATTTATAATATGTAAATAAATATACAAGTGTATATAGAAATCAAACTCAATAAATACATTTTTAAAATACCCTATTATGGTGAACATTATTAAAAACACAAATCTCTGCACCTGGGACAGTAAAATTATTTTATTTAACTTGTAAGGAATCTGGCCACTTTTGGAGTGTTTTTTGCAGCATTGCTGTCACCCTAAACCATCTTTACTGATACTGTAATGACAATTATCATTGCACATGTTACATGAACTTTTTTATTTTCTAGAACAAAACTTCTCAAAGCAGTGACACACTAATGCAGGGGTCACATGGGTCTGCTGCGCTTGTTCCGTTATGACACTGTCACTGTCAGGAAACGCACTACACTGATGTCACTTTAATCAACTTTCCTGCCATGTCAGTAGCGTGCATATTACGGGCTGTCATTCAGCATTGGGAGCTGGACTGTGAGACCTCCAGATGCATGTTGGTGAGGGAAGAAGACAAATTCATCACATCTCGCACTGAAACATTACGGAATTGCTAAGGTAGACAGAAAAAAGATAAAAATCCCTTGTCCAAGAGCCAGGCTTCCTATGTTTGATGGCTATAGGTCTTTTTAATTAGAAAAAAACATCTATCATTGGTCAGACTTATGACTCCTATAAACCAGCTTGGATTTCTGGTGACATTTTAACATGTAAGTAATATGTAACCATATGAGTGTTTCCCCTGGTACAGCTGGCCAAAAATAGACACCCCTGAGTGTCCATCACTCCTCCCAGCATGCCTCTGTACACGTTTTGCTCATTTGGATGGCAAACGTCCTTCTTTCCTTCCACGACAGTGTCGACAGGGCCCAATGCTTCTTTTGTTTGTCTGGATATTCCTCTGTCAGTGGGTCATAAAAGAGGCTTCCAGTGTCTCTCCACTGGCCCTTCCGCTGTTAATATCCATTAGCACCGGTGAAGCACACATCATCTACAGGGTGAAAGCCACCAGCTCATACATTTTTACACGTTTGCGCCACAATATATGCACCTTTGTGAAAACTATTACAAAAACTGACATCATGGTCTTTAGGTGGAGACGCAAGAGAGAGACTGGATTTTGATGCTTGAGCTCCAGAACCTTCCACATAATGGAAAGGATATCGAATGGAATACAATCTAAGGTCCAAAATAAATGTGAAGATGAAATAAGATCTTTGGTACAACAGTTCCAGGTGACCATTTTTTCCCCAGTTGGAAGGGGCTTTGTCAAACGGAGTCGCTGTCACAGAGTGGACGGTGCATGTGGAGCTGCAAATGTTCTTCGGGCGGAGCTGGTGGCACATGCTGCGTGTTTTTTGGGAGACGTCTTCCGCACTTTGTGTCACACGCATGAGGGGACATTCCCCAGCTTCAGGCGCCCGTCTCGCACCATCCCTTACTCCATCTAACGCTTCTTGTCCTCAATTAGTATGCTTTTTCCATCTACTGCGCCTTCCCTGTACAGCATTGGGGTCCAAGAACAG
>JAAGVU020000092.1:19445105-19459232 GCA_011763525.2 Mormyrus iriodes | reverse complement strand
TGTTCCCTGCCTTGCGCCCGCAGCCTCTGGGATAGGCTCCGGACCCCCCGCGACCCATATGGAATGAGCGGTTATAGAGGATGGATGGATGGATGTTCTTACTGTTCTGTTATTTGCTATTTAGTGTTCTTTATCATTATATAGTGTTTAACTCTGCAGGGAGGTACACAAGCATTTCATTGTACTTCTACAAATGACAATAAAGCTTTTAAATCCTTGAAACGCAGAGGCTGGGCTCCAGCAGCTCAGAATCAAGTAAATAACTATGGTTCCATAATTATGTTCACACATATGGCAGTAATGTGGTACGGACGCTGTGGAGATTTGGTGTTTTGTGAGTGACTGAGGGTTACTGAGGATAGGATGAGACCGAGCTTGCAGCCAAGATGTCCCGAGGCTGGAGAAGAACGTCCTTACGTGCAGTGGGCAGAGCAGCAAATCACGCGGTCACACCAGGACATGCGCCACCTTGTCGGACGAAGGACAGTGACAATAGCAGGGACGGCAATGTCCTCAGTGAAACATTATCTCATTTGACACTCAGAGAACAAGTCCAGTAACTGCCTGAGCCTTTAAATATATTTATAATGTGTTGAATATTATAAAGGCAAGTCACATAAATTGGTTGATTTCATTATTTTTCTTTACACTTGGTCTCCTGAGCACAGTTGGTGTTGTTTTTAGGGCATGGTGGACATACGGAGGGACAGGAGAGTTGGCATCCAAAACTACCCATGATTAGGCCCCCGGGGGCTGTGGGAAACCAAGTGAAAACCCTCATCAACTGCAATTTTTATACAAAACTAAAATGAGTCAATGCTGGGGGGGGGGCATCTATTTCTCAATCATTGCAGCTGTAAGGTGGAACCAGAGCACCCTCGTGGATGACAAGGTGAGCATGCAGATTCAATTCACACAGAGCACGGCAGGCACGAGGTAACAGCGCCACCCACGGCCTAGCCTTACATTTCCTCTATGCTTCGCGTGGGTCCTTTAAATCGGTGTTTCTCAATCCGGTCCTTGGGGACCCCCAGACAGTCCAGAGGGACACAGAGTCTGGCTGGGAGCTGGGAGGCAGCAAAAACGTGGACCATCTAGGGATCCCCCAAGACCAGGCTGGGAAACACTGCTTTAGGTCTCTGAACTTGTTCACTAGCCTGGCTTCACAGCACTGGACCACCCACTAAGAGGCGATGT
The DNA here is from genome assembly GCA_011763525.2 of Mormyrus iriodes. Classification (NCBI taxonomy): domain Eukaryota; kingdom Metazoa; phylum Chordata; class Actinopteri; order Osteoglossiformes; family Mormyridae; genus Mormyrus; species Mormyrus iriodes. The sequence continues at coordinate 19,458,035 of JAAGVU020000092.1, read as the reverse complement.
CCACCTGTTTGCTTGTGTCCCCCATTACTTTCACATGACCTCCAGCTCAAGAGTGGTCCTACGAGCCTTTCTGCCAGCCTAAATACTAGGCCTGTAGCCAGAAAAAAACCCTACTTATAGGTTTCAAGGGGGGTTCAAACTCATAAGTTTGCTACCTGGCTATGTGCCTGATTGGTAGCTAATACATTCCTGGGGGTTGCGTTCAAACCTGTTATTTTACTGGCTGAATGCTAAGTACCTCTTCCACGGCGAAGGACCGACAGGACACGATATTTCCTGGATGATCCACAGGCTGAAGGCCTGAAGTTGGTGAAGATGTAGGGGTTTGGAGGGAGGAGGCGAGGAGGTCGGCAGTTAGCTGAGATCAGGGTGTAGTGGGAGCGTGTTGCAGCTGAAGCAGCGTAATCAGCCAGCTGCAGGGAAGCAGCAGGGTGGCGGTGGGGGTGAGGCTGTGGTATCATGCCCCCATTTGTTAATCTGGCACTCTGATCGTGTTGCCCAGGGAATGCGATAAACGACAGCGCCATTCCTGCATGCTGCTGATTTGGGGAGGAAGGGAAAGCTGGGTATATCCATTCAGAAACAAAGATGGTGCACAGAGAAGTCAGACAGCAAGGAGGACCCAGGAGACCATGGAGGAACTCCACCAACGCTACAGTACAGGGTGGTGATGAACAAATCCTATAGTGCTGTGATTTCTCCTCTTGCAGCTTCAAAGTCCTGCTGGGCAGGTGAAATAATAGCAAAAAACAAGCCTTCAGAGCTGTCATAGCGAGGTGACACATCAGATACCTGCTGCCAATCATGCCTGAGAATGACTCACTTAGCTCATCATGGGGAATCCGATCTCTGGGATAAGTAACATTTTTTAAGATAAGAACATGAAAAATCGGCTGGAAAAAAGATGACTGATAGGGGGATGAAATATCACACCATTAACAAGTGGGGGGGGAGGGTCGCAGGTGTGAGAAATGCCAACAGCGTGACCCCGAGACTTGTTAATATTATACTGGGGAGAAGCTGCACAACATCATAGGTGACAACAGGATGGCCCCAGTGCTGATCTCGGGCACCAGCACTGTTCTTGGACTTGGGCGCTGTTTCAGGCCCCGATGCTGTTCTTGGGCTTTGGTGCTGTTCTTGAACCCCAATGCTGTTTTCAGGCCCTGATGCTGTTCTTGGACTTTGGTGCTGTTCTTGGACCCCAATGCTGTTTTCAGGCCCCAGTGCTGTTCTTGGGCTTTGGTGCTGTTCTTGGACCTCAATGCTGTTTTCAGGCCCCAGTGCTGTTCTTGGGCTTTGGCGCTGTTCTTGGACCCCAATGCTGTTTTCAGGCCCAAATGCTGTTCTTGGGCTTTGGCGCTGTTCTTGGACCCCAATGCTGTTTTCAGGCCCCAGTGCTGTTCTTGGGCTTTGGAGCTGTTCTTGGACCCCAATGCTGTTTTCAGGCCCCAGTGCTGTTCTTGGGCTTTGGCGCTGTTCTTGGACCCCAATGCTGTTTTCAGGCCCCAGTGCTGTTCTTGGGCTTTGGTGCTGTTCTTGGACCCCAGTGCTGTTTTCAGGCCCCAGTGCTGTTCTTGGCTTCTGCCGCTGTTCTCAGGCCCCGGTGGTGTTATTGGGCTTTGGTGCTGATCTCGGCCACCAGTGCTGTACTTGGATTCTGGCGCTGTTCTCGGGCCCTGGAGACCTCAGCACTATTCTGGCGCCCTGGCATTATTCCTGGGCCTCGGCGCTGTTCTCAGGCCTCAGCGCTGTTCTTGGACCCCAGTGACGTTCTTGGGTTCCGGTGTTGTTCTTGGGCCCCAGCGCTGTTCTCGACCCTCGGCAACCGCAACCTGAGTGTGACAGATGGCTGGAATAACCTGGCGTGGAGAACTCCCTTGCTGGCCAAAAAGTTGTGGTGTCTCTTGGAGGCCCTCTCGCTCGCTGATGAAGCATGATGGCACGGACCTCCGTCAGAGACCTGGGTGTGTTTCTTAATGCTGACTACAGCGAAACCGCTATCGTCTCATGTCAGCAGGTGTAAAACATTCAAAATATGTACATTCATGGGCACAAAAACAAGCTACTACCAAAAACTGCATAACGTTACGCTTTTAGGATCTTAACAGCAAATAGACAGAAGATATTTTGGAAAATTTTGAACATCCAATGTTCTCCCAATATTAAGTTGAATTTTATATCAAATATTTAAATCTTCTCATGATTTTATCTTTGTGAACAAGACGACTATGCTAGTGAGTTTCTCAGTTTCCAGCTTTTTCTCCCAACAGCTCACTGGAGCAGCGAGCAAATTGTGGCCCAGGTCTCAGGAATGCATTTTTTAGTTCTTAGTAATTATCTGACCAATGATTCATTGTTATGGCCATTAAAAACTTAATATTTTGCGATTTTGGGTTTGGCCTTTTTTTTTGCCCAGGAGTGTATACCAATAAAGATAAATAAAAATGATAAAGCTCAAGAGAAACAGTACTTTATATTATTTCAGAAGGCATCCTCGGTGGAGTATCACAGCAGTGATATAAAGGGGCTCAGGAAGCTGCTGAATTTTTGACCCAGTTTTGAAAGATTTCGGGACACTGTGGTTCTCGTCATCAAGTCCCCAAGCTTAAGCTAATGCTCCGATTTCACTCCCACTTCGGTCAACTTTTTGAAGCTACTGTATATACTCACTACAAAGCAGGATTGTGTCTATTTACGTGGCGGAGGCCTCAAGGCCAGGAGCTCGGGTCTCGGAGTAGGAATCTGAGACCGTATTCAGCAAAAAGAAATTACAGATCGATGGCATGACATCAGAAGAACCCCAGACGATCTACTTCAGCAGTTGCAGCACTGGTACACATTATGCTAAGCACATACTGGACATGGAATTAAGGTCAATAGTGCCAACCTGCTGCAGTCCAATAACACAGTGCCCTCACACCACTGTAGAGTTACAGCTTCCCCCTTTTGCTTCTATGTGGTAGATCCTCATCGTGGGGGGAGACAGCTGCTGTGCTGAGTTGGCGGCCTAGAAAAACTCCATGAATGCTGCCGGAAATCACAGGAAGAAAAAAGGAAACAGGGAACTGAAATGTGGCCTCCAAGACAGATTCAAGCACAAATAATGCAGTTGCAAGCTGACAAAAAAAGGTTCATATATTTTTAGTTATAAATAATATGCTTTAATGTCTACATTTACTGTATGAAATATGGTAGTAGGATCTGCTAATTATTGCTGCAAATATGACCAATATCCACACGGGAGACCCAGTTTCTACTCATAAACAGACTATCAAATTCATCAGACCCAAGTAGGCATGGTGTCTAGAGGATCAGATCACAAGCTGGTCCAGATCACTGGAGGTTTGAGAAGTCTGGTATTGAAAAAACTGCCCCGCTTCCCCTGTTACTTGTATGACAGTGGGCCAAAGCTTAGCATTACCAGCTATCCCTGTAGCGCTTAGGGTCAACCTGTTCTTAATAGGCCTGATGAACAACTCCCAATTGTGCATTGTACTTTAATGCTTCTCAACAAATTGTAACTTTATTACCCAGAGAACACAACAGCGCATTGGCCGGGCTCAAGGAAACCAGCCGATTTCTCCTGTTCTCTGATGGCTTCCCGTGAAGATCCAACTCAACCAAATTAATCCAGTCGCTCCCCGTGGAGGCGAGCCTTTGAGCTGCTGCTGGACTTGAGAGATGGGAAAAAAGAAGGAATGTCACACACACACACACACACACACACTCAGTCCACATATTCATATGTTTGTGGGGACTCTCCATTCATTTCTATGGGCATCACTCTAATCCGAACTATAACAGACTTAACACCTACCTAGCCCTAACTTTAACCATTAGCAACCAAACAAAATACAAGACTTTAGGCTTTTAGTTTGTTGATTGCATTCACAGATTTTTATAAAATTGAGGTTATCCTTGTGGGTACTGAAAAAATCACATTATAGGTAAATCTGGTCCCCATAATGTAATTATTACAAAAACACAGCCCCATGCACACAGGCACACACGTAGACACACACCCAGAGCTGTTTGTGAAAAGTGGGGAAGAGCGTGACGTGGCCGCTCAGTAGGTAGTCTGGCTCCCGTCCACGGCGAGCGATTCCAAAGCCCAGACACACAGAGCGATTGTTCTGTTATGTAAAACGCATTAAATTGAGCGTGCTGTCTGAAAGATACAGCAGTACTGCTATCTGATATGAAGAGACTTCCATATCCCCAATCTCCCAGAATGCACCACGACTTGCTTCATCCTCCCATCACAGATGAGACCTTACCACCCCGCTCTAACTGCCACTCTGTCTAGATCAACGTTCTGTTGAATTTGTGACATAAACCTGCAAATTTGCTTCTCGAAATGCAAACAGGTTTCCGTTTTTGATTGCCAACAGATGATCTATTCATGGCCAGTGATAAGGAGCACTTCAAGATGCCAAGTTTTTAATGTGTAATTATAGTTAAAACCAAATCCACTGTCATTATTCTAACGTATTGTGTATCTTTCTCTGCATTGTAATGCATTTTCCTGGCTAACAGCATTTCAGTCCAGCTGCCGAAAATGCAAGGTGTCGTATTTATTTTTTGGCTGAATAAACTCCCTGGTGTTACCTGCAGCAGCTTGATATAGCATGAGAGACATACAGCCAGTTGCAGCGATTGCACAATACAATATCGGTCTTACCTAGAAAGGACACTTGCACTTAGTTGATAAAGGCATGTGGGAATGAGGGTCATTTGGTGATCATGTAGAACTGGAAAAAGCCACCCAGATTTAATGACTCTGACAGATACGTATGAAGAAATAATTGCATGCAAATATAATAACTGTCATTGTCACTGATGCTTAAAAAAAGAAACACTTGTGATGAATTACCATCAAACCATAATTCATATCCCGGAATTGCTATAATGTGAAACATACCGCACAAAAAATACATAAATAACATTTGAGTGAATTTTGTTGTACTCCACACTCTCTATGATGACCAGCTATGTCCAAACAAATATTTGCTCATTTACAAAACCTGACATTTTTCATTCCAGCAGTATTTGAAAGCTCTTTAAGAATGCTCCTGGAAAGCATACATTAGCCTGTTCATATCTCTTATTCAACCAAACTCTGACTTTTCAATTTTAAATTTGTTTGCCTATGAGCAGAAACCAAAAAATGAAGGATGAAGTGTTATTGTAGGGAGTCTTTTTTTATGGACACTTTACAGTCCTTCTTAGAGGGAATATTTGCAGTTGACAATAAATATGACTTTAAAAATGGTAAGAAATATTTTGCAATAGCTGTGAGTTTCAGTTAACAGTGAATGAAGCTTTTTTTTTATTTGTGTGTGTTATTCAGCTCTCTGTGTACAGTGTTATTAAACCTATAAAAGTAGTGCTGTTTACATCCTAGTTCAGATTTGCAGAATGAGATATTTGTTGTATTTCAGCATGGAAGGCATTTTTTATTATTACTGAACAGCAGAAATCAGAGAGCAAAAAATTTGAACTGTGCATCGCTTTAGGGGATTTCTGTCGTTCTATGTCCTGTAAAATGGTGTTGGATCCCCAGTCATCAAGCCACTGCTGGTTTACTCCACAGTTCACTGACATTCCAGTTCCAAAGTATGCAGAAAATGACAAAACCAACAAATGATCCTCTGTGCACAGCATAAGGAAAAGTGCAGGTTTCTCAGTCCCTTTGGGAAAGACTCTCACCACTGTGACCTCAGCTGGAACCCAGAGCAGATGCACATCTGGGGCCCTGGCTGCTTAGGGGCAGGGGTCTCCCTGCTGCTTTATAGCCTTACGCAGAATGGAAATATAGTGCTTGCAAGTGAAGAACACAGGATGAATGGCAGAAGAAGCCTCGGACATCCCTTTGTGTTTGAAACTGAAGGGTGAGAAGGTCTATGGATGCGTGTTCAAACTAGCCAGTGCAATTCAGATTAGACTGAGAGCTTTTTCATGGCTGGTGAGAGTTGAATGTCTTGGGAATGCCTAGACATGAATGGGTTTCAGCTAGTTACAGCTTTACCGGTGCTGCTACACAGTATTAATTAGTCCTGTAAGCCATTTCTGTTACAACCCAAAAGGAACAGCAACATACTGCTGTTACTGCAATATAAACAAGTGGTAGAATGCATCCTGGTGGCCCGTAGAGAAAACACACAACAGCGGCTGTTATTCTAGCTGTAAGCATGGAGTCTTTAGAGCTGAGGGTTAATGGTTCCCTGTTCCCTTCTGCTCCTGGCTGCAGCTTGTCTTTGATAAATAACCATGGGCTGGATGAGAAGCTGAGGAGAATTCTGGAAACTGAAAAAAAGATTTATGACTGGCTTCCTGAATCCCCTTCTAACTGGATCTATTATTTAAGGGATGGCTAAGGCAGCTGAAGGTGGGAAAGCTGGTAATATAACAGGCTGACCTGACCGACGTGGGGAAGCAGGAAAAATCCACCCTCTACAATCATTCCAACCTTCAGAGGGGACAAGGTCACACTGACGCACACCCTGTGTAAAGAGAAACAAAGCCTTTAGTCGGGGTTTAAAGGGATTACGAGTGACATGCAGGGTTCTTCCAGTCATCTACAATGAATGAGTAATTACCTGATGTTTTTGTATTCAACAAGAGCTGATCATAGAAAAGCTTATTAAATGTCTGCTTATTGTTGAAGGTACTATAACAGATCAACATTAAATGACAAGAACATAAAGGAATTATCATCATGATGGTTCCGTGGTTTTCCCGGTGACTGTCCTGGTGGCAGTCTGCTGAGCAGGTCAGACTAGACGTCTTTTTCTATGGCCGCAGATTATTGTTCATTCTGGGGATCCCGAGACATTCCCAGTCTGGCTGGGAGACGTGTCCCCTGAAGCATGTCCGGAGGCTTTGCTGGTGCCTCCGCTCCTGGCATGTGCCAGGAACAGCTCCCTTGGGAGTCATCCAGGAAGCATCCTTATAAGACACAAGAACCACCTCGGCTGATTCCTCTCGACCTTAAGGATTAGCAGCTCTATTTCCTGGTCCCTCCGGATCTCTGATCTCGACACCCTGTCACTACGAAACCCGATTCCGACTGCGTGTGCTCGCAATCATGTTCTTTCCTTCGCTATGTACAGCTCATAGCCGTAGGTGAGGATAGGGACATAGATTGGCCGATATACTCGTTTTACGACTGTCAATCTCATGTTCCCTCTGACTAACACTTGTGAATAAGATCCAGAGGTACTTAATCTCCTTCACTAAGGGCAGACTCTCCCCGCTCACCTGAAAGGAGCAGTCCACCATTTCCTGAGGGAGTCCAATGGCCTCGGATTTTAGAGGTGTTGGTTCTCATCCCTGCCACTTCACACTCAGCATTGGATCACTCATGTGTGTACTGGAGGTCCTGGTCAGATGAGGCCAAAAGCACAATGTTCTCCAAAAATAGACAGGATATTACTGTTAGCCACCTTTACCAGACACCCTTCCAGCTCTGCCTGTGCCCTAATATCCTGTGCCGCACCCTTGACAGAGGCCAACACCCACACCAAACAGTCTGAATTTTGTGCTAAGGATGTGGGTGTAATCTTAGTGCATTCTTACACGGATGAAATACTATGCAGTAATAGCCTTGGTACCCAATATTTTTTCAGCGTCTCCCACAGTTTGTACTGAGGAATACAGTCATATGGTTTCTCCAGGTCCACAAAGCACTTGTAGCCTGTGTTAGTGAATTCCCATGAAGAGTTAGTCCACTAGCATTCCAATGAGGGTTGACTGAAAATGGAATTTGCATATTGTGATGAAGGTGCAATTGCAGACTGGATAAAATCACAAGATAAACCTGGAGCTTTAAAGTACCTGGCCGTGGTCTAGTAGGGAGATTTTGTCATTCCCCTCAGTCCAAAAATATAAAATACCTGAAACAAAATCCATTCAACAAGGCTATAGGAGCTTACTGCCTAAATAACAGAGTGCCTCTGACTTTATGGTGGCACTACAGTTTGTTTACACCTATTATACTCTGTACTGCTTGTTATGGAAAAGGAGGATCTAGGAGAGCGGTGTAATGCTTTCCACAGTGACATCAAAAGTCTTCTACTCATGTCAACAAACACAGTTATACGATTTTAGGGATGTTCTGGTTGGGATCCCATTATCCCCACATATAAAGGTGGTCAGATGATCTGGTTGTTGGATTGACACTTGCATCTGTAGCTGGGCATCTTAAAGAAGCGACTAGTATGGAGAATGTACACAACAAGGAACAGTCTATCACCCCCCTCCCAACAATATATAAATCTATGGGAGGTATTCAGTAATACTGCTATGCTAGTCTACTGCTTACACAAAAATGTATTATTCATCTATTAGATGCCACTGCTCTCCCTAGAGTTTATTTATCTATGTACAAATAGAGTGCATAGGGAGTACACAAGAGAAGGAATTAATGGAAAACCACGTTCTACACCAGTAATGGGCATTATGAGTAGATAATCATTCTCTATGGTTTTGTCAATGCCTTGGCTACATTTCAATTTTTTTTTTAAACATGCTGACATGCTGAGTTGATTTGTTTTTATTTGTGATTAGTAGATATTGATATAGTATCTTAGTAGATATTGATACAGCTGATAAGGAAGGGGTTAAGGGTCTTTCTCAAGGGCCCAGTGGTGGGATCACTTTGCCGGCCATAGGATTTGAACCAGCAACCTTCTGAGTCCCAACACACAGAGCTGCCGCCTCCAACAAATTATTATTTTAATTTTATTTTTAGTCAGTGCATAATTCCATATATGTTATTTTATAGTGGTGATGTCTTTATAATTACTCTAAAATGTAGACAATAGTACAAATCAACCTTTCTATATGTGGGTGTATCCAAACTTTTGACTGGTACTGTGCATCCATCCTGGCAGGTTTGTGTCATTTACATCTTGTTAACAAACAGGTCTTCTGACAAACATTATTTCTGGCAATCTCAGTCTGTTCAGAAAAATAAAGTAGAGGGCCATTGTTAATTAGTTCCTCCGTTTTTCCCTGGGCAATGGGTATGGTTGTCAACTAAAGACATTTTATTTCAGGTTTAATTTAGCAAATTACTGCATCAATATATTACCCTCTGCTGCTTGGTGAATTAGTACAGCCACTTATTCCCTTGTCCTTCTCTCTCATTACTGTATTTTTCCCACATTCCATCTCTTTGCGCTCAAAGTTGTGGCAATCAGTCATTTGGTCTCTCTGGTGATGTCAGCATCAGCAATGGTAATTCACAAAAGCTTTAGTATGTATGGATTTGCACTTTATCAACTCTCATTGGACGACGGGAAACTTCAGTATTTTGTAAACTGGGAAATTAACTTGGCTCCAGAGCATACATGACTTCAGGCTAACACTTTCATTAGGCATACCCTTATAGACCAGCTCTGGTACCAAACCAACAAAGTAAAATGATCTGTAGTATTTAATAATTAACAAAACAAGTGATTTCAGCTCTGCACTGCCATTTAAACCCTGCTTCTTGGTTTCTGTCTTCTGCACAGCTCGTTAGCTATAGCAACAAGGGTTTAGGTTTGGTTTCAGCATTGTAGGGACCAAATCAGCCCCAAACCCTCTGCTCCCCTAAACACACATGGTACTACCCCCAATATTGGTAAGGACATGCCCTTACCATCCATACCCAAATCTACGCCCTTGTATAGCAGTTTTTCGAAATTTCGAAATTTCATATGTAGCTCATATCATAAGCTATGAACACAATTTAAGTATTGTTGTAAATGAGGACACAAAACGGGCTAACCCAGCCAAATTATCCAAATCCAAATTATGAGGGTTTCCAGGTGCCAGTGCTAATTTTAGCTGTTGTTGGCCAGTCGATAATTATTGCTCTGATATTCATAGCATGTTCCATCAATTATCATTATGCAGTGAGAATTAATTTATTTGTTGCCACCTTCAATATTAGCATGTAGACTGATATTACATTTAACTGGCTATTAACATTAGTTAACCTAGGTAGCGGAATTTTCGTAGCAGTAGCCTCATTCTTAAAAGAGACATTTTTTTTCCACAATACAAATACAAATGTGGCCCTTTTCACACAGAGAAAAAGAAATATTTACAGAGTATTTCTGGAATCTTTCATTCTCACTTAACTTGTTATAGCTGAGTCGAATCTCAGTTTGCACCCCATACTGAGTATTTTCTTTGCTGTGTTTTTGTCAGATGACCTGTGCAGTGTCAGGGTTAACATTTAGCCCTTTGAAGGGTCGTTATTATACAAATTTATATGCCCACAGTATACCGATGAAGGCCAAACTCTGATATAAAACTGGGAAACTTTTTGAAGCAAGCTATGACGTTTATATCTTATTATCTTTAACAATGTATGGTTGTGATCATTTTCGTTTGTGTCTTTCGACTTAATTTTCATCAAAATCAGCAGAACATAAGTCTGGACTTAAAGCTGGAAGCTGCAATTGATAATGATGTCTTTGAGGAGAAGCTGAAGGATCACCAACGTCTGCTCTAGAACTTTAAAACACCACAGGTTGGTTTGTTCAGGTTTTGCAGCAGATACTAGCGAGTTTTATCTGACAACAGAAAGAACAAAAATAGAAAAAAATTACTCAGTAAGAGCTAGGATATTATACTAACTTGCTGCTGTTGACATGAAAAGTTGACATTACTAAACTGTACCAGCCACCAATAGCATGCATAAAATACATTATACTTATACATTAAACGGTATGTGTAATATGGGTTAAAAGAAAAAAAAAATCAACATTTACATAACCTTCAGTTGGTTTTGTCTTTCGTTTATTGTTATATTTAATTTTCATTTATTTTTTTCATTTAACTGTAAGATTTCCAGTGGCTTGGCATGCCTCACTGATATGAGGGTGTTCTAAGAATTTCACCTCAGCTTCACAACAGATCTCATACAGAACATCAAGCAAGTTGGTGCCAATCAGCACAAGAGAGTGAGAATCAGCACAAGCATCTGGACCTACGAAAGCAGGCATTGGCACCTTGTGTCCATCCCAGTAAATCCTTTGGGGAAAGTGATACTCAGCTCAATGTGTCCCAGATAGGGAACAGACTGAACCATTGGCTCCCTCAGCTTCTAGCAAATCAAAGAGAGGATTCATCGGGTAGTTGCACACTGCGGGGTGCTGTGTGTCTGAATCGATTTGGAAGGTTACCGGGTGAAATTCCGTGGCTAGCAGAGTGGTTTCACCACTGAGTCCTTAGACAAGGCCCTTAACCCCAAATGCAGGGACTGACTGACCCTGCTCTCTCAGCTGTATTTTGCTTTGGATAAATGTGTTGGCTAAATAAATAAATATGTAAATGTATTCAGACTAGTGTTGTAGAAGAAATTACTGTGTATTGAGTAAGTGGTTATTGTGAATCTTCCTGTCTCCAACAGTGATGTACCCTTAACCAATACTAAGCTTTTTAATATTATTAAATGTTGTTTGGTTGTTTCAGCAATTCATGAATTCTGAATACATTTTTCTGGTTATATGTAGAATATGACATTAATTATGTTGTTCTGCATATTTATGCCATACAGAAATGTCTTCTTTTGCCGTATTTCCAGACAGCACGGGTCAGCAAAGCTTTTTTTTCAGCTTTATTGCCCCATTTAAAACATTTGTTATAAAAGTAATCAAAAAATAATCAAATGTTACAGGATACATTACTTTGATGAAATAATCAAAATAGTTACATTACTTATTACATTTTTAACAGGGTAACTAGTTATCTGTAACCTATTACATTCCAAAAGTAACCTTCCCAACACTGAGAGGCAACAGTAATGTTTAAAAAATATCACCTGAAACTTGGGAAAAAAACATCAGAATGATGTGACATGCCAGTGAAATACTTTCAGCACAGATAGATTGATGGTTGGTCCAGGAAAGGAAACCCCATTATGTGATATTCCTGCAGGTAGAAATCTTGCTTTGAATGTCACACTCTCCAATAGTGTACAGTAGTTCCACGGAAATGATTATTGTACAGCCTCAGTTGTTCGCAGCAAGGTAGTTCAGGAAATTCCACAGTTTCAGAAAAACAAAGTTGTTGTAGTAAAAGCAAAATGTGAATTCCTGGTAGTTATAAGGTTCATTTTGAGGAGAATGCTTTTCAAACTGTTTACCCCAAACAGGACAGGTAGATTGCTATTGTTGTACATGAGATTGTGAATCGTAGGTCATTTGACTTGCAAATTATACATAAAACAAATGAGTACAACTGGTTTATTGTCTCATATTATCATTTGCTGTGACAATGTTTGGTATGCTCATTTTTGACCCTTCTTTGAATGGACTAACATTATTTTCTACTCCAATTGGTCTCTGTCAAGCAGCAGTCATTTTATTAATCTGAGACACTCAAAATTATCTCCATCATAGGGCCAGCCTGCCCAATAGGCAAGATAGGCGATTTCCTAGGGTGCCATTTCATTAAGGGGCACAAAAGAGCGAATGCAAAACTATCAAAAAAAACCCTCTGATTGCATTCTGTGACCTTAGTTATTTACACTAGTTTTAAAATTTCACTACTTTTCTTGTGCAACTAGCTAGTTAGCAGCCAGATACCCTGTACTACTAAAATGTTTTGAATATACACTACATTGCCAAAAGAATTTGTGAAAGAATGGGTCGTTCTCAGGAGCTCAGTGAATTCAAGGGTAGTACCATGATAAGATGCCACCTGTGTAATAAGTCCATTCCTGAAATTTCCTCGCTACTAAATATTCCACGGTCAACTGTTAGTGGTATTATAACAATGTGGAAGCAATTGGGAACAACAACAACTCAGCCACAAAGTGGTAGGCCACGTAAAATCACAGAGCGGGGACAATGCATGCTGAGGCGCACAGTGTGCAGAAGTTGCCAACTTTCTGCAGAGTCAATAGCTACAGACCTCCAAACTTCGTGT
>JAAGVU020000092.1:19426699-19440436 GCA_011763525.2 Mormyrus iriodes | reverse complement strand
TATATATGTATTTTCAACAACTATGTGAAGAAGTGAAGAAATAGTCTCCTGCCTTAAGGGCCTAATGGTGGCATGACTGATCTACTGGGAGTGGAATCAAACCTAGATATCATGCACAGTGTTTCATAATTGTGTGTGCACTTTATCTTTTGCTACATTACGTGTATGTTAAATTAAAGGTTTGTTAAATAAAAAAAGCTTTATAAAAACTTTGTATTGTTTTATGCACATTCTTCTGGTTCCAGAAACTATTTTAATTGTGTTAAGTAGGATACAGTCATGTTACAATGAAATGAAAAATTACTACAGGATGCAGTGGAGGTGTGCTTCTGTTACCTTTGTGTCTGACAAATCATTGATTTCTTAGTTGAAAATAATTATTTCTATTTTAAAAATATCTATAAATTGTTTAAAATGTAAAAATTTGTTTAGTCTTCAATTTATGGGTTTTGTGTTCAGCTTCATACTCTAGAACTGAACTTGTCTTTTTCTGAACTCGGACTTTGATTCGGCTACCCAGCTACAGTAATGGACACAGTCTTGGCTTGGACTCACCTCCCTGCTGGACTCGGTTTTGACTCGAACTCTATTGGTTAAAGATACGGTCTTGACTTGGATTCGACTAAGGTGGACTTGAACACACCACTGAGCCGTAGTTCTAGTCCTGAATACCCAGCGTGCTTTGTGTTTTGCCCTAAATGTCTTAATTAGTTAGCTTTAGAGCCTCTGACACAGATGTGACATTAAAAACTAGAAGCTGTGGGTCCCCCACATTCACAGGTGCATCATGTTACCACTGGCTAACTAGTTAATTTTATGTCTAAGGTATCTGCAAAAGAAACAGACACAAACTGAATGATTTCAGAGTAATTCAACAAATAAATAAATATGTCATAAGGCAGAAGCACTTGCCAAAATTACACTAGTAATTTCATCAGCAGTTTGGCGAAGCTCAATTAATTAGCGGCTCAGTTGGAACAAAGACCAGCAGACACATGGGGATTTGAGGGTTACGATTAGGAAAGCCCGCTTACAGATAGCAAACACATTATTCAAGAGCTGTATTATCGTTTAATTCAGAAATTATTTCAAGGTCGGTATCAATATTTTTCGACCTTGTGGGATCATTCATTTATTAACAAAATTCTGTGTTATTATTTATCTTGAGTATATTGGTGTAATAGGCCTACCGTTTTGGAAAACACCACTATTCCAGTGAGTGGTGGTGATGTTTTGTGACCTTTCAGGTGAAAATGACAGATACTAATTAACATTATAAGGAGGGCTTTTAAAAAAATGTATGTAAATTTGGTGCCTTGACAATTTTCATCTTAATTGCATGCTTTGGTCGGCGGAGGAACTGAAAGATTATAAATGAAAGAAAGTCGCTTACAGTGATAATTCATCCAGAAGGGACAAGGCGTGCCTAGCTCAGTCATGTGACCTACCCGGCCACCCATGCTTGGCAGATCTGCTAGGACTCTCGGGAGCATGTACAGGTGATTAAAAATGACTGCACGCCTTCTTTACAGCTCACCCTGTGTACCTGAGGTCAGAGGGGCGACTCTTCATCTGTAACCCGACGAAGCCATGAAATATTAAGGTGCCCTCCTTTTCATAACAGCGCCATGTAAACAACTGTATTATTTGCATGATTGACACCGTATCTCCCCAGTGCTGGCCTTTGAAAGCCTATATCCGTGTCGTAATGAAAAGAAGAGCGCGGGGGACAATTAAATGAAACTGAATGCATTTTGTGCTGTATAAAATGGCCGAGTGCCTCATCCAGCAAGGGAAAAAGATACAAAGTAGGTCTTTTGGCTCTCTGGCAGCCAAGGCCAAGGTGATCAGCCCCTGAACAAGTGGTCCTGGAAGACTGATTACACCCAAGTCTTATCTACTGCACCTTGGGAAAGACCCAGAACAATGCAGACACACCCTCAAATTTAGACCCCCAGAGAGAGTCTTTTTTCCATTTATAAATAATAATGTTGGCCAATAATGACCAACACAGAGTGATCCCTGCTTTGATGGCGGTGTCTGTAATGGAACTACAGTTTCCCCCTCATAGAAGCATGATGTGATATAAGATGACAGTTACCTGATAATTACTACCATTTTACTGACCATTAAAAGCAGCTGCATGAATTCCTTTCTCTTTTTATGTAACAATGTGCTTTTGGCTCGCATTGTGGATGTTTTTAAAAACTACAAAATTTTCATTATAAGTGTTTAGCATGACTGCCACTACAACTAGAATAGGATTTCTGAAAAATACACTTCCTGGCCAAAGACAATTGTCACCATTTGAATTTAAATCAGCAAGTACTTAAGAGCCAATGATTGGACCATTATTACAGCTCAGCAACATTATGCAGCGTTAACGTCAACTAAGTGAACTAAGTACCTGAATCTACACAACGGTCAGGTTATCCCATCAATGGATTTTTTCTTTGCTAATGGCATGGCCATATTCCAGAATGATAATGCCAAGAATCATCGGGCTCAAATTGTCAAAGAGTGGTTCAGGGAGCATGAGGATTCATTTTCACAATTGATCTTGGCCTTAACCCCACTGAAAGTCTTTGAGGTGTACTGAAGAAGACTTTCGGGCGTGGTTCAACTCACCTGTCATCAATACGGGATCTGGACGAGAAATTACTGCAAATCTGGATGAAAAAAACGTTGAGATGTTGCATAAGCACATGGAGACAATGCATTGAGGAATGTGCACCATAATCAATGCTAAAGGCAGTTTGACACAAAAGTAAAGTGTCAGACTTTTTTTTTTTTGGCCAGGCACTGTATCTTGCAGCTATTTTTAGAAGAGTTTAATCTTGAGTTTTTAGATTTAAGGGACTGGATGTTCTTTTCTTGGATACTTTGTAATTAAATATGCCAGAGAAGCATACATGTCTTGTATATATTTAAATGCATATGTTGCTTTAAAAAAAAGCTTTTCAGCAAACTAAGCAGAACTTAGTATCCTAATCGCACTTTCTGATTATAGACTAGGGCAAGCAAAATATGCAGGCGTATAAATACTTTGACAATGAAGAGTGTCATGATCAAGATTGGCCTATTACAGAAGAGGAAAACGGCTGATGGAAAGGTGATTGAATGGAATTGATGCTGATGGATTCTCTAAACGTGCAACTGGACAGCTTGAGCGGGAAGGCGCTGGAAAGTCAGTAGTCGAGCGGGGAATGTGTGTGAAGCGGCACGCCAGTGACCTTGTTGTTTGCAGGGCCCGTATCCCTCAAACACACTGCACTGATGACAGCTGGAGAGCAGGTGCAGGCAGACAGCTTAGTGAGACAGACCATTAGGCCAGAAGGAGCAGGCAGGGTGCTTGTGGAACCAGGATAATGAATTATAAGTGGTTGCTTGGTGACACACTAACTACAAAGTAGCTTCTGGAAACCTAGCAATGTTTTCATGTACAGTTTCATGCTTAAACTAAATTAATGATTTTTCATAAAACGATTCAACCTCTTTCCTCCTACAAAATTTGGAAGCTATTCAGCCTCTTCAAAGGTGCCTCACATGGCACAATTGTGAAATTATGCATGCCAATTTTTAAGCATTTATATTTCAATTCAAAGCCTGAATGCCAAAATTAAATCTTCCAAAAAGCCAAAATTATAGCTTTCTTTTGGAGGCTTTAATTTTGCTGACATTGTACTTGACATGATTCTCTAAAACATTTGTCTGGACTCAAGTCAGGACTGGAGTGGCTAAAGGATGAAGAATTAAATGTCCTTGAGTTGACCTCCTAGAGTCAGTGACTGAATCCCTGAAAAACTCTAAAAAAACACTGGAAGGCCGTCCGCTTTAGGGAACTGTCCACAACCTGAGAAGATCTGCACAGACTGGAGGGGAAACGCTGTTACGCCAATGAATCGGGTGCGTACTGGTGAATCAGGTGCCTACATGGAACATATTACAGCTTGCAGGTCTAAAGGGAATCAAAACACTTATTTCCATTTACATTAGGTGGTGAATGTCAGACAACAAAAACTATTACCGTTGAATTGAATTTACTTTAAAACTGATATGAATTTAAAAGGAATTTGTACTTTGCAGAAATGTGACAACAGGTAGGGGGCAGAATACTTTCATAAAGCCAACATCCCATAAGGTTATTTAAGGAAAAGCCCCCCTCCTATCCAGACAGCCAGATATTTCCTCCAGCAGACAAACAAGTAAAAAAAAAAAAATCTGAGTTCTGGAGTTTTGGACGATGATGAAGGGAATGTAAACTAAAAGCGAGTACATTTTCAGTACAATTCACACCCATGATATTCTTATCCAAGATACCAGACTGATGACAGACACATCTTTTGAAATCCAGCCCTGAATCCTACACATACATATACTGACAAGTAGTGGCAACAGACATTTATATAGTTAGGCTAGCCAGGTTGTTTTCGGTGCCTTAAGTGTCAGGCATAAAAATAATATTTGCTGACAAATTTCTGCCCTTTCTTTGGCCACTGGTACCTCTCTCTCCAAGTCACTGCCGGCCAACCATGATACTTCAGCGGGTTTTCTGGATCAGAGAAATATCACAAACTCAAAGGAAATCGTCTATCACAGCAGTATGAGAACCTCAGGCAAGGGAAACTGCCTGGAATCGGTCGCTAAGAACATTTTATGAACATCTGTACTTTTAGAGAGTTTCTGGTAAGAAGAATATTTTTTTGTGATTAGCGCAGGCTTTATTGCTTAGTGTTTATAATATCCACTATGCAATGGTGTATCTTTGCTGTTGATCATCCCATCTTCCATTAACATATTAAAATCAACAACAATGGAGTAGGGAACTCATGCAATATGTAATGGATGAACCACAATATTTAATTAGGATTATGACATGTGTTCTGCAGAATGGGGAAGTCTCCTATGATTTTAGACAACCTCTGCAACTCAGACCCACAGAACAATGAGGATCTTGAGTCATGACGCAACACAGAAATAAGACAGTACTGAACGCAACAAGACAGTACTGAACACAAGTATACAGTCATGGGCAGCATAGCAATGTTTCGATCAATGACGGTGGTCCCTGAAGATTATAATGGAACTCAAACATTCCTATCACCTAGTCACATTGCAGTGTAATGCATTACTCACGTGTTTGTTTTGATACCAGTGTAAACAAATCCACTGCACTGCCAGTAATATAAAAGTGGGCTAAGTCTCTGTGCCTGTAATCAGAAGATCGCCGGTTTGAGCCCAGGCCTTGGCAGAACAAGCACACGTCTGTGGGCCCTTGAGCAAGACCTTTAACCCCCAGCTCCAGGGGTGCTGCACAGTGTTGTTACCCCCAAGCTATGGAGAGCAAGAGGGGATCAGTGAAGAGAAGTATTCCAATGTACCTGTACCTGACCTTGCGCAAATGGCATACTGTATAAAGCATGTTCGTCAAGTATAGAACATAATAATTGGTAATGATAATAACTACGTTATTGCTTTGTATATTTTCTACACTGTACTTTTAATCGTTATTTTAGAATGTACTCTTTCTGCTTATAAAAAACATTTACTGTAGCCTAGGTGAGTAATAGACTGTACCATCTAGGGTTGTGTAAGTACATTCTATAATGTTCACACAAGGATGATATTGCCTAACTACGCATTACTCAGAACGTATCCCTGTTGTTCAGTGAGGCATGACTGAATCCTGTTTCCAGAAAAGTTCAGCTAATGATTCTGAGCAATAATTTTGAAATCTTGCTGCTTCTCTCCCATTATTTTTCTGTTGAGACTCAGGTCTAACGGGTAACTGTTTCTACATGCTTTTTTCCCACCTGATGCTTCCATTTCCGATCAAGCAGGTGGCCCCCTTATCGTGACTAGCCAAACGGAATTAACGTAAACTGGCAGAATAAATATTTTCCATTAATTACGGCAGATGTGTTGTAAAGTGGATGGAAAACTCATTAAAACGCATGATGAATAATTGAGAGGTGAGTGGTGTAGAGGCAGATCTGCTTACATCTTCGACAGGTCCGTGCATGGGTCCCCAGGGAGGGGAGACAAAGGTAGAGCCGAGAGGGGCGGGCAGAGGGCCAGCAGGCCAGTGAAAGTGAGGAGAGGGCCAGCTTCATTACCGAAAGATGGAAACTGGCAGCTCTGGCCATAGTGCTGCTTTGTTGTGGGGCGGGAAGGGGGGCACAGGAAGTGTACGGAACTGCCAGAAACGGAGACCTCCGATTGTCAGAGGAAGCAGCTCCTTAGGTCGCCGTTCAGTGTTCTGTGACTTTATTTGACACCATTTCGTGCCTCAGTGAGTTGTAGCAGAGAAAAAGCTAAGCGATCTTCATGCCAGCGGGCCAGGCTGAACGTCAGGGGTGGGGGGGGGGGGGTTGGTACGTATGTGCCTTTCATTTTCATTGACCGATACTCTACAAGTGTATAGAGGGCTTTTCTGTGTTAAAATTTTGAGAACGTTGCCCTTAACCCCCAGCACTGTGGGCGCTGCTACGGGTGGCTGCCCTTCACAGCCAGCTTTCTCTCACCTATACATGTGTCTGTGTGTCATGGAGAGCAAGATGGGGTGAGCAAAAAGAACATTTCCCCACAGGGATCAATAAAGTGTCATTATTGTTGTTGTTATTATTGTTATTATAATAAACATGGGAGACACAATTGGACTGAAGTCCTCCATGTTATGAAATGATTTTACTGTTTTTTTTGTTCCAAGTGAAAGAGTACTTAAATAAAAATGCAACAATATCTGATAAAGTTCATGCCGTTTGATACCTATAGTGCACTAATAAAAACCGAAGAAGAAGGTACTGAATTATGGGACGGCCAGCAGAACTAGGTCTCAACGCTAAGTCAATAGGAAAGACCAACAGAAATGTGTATAGTGGCATCTATCTGCTTACAGCTGTGTGTGTGCATGTGTGAGGCAGTGTTAAGGGTGTTTTTTATCCTTTATCCATCAGCTGTTTTCCTCTGCTGTAATAGGCCAATTTTATCCTTTTTACCTCCTGATCTGTGTATTTGCCTGATATTAGTATGAAATGCTGTGTCAGGGTGAATAGCTGGCTTTAAACGCTGCTTCCGGGAGTCGGCTGTCTGCCGCCTGAGTCACGTCCTCCAGGCTAGTGACAGCAGGGCCACCGCTACATCGCACTTGCATTCGCTTGCCCCGGGGTCTTCCTCGCTGAGGGCTGTTTGCATGGGTACCACCTGTTGTGGATAAAGGACAGAAGAGGGCCCCTATGACCCACTGCACAGGTACCACTCCATACCTGACATGCATCTGCAGCATGAATTTTTAACACTAAGACTGTTCTCTGGCACAAAATGAATTATTTGATGAATAAATCAAGTGTGAAGCAAATGAGAGATTTGAGATAAAAAAAGGTCCGTATCTTATGCGGAGGGAGCTGATGGGAGACCCCCTGCACAGGTGAAAATGGTTCCTTCCAGCTAAGCTAGCGGCATCCTCGCCATGCTGCCTGTCCTGAGAGCATGATGTGATGAACAACCAAAGGGGCCCCTCATGGTGAGCAGTGGCAGGATGCCGCTCTGACAGGTAGTCAAGGGGAGAAACCCTTTTTTATATATCTCTACATATTCATGAATTATTTGTTCAGATCCTGTGGTTGGCAGTCACATTTCCATTGGACTTAACTTGAATAACTTTAAATAAATGGTTGACCCACAGCTTCGCTCTGGACTGTGTACGTGTGTGACTCAGTGGAGAGCAGGGTTATGGGTTATGCAAAAACTAAAGGATCCCTATGTACCTGTATCCGTACTCATACTCATACAAACGGCAAATACGCATCATTCATTTACAGATTATAAGCACCTATGGTTTTTGAATATGAACTGGAGTTACCAAACTGCCCACAGGTGTGCATGTATGGTGTGTGCATGTGCCCTGCGATGGGTTGGTGCCCCGTTCTGGGTTGTTCCCTGCCTTGCGCCCATAGCCTTCGGGATAGGCTCCAGATCCCCCGCGACCCTGAATAGGACAAGCGGTTATAGAAAATGGATGGATGGATGGCTTTTTGAATACTTAGAGCCATGTCTGTGTAGAGGATATTGCTGAAAGAGCTGCCAGTTCCCAGTTTTAATCCGTAACTTTCCCAAAAGGTTACTCCCAGGGGTAATACTGATAAGAGAAGAGAATGACCGAATGTCTCATTGAGTAGTTTGCATGCACTTAACTATACAAGCTAGTATAATAGCATATAGTGCTGGATTACCACCGGCACTAGCCACTTTATCCAATGGACATTGCACAAGACTGCACCTTTCCTTACATCTCTGTTACATCTGTTGTATTTATTTGTTTGTTTGTTTGTTTGTATGTATGCATGTATGTGTTTATCTAATTACTAATTCACTAATTTAATCAAGATGTCTACAATCTCTACCCTATTTGTTTTTTTTGTGTGGGTATTCTGAGCTCCCTTTTGTGTTAATGCATGTATATACTCTATTATTATTATTATTCTCCTTTTTCCCCTCTTCATCATGTCTTGCACTTGTCTTGTTTCCAGTCTCAGCACTTGTGCATATATACTGCACTGCAGTCCTGGGCAACATTATTTCCTGCCACTCTAGGCTGTGGATTGTATAGAGATGGTATGACAATAAAGACCCGCTTGACTTGACTTGATACAATTATAGCGTCACAGCTTCATCTTCACTACAGTTTCTGTGCTGCTTGTCACTTCTGCTGTAAATTAACCTTAATGTCTAAAGATGTCTTAAAACCTTCTTAAAGGTTAGTGTTTAACTCCGAGTGGACTGACTTTTAACACTTTGATGGCATTATAAAAATGCTAGCAACACTCACAAAAAGGAAATGTATCTTAAGAATCGATGACGTAAGCATTTCTGTGTGGGTATAGCCACGGCACAAAAGGAGTCAACATCTCCACCTGGAAACAGTGAATATTTCCCCCCAATGTAAAAATGACAAGCAAAGTGTTCCATTTAGAAACCATTAGAACCCATTAGATCTCTGGATGGGTCACTCTTGGCCTTACTATGAATTAAACAACCTCTCACCTGCAACTAACATAACAGAAAATATGCAGCACATTCAACATACACCAATGATGGATCTATAAACCATTTTAAAAAATGCAGGCCATCTGGCTTATTTTAGCTGTGTTGCACTGACAATGAACCGACGGTATCTATCACCTGAGAAGGTAAAGCGCAGTGTTTTAACTTTTCTTCTAGAACGTCATTATATTCAGCTTCAGAAACTTCCTCTAAGCTACAGCCTGATTAATATGAACTTTGACTGCATAAGAACGCCATCTCATTTTCGTCCAGCAAATTCATACCAAATAAACTGACTTTGCCATATAACTCTTCCTTTTGTTCTGTTTTGTGAGTGTGTCCACAGGTCCGCCAGGAATTCTCCTTCATTTACCCCTTGGAGACATTTCAAGGAGACGTTTGAAGAAGAGTTTTATAAAAGACTCTTTATCGGTGAGGTGTTTCTGCTGTATTCCTTTATGTTTAAAAGGTATATTCCAGTTCATTGAGTCTTTCTCTTACACCCTCTCTTTCTTGGAAGCAAAAGCAGGAAATCTAATCTCAAGCAAGTCCAGACTCTCCCAGTCCTGTTGCCAGCCCAAGGTCACCACAGTCCAGTAATCCAGGGACCCCAGTGGTACTCCATGAATTAATGGTCCGTGCTGCCTCAGAGAGGACACTCGCTAGGTGGTGTTGCTTTACGGCGTTCACCATGCTTTGTGAAGGGAGGTACAGTGAGGCTTAGTTATTACATAACTCTAGTGTGGCTCATAATTTCCAATTATCCTGCCTGATTGCCCTCCTGTGCTCCATCTGTGTCATACCCTTTATATGTGAAGGTGTAGGCCCCGGCAGACGGGGAGAGCATTAGGGGTGTGTGGCAGTGGTCAGTGTTGATGTAGGTCATGTCATGTTCTCCATTTTCCCTTAATTGTATTAATCTACCTTGTGTATCAATCAAAGACCATGGACTCGCATCTCCCTACACACGTGCCTGGCAGTGATGTAACTGTGTGTGCACACATGTGCAAATGGTTTGCCTACTGACGACTGAGCAGTGGTCTGTGGTGATCTTAAACAGAACAACAGACTCTAACCAAACATAGCAATTTTAAAGTCTGTTTCTATGGTGCAGGAGTCAACCATAGACTAGTGTTTCTCAACCCAGTCCTCGGGGAGCCCCAGACGGTCCACGGTTTTGCTCCCTGCCGATCTAGGGGTCCCTGAGGCCCGGGTTGAGAAACACTGCCATAGACATAAGTGCAGCACTACATTGGGAGCAGATGTTGCAGGAGAGAACTTGACAACAATGATAAGTGAGCCCAAAATAAGTGAAGATAGGGGGGATGAGAGCAATGTCCCTGTACCCTCATTCAGCAAACGACCAAACCGTGGCTGACTTGATGAGAAAAGTAAGTGCAGAAGTGTTTGCCTCCAGGCGATACCAAACCAAACAGTGCTGAGAAATGACTATCTGCCCAAATCCTGCTCGCATGGATTGACCTCGCATAGGTCAAATGTTCTGATTATTGCATCTGTTTCATCACAAAGGAACCGGGTGCTCAACTACATGCCCTGAATGTATGTCAGGCAGTCTACTGCTTTAATATGTTGGCTACTCATTACACTGGCAGTAGCTGTAGATTTCTCCAATAAAGCAGCTGGCACAAAACTGTTACCACATAAGGCTTAAGACCCTTTTATCATGACCAGGGTCCAGGTAGCAAAATGCGGCAACCAATAGAAGAGCTTGCAGCTCATGGTGTTTCAGCAAAGAACACCGTGTGGCTGTAACGATTTGGTCACCAGCAGGGCCTGATTTCCAGTATTTCTATTTTGGGTTTGGTGTGTCATGGATCGGTCTGAAACCTAGCATCAGGTGTAGTCAGTTATACCTAAGACACAAGAAAATACATCCACCCTCAATGTACTTGGGGCCTAATTTGCAAAGGTAGTCCTATGGTTGGGAAAAAGTATGCAGTATTAATCACTAAAGAGGGAGGGGGTGCTGAATATCTCCAGCTTAATGAGATGAACATCAGCTCCTACTGGGTGAGAGATAGATACTCTGCTTGTAGATGCACCACACTCTATCTCCTAATAAGAAATCATTCTGAATTCTCTACAGTGACCTCAAAAACTAAAAGCTGTCTTTTTCCTCCCAGGAACCAGGGAAGGAACTATGGGCACAGCTACTTTTTGGTTTGCCTGCTCTATGATTTGTCACATATATATGTATAGTGTTCCTGAGTACTGATTTTCTTCACGTTTCAAGGTCTTTTAGCCCTTTGAGGTGAATTATTGTTTGAAAATGTCTTTGTTCATGGAGCACTTAACCCAAATTGAAGGAAGGTCTTCATACAATCACACCTCTATTGTGGAGTTTGCAGTATTCTCCCCATATCACTCGAGTTACTTCCTGGGGTTCAAAAACAAGCAATTAGGCTGTTAGGGTGACCAGATAGTCCCTGTCATGGAGGACACTTAGAGCTACTTCAGGTTTTACAAACTACCTTAAAACTGAAAGGCTCCTGTGATTGGCTGTATAGTTCAGTTCTTCTTGTGGTTTGACTAGTTTGTTTCCTTGATTAAAGCACTCATTCAGCTGTTTCACATTAACATTAGTGGCACATGTATGATTATAGGAGACTGACTAATTAGCACACAGCAAGAACTCTGTACTTAAGTGAAGTCCATGTCCTTTTACTTGAGATGGTAGCTAATGAATCCTGTCCTACCTCAGATCGTCCTCCCCAACATGGATTATCTGATCACCTTAGTTAAGTGGTATCTCTAAATTGTCCTTCGAGCGTATGAGCGTATGTGTGTGCGCACGTGCACCTTGCATTGGGCGAGCATCCTTCCCATGGTATTCCCCAGCCTTGGCCCCTACGCTGCTTGGGATAGACTTGATGCCACTGGAGATTCTGTCAAGGATAAGCAGTTGTGAACATGTTTGGACATTTTGGTAAACTTGAAATTCTCCAGAAGACACCCTTCTTGGATTCCAGTGAACGTCACAATTTCTTCTCTATTCTGTCATTTCATTCAGTCTCCATTCCTCAATGAAAAGTTCCTGAACTTCCCTACTGTTTGAATCATACTTCGTTTTACCACTCCTGTCATCTCTCAATTTTTCTATGTTATGCTAATGGCCCTCACTATTATGTTAATGGCATGCAAGTAACTATGTCTTTTCTTCCCCCCTAATTAACAGGTGTCTGCTTTAATACTCTGCCCTGTTGATAGCTGTATCAGGTCCCAAATATTTCTTAAGATTATGGCCAGACAGAATTGCTTCTTGAACTCTCAATTGAAGGTGCAAAAGTTTTGTGACTGCCAGTGATTCTTCCATTAAGCTCTCTTGGACCATCAAAACTCCCTTGATAATTACCTTACCTTCGCTTCCACCTTTATCGAGTGATGTTCAATTGTAGCACCTATCAAGTTTAAAAGCCTGGTGCTATCCCACAAAGCAGAAGTGACACAACGCCTCTAACAGTGTCCCAGCTCAGTAGCTATTAGCCTCCTGGGCAGTAAAACGCTTTTAACAACCATCAGAACGAGTCTTTTACTCTTTTCTATAGAAAATTTCAACCTTCTTCTGTCCCTGGAACTTGAGTCCCCATGGCTTTTTGAAAAGCATCTTTTATATTATGCTGGTTAATGTATTTCCTAACATGCCGCTAGAGTAACACAGATTCACCCATGTAAAATATGTGTGATGTGTCTGATATTTATTTGGATGATTGTTACCATTTAGTGTTTTTGTTATTCGTATAATGTGTATTGTTTATGTTTCTGTAATGGTGCGTGCGTGTGCCCTGCGATGGGTTGGCGCCCCATCCTGGGTTGTTCCCTGCCTTGCACCCGCAGCCTCCAGGATAGGCTCCAGACCCTCCGCGATCCTGAATAGGACGAGCGGTTACAGAAAATGGGTGGATTGATATGTTTCTGTGCTCTAACTTGAGAGAGAATAAGTGAGAATAAATAAAAGGCATTCTTCTGTTGGTCTAATTCATATTCTTTCCACATTATGACCCATACAGTAAAATGACATCCAGATGAAAGCCATATCAAAGGCTGCTTTGCTGTGCAGCACATGGTGTCTCCTAACACTCCATAAACAGCATCTCTGAGTGTGTAAAGCATCTGTGTGTTTGTGAGTGTGTTTTGCACTTCTTTACTGAGACTGCAGCCACAGGGCGGTCGGCCTCTTATGGAAGAAGGATCACAGTTTCAAGTCGGAAATAAGCGATCCATGAGAACATATGGAGTATCCAGCAGGATCTGCTCTCTTACCCCAGTGTGCAGTGAAGACAAGGCTGATGGCCAGTATCCCCGACAAGACAGCCAGAGCGTCCCAAGAAAGAAAATAAGTGCATAACTGCATATACAGCCCTGAAAACAAAAAAATATATATTTAATATACACACACAATCACACACTCGCACGCACACAAACAGACACACACATATATATATATAAATTATATTATATATTATAGTTCTTCCAAAGAGCAAGAGTCTGCATTGGATGACTTCTTTATGAGTTGAGTGATACATAAAATCGACAAAGAAAATGCATGATGTAGTATTTGTGTGTAACGGTATATTTTAGGGGTCTGCTGGAGCCGACGCCTTATCGTGGTGGAGGGGTTTGCGTGTTCCAATGATCCCAGGAGCTAAGTTGCCTGAGGCTTTATGCCTCTGGTAG
>JAAGVU020000092.1:19414025-19426599 GCA_011763525.2 Mormyrus iriodes | reverse complement strand
TGAAACAAAATAAAGTTTTTGGTAACCTTATAATGTTCCTTCTTTTTTTTCAGTTTGGTTGCAAACAAAACCCCCCCCCCCCCCCCCATGAAGGTATTCAAAGTGAGTTGCAATCATGGGAAAGACGAAGAACCTTCCACATAAGCTGAGAGAGGAGATTATTTCATCACGCCTGACGGGCCTTGGGTATTAGAAGATTTCCAAAAAATGTGACATTCCAAGAGACACCATTGTGAGCATTATAAGGAAGTTTAAAACTTATGGAACAGCTGGAAACCTGCCTGGCCGTGGAAGAAAGCCCCAAAGTTCATCAAGGGCCCTTAGCAACTTAGTCAGGACAACCAAGAGAAACCTCCATGTGACTGCATGACACCTACAGGATGACCTGATGAAGGCTGGTACAAGTGCTTCAGTGGCAGCTATAAGACGTGCACGGAATAAACAAGAACTTCATGGTGAGACTCCACTCTGGACCACAAGGAACATCAAAAGTCGACTAGAGTATGCCAGGAGGAATGTGGATAAGACTACGGAGTTCTGGGAGACAGTTCTATGGACTGATGAAACCAAACTGGAACTGTTTGGACATATGGACCAGCGGTATGTCTGTCGTGTGAAAGGCCAGGCTTATGACCAGAAGAATACCATCCCCATGGTCAAGCATGGAGGTGAGTCATTGATGATGTAGGGCTGTTTTCCTGTGGCAGGAACTGGCAATCTCGATCGTGTACCTGGCATCATGGATTCCCAGAGATACCAGGCCCTTTTAAAGAGGAACGAGATGCCTTCTGTTGAAAAATTAAACCTTGATGATCACTGGACTTTCCAGCAAAACAACGATCCCAAGCACACCTCCAAATCAACCAAAGCTTGATTGAGAAAAAGATCTTGGAATGTCCCGGAGTGGCCTTCTCAGTCACCAGATTTAAATTCGATTGAAAATCTTTGGTGGGATTTAAAGAAGGTAGTTGCAGCACAGAAGCCATCAAACATCACTGAGCTATAAGCTTACAAATTGATGATGTATAGAAAGAATAATGAAAAGATTATTACATAAATGCATAAAAAATGCAAATCTACATAGAAGCAGCTGTGTTCCATAGGTGGTGCAGTGGGCAGTACTTCACACCTCTGGGACCAGGGATCGGGTCTCTGCTGTGGCTCTGTGTGTTTGGAGTTTGTGCGTTCTCTCCATGTTGTCGTAGGGTTTCCGCCGGGTATTCTGGAATACTTCTAACATAACCACTGAAAATAATAAAGAGTTGTGCTGTGTCAGGTGGTGGAGTGAAGGGCTGTACGCAGGCGAGCCCCCCAGACGGCAGGGTTCAAACAAAATGGAAAAAACAACTCAATCAAAAATAGGGCCACTGTTCCTTTGTAGAACAATACATTACTGATAACCGCTGAGCCAGAAAGGAGCCAGCTAAAAGCATATTGCTAACCACTCGCTAAACACCACCATCCACTTAAGTGGCAAATGCCACTCCCAGCTGACCCCATTTAACCCCTAACAAGGCTGGCCGTCCAATCAGGGCCAGCTATTTCTCATTACCCGGCGCGAGCCGATGATTAATTGCCATGGTGACGCAGCCAAACCCAGCCTCTCCCCTGTGCTCTGCCTCCCACCCGCTCAAAGTACAAATTCACAGCGTACGTCACGTCTGTTCCCCATGACTCATCTGGCATTCTCGCGCAGTAACGGGGTTAAGTGTGATTATCTAAAAATAAACAAAAAAGGCCTAAGGAGTAATATGTTTCATTTCATGCCTCTTTGAAAACTTGCAAAACTAATACCTTTAGAATCAATAACAGTAATAATAACTGAATTTATTGCAGCACAGACATTTTTTTGAAGCTGTTCATTTATGCATGTGATGGAGAAAACCTGCCTTTTTTTTAGGCTAGATGAGGACAGCGAATATTAGCAAATGGGTGCAGAAAGTGTGCTGGAGCTCATTTCTAGAAGGATCGTATGCACGTGGGTAATGAAGTAAGATGATTACACAATGGAAATGGATTAAGAATTGGGAATAAAATACAAGTCATGGACAGTGAACATATCATAAAAATACTGCGATCTGCAACCTGCTGAGATAACGGAACAGCTCCAAGCGTGTCTTCTTCCCCTGGAAATCGATTTTCAGAGTCTGATGAGTAAAATTACCTGCTAATCATCTTAGAAATCAGAGATTAAATATTGCTGTTAATCCTGAGATGTCGAGTATGGCTGTGGTTTTGGGGATTTGATGGCGAGGACACAGAGAGGGCCTGCAGCTTCACATGCACTAGGTGTTGGCTCTGTTACCATGGTAACTGATCATGTCATCCCAAGGAGTCAGGGTTTGAATCTGACACCTGGGTAGCTGTGGATTTGGAGTGCCATGGCACCATTCTCCAGTGTCCATGGTACTGAGCGGGGCCCTCAGTGTTCCTGTGGCCAACAGCTCCATCCTACAGGCGACATATGCTGTCAGTCCAATTTGAAAACTTTTTTAGGCTAGGGAGCACTGTGATTAAGGATTCAGGCTTGAAAATTGACTGGAGAGGCCTGGTGTTGTTACCCATGAGCATGGCATTTAACAAAATATCTCCTCTAAGATGGATGGAATTGGCTGCCTTAGCTTAATTGCTAAGAAGTGCTAAGACACTCCAACTTAAGTTAATAGTGAAACATATAATGTTTAGGGCCACGTTCATGTTACCGGGCTGAAGTGACTCAAATCTGATTTTTTGCCTTAATGTGACACAGATATGATATGTTCAGGGATGTGTCTATGCAGAAATCTGTTCAAATCAGACTTGAATCAGTTTCATACACTATATTTAGGAAAGTATTGGGACACACCTCTTAATTATTGAATTCAGTTGTTTCATTCAGACCCATTGCTACAGGTGTATAAAATCAAGCATCTAGCCATGCAGTCAGGTTTGACAGAATGGGTTATTCTGAAGAGCTCAGTGAATTCAAGCATGGTGCTGTCTTAGGATTCCACCTTTGCAATAAGTCAGTTTCCCTGCTAGATATTCCATGGTCAACTGTAAGTGGTGTTATTGCAAAGTGTAAACATTTAGGAACAACAGAAAGCCAGAAAGTAAGAATCCACGTAAAGTGACAGAGTGGGGTCGCCGAGTTCCAAACTCTAGCATTAACCACAGAACAAAAGCTGTGTGCCGGGAGCAAGCTGTGTGGCCGAGCTGCTGCATGCAAACCTCACATCATAAAGCGCAATGGCAAGCGCTGGATGTATGGGGTGCCAAGTGTCAAGCACTCATTTTCGTGCACAAAATACATTCTATGTCACAAAAAGCATTATTTTATAATGAAATCAAGTAATGCCTTGCTGCATTTTGTCCACGAAAGCATAAAGACTTCACTTTCTTTCGTACACAAAAATCAAAAGGAATGTTTCATTTTGTGCACGGAACTGATATCAGCACTTTGCATTTCATGGACAGAAGAAAGTCATTTTGTGGTGATTGATTCAGTGGAATCACAAAATGCATTTTGCCTTTTGGCAAGTCACGAAAGGCACCACGAAATGTACTCTGTCTTTTGCTGTGTCACAAAATGCCGTTTGTCTTTTGTTGAGTCACGAGAGGTATGTAGTAGGCGCGCGCACGTGGGGGGAGTAGTACCTTCCAATGATCAGAAGGTGGAGCGCCGCTTTGATTTTGCAGACCTGTGTAATTACGTTTAACTTGTATTTAAATGTAGTAAAATTACAAATACCTCCTGGGCTCATATTTTTACTGTTGTATGTACTCATTAGTGTCACTGTTTTTTTCATTACATTTTTAATATTTTTAAGCTAACCCAATGAAAGATCTCAGCACTGATTCCTGCCAGTTGTAGGCTATGTCACCATGCCATTTCCCCTGAATAACACTGTCCCTGATAGTTCAGATCAGACACGCTGGGTAGCCTACGTGTATAACACAACAACAAAATGGCGAATATGAATGGATTTATACAAGGAGTCACAGACGGTCTGCGGATCCTTGTAGAATCGCTGGTGTGGTGAACTACTGATGGAGCTACAGTTATTGGACCCGCTCTGCAGAGTGTTCAGGGGGACAGCCAGGACAGGACAGTCACTGGTCAGCTGCCTATTGTACGCCTGTGCGTGAAAGAAAGTGAAGTCTTTATGCTTTCGTGGACAAAATGCAGCAAGGCTTTACCTGATTTCATCATTAAATAATGCTTTTTGTGACAATGTATTTTATGCATGAAAATGAGTGTTTGACACATGGCGCTCCACATGGATGGGGTGGTGTAAAGCACGCTGCCACTGGACTCCAAAGCAGTGGATTCATGTTCTGTGGAGTAATGAATCATGCTTCTCTGTGTGGTAGTCTGATGCACGAGTCTGAGTTTGGCTGATGCCGGGAGAACATTACCTGCCTGACTGCATTGTGCCAACTGTAAAATTTGATGGAGGAGGAATAATGGTATGGGGCTGTTTTTCAGGGTTTGGGCTAGACCCCTTAGTTCCAGTGAAGGGAAATTTTAATGCTTCAGTATACCTTTTTGGACAATTCTATGCTTCCAACTTTGTAGGTACAGTCTGGGGAAGGCCCTTTTCTGTTCCAGAATGACTGTGCCCCAGTGCACAAAGCAAGGACCATAAAGACATGGTTGGGTAAGTATGGTGTGGAAGAACTTTACTGGCCCACCAGTCTACATGTGTTTTGTGGACTTGGAGACTTGGCTCTAACCTCAACCCCATGGAACACTTTTGGTATGAGCTAGATTGATTGATTGATTGATGCCTATTGATTTAGATCTATGTCATAAAAGTTCCAGTAGGTGTAATGGTCAGGTGTCCCAATACTTTTGTCCATATAGTGTATGTGGTCTTAGATCAGATGCAAATCCAAATTCATGACTATGTGACATGAATGACAATGGTAAGATTGGAATTCATGTGGTAATTCGTTTATTTGCATGTGCTGAGCGTTTTTTTGTTATTGCTGACTTGTGCAAAAACATATCAATGTGTGCATGTGTGCTGTTTTAGAGGACAGATGCATTCACATTACAATTAGATACCGGTCTCTTGTAATTATCAATGTGAACCATCAAGATTCAAATTGGCATATCCGATGAAAAAGAAGATTATTTAAATCATTTGGTCAAGCAGAATAGCTACTACTTCATTTTATACAATAACAAGACTGGCATCATGCAGCAAATCAAAAGTTTAAGTATGTGGGAGAATAGAACCAGATTCCAAACCATCAATTAAAGTTCAGAACGTAAAGGATACAAAGTAATATGACTTCATAGTCTTCTTGAATATGGGTGTAATAGTATTTCCTGGAATTTTTTTGGGTTTGGTCCACTACCACAGGCACCCACTTGTCAGCACGATAACTCAAAAAGTATCTGACAGATCATTTTCAGACTTTGCAGATCCATTGTATTGGTGAAGATGCTGAACTGGTTAAATTTTGAAACTAATTGCACCAAAATTGAAGCAGCAGCACTAGGTGGCAGCAACAGAAGGAAACGGCAGCTGTAGAAGACATTTTTCAGACATACTGTATGGGTGAACATCTGGAAATGTTCACATTTTGAGAGAAATTGGACTAAAAATTAAAGCAGCGCCTCATAGTGATAGCTAAGAGAAGGTCAACCTTAGATACTTGATCTTGTTATCTCAAAATATTTGAGACAAACTGCACTAAAGTTGAAGAAATTCTGCTAAGTAGCTGCAAAGGGAAGAGTGGCTTCAGAAGACATTTGACCTTGTGATAGCTCAAAAAGTAATTGATGGTTTTGGACTTAATGTTATTACCACTTCATAAAAAAACAGTATATGAATGAGATGTACACTTGGGGCCACATTTAATGTTAGTAAATTAGCATAAGGACGAAATAAATAAAGCACCAATGGGAGTGTCCAGTTCTGCAGGTGATCAGAGACGCAGTCAGTTCTCTTAAATAATGACCGACCCAATCTACTAATGGCAGCACAAATTAGCCTAGGGTCGCTAACAAGCACACCTGATGACGGTGCGGGGAATCTACTAACGACACTGACACAGCCTGTTTTATCCAGGATACCAGTTTTAATTTCCTGTACGGTATGAATTTTTCATATACCGCTATACTGTAGCATAATTGAAATGACAGTAATGCTTCAATTCACAGCAAATTATACAATATTGTTCATTGCTAGAAGCGCTATGGATTTTTGTGCCGAGTGTATTGAGAGGGGATCTCTGTTAACTGTGCATACCTGTCTTACTTAAAACTGTTAGTAAAAGGGGTATATACCTTAATAATATAACAAAACATGTCAGTTATCTTATCAAGCTAAATGTAAATGATGTTTTATAATAATTAATAAAAACACACCTTTTAAATTAAAACATTAGTACATGTATTTTATTGATGTAAATGCTTGCTGCTGGGGTAGGGGTGAATTTTATCAAAAAAATACGGTGATATACTGTGAAACCATCAGAATCTTAAAAAATACCGTGATACAAAGTTTTGGTCATACCGCCCAGCACTAAGCGTAGATTTGCGTACGTATATTCGGAAGTGCCTCTACCTAACGGCAACTACTGCAGCCATGTCAAGCGCGAAATAAGACATGCTTTTTTAATTTGGTGTTAAATAATGGCGCAACTTAAAGTAAATTGCCTACCGCAAACCTTATAAAATCACGTTGTGTGATTCATTTTAGTAATCTCTTCCCCCAAGTTTTGCACTTTGGAGGGGAGCTCCAATTAATGCATATGCAACGTGGCCAGTCGCAAAATCAACTGTGTCAACTCCTTTGCACCACTAACTTTTCACTGTGCATCTTTCGGAAACACCAAATCACTATTTTAATGCCATAAGACAGATTGTGCTGGAACAAACAGTTAGTAAATCTGGCCTCTAATGTCATTTTAAGACAAATCCCCCCAAACTGAAGCAGCAGCACTGGGTGGCAGCAAAGGAGGGAAAGGCAGGCCACAGAAGCCACTTGATCCTATGAACATAGTAAATCTAAAAGTATTCCTTGGAAAATTTTCAAACTTCCCAGGAACATTGTACCGGTCAGTAGTACCCAAGTTGTGGGGCACCAAAAACTTGTAAGGGATTCTATGAAGATTTTTTGAATATGCTAAGAAAATTGAAAAAATGTTTTTAAACTGCAGTCCAGCAAAATTTACCAGTATCAGTCCATGGAGAATTTTAACGAGAATTATCATGCCTTTACCTTGACAAATCTTATCGGTAACAGTCCATTTGCTGATTGTCAAAATTCATCATGCCCCACTCCACCCAACCTGGGAAATGTTATCGTGGGGAAACTTAATCAGGTCAGTTAGCCCAGTTAGTCTGGTTACATTGAGATGCTGAAAGATGGGCTTTTAATACAGATTTTTTTGGAGATGTGGGGCGAGTGAGTAGGGTAGGTATATTTGTTTGGCAAGTTTTATCGTGGGACTCCCCCCGCTGCCAAAATTTTAAAATATTGGAAGAATATTGCTTTTGAAAAGTTTGTGAAAATTCCATATTCTGTAGTATACTGTATACACAGTATGACGGTATGACAACTTAGATGATGCCTAAGCCTAGTGTGGGGGGGGGCAGAGATAGAAGATGGGGCTAAGGGAGGCATAGGGATTAGACGGGGGAGGGGCGACAGGGTCATCTGGGAAATAAATTGTTGTCGTTCTGACAGCATCTACTTAATAATTAACTTTTCATATTGGTGAACTCATTCAAATTAACAGCTGATAGCTATTCAGAGCACGGCTCCAACTTGCACTCGTTGTGTGGCGTTTGGCCCGTACTGAGCGATAGGTTCCCTCTGCAGTGTCCCCTGGCTCCTTGTCATCCCTTTCATGGTGCTGTGTTATTGCAGTCTTGTGTGGCTGCCTGACACCGGTCTCATTGACATGCACTTAAGCTGAAGCAGGTTCCCACAAGATGCCCAAGACAGATAAGGGAGGCTGGCTATGGATGCCACCGAGTTCATAACTCTTAAACTAAAGAGCTCTGTGACTAAATTTGACCATAAAAATGTGCACTTTCTTGACCTCTATGCCCCAGTGTTGATCTTACAGATTATGACAAGTGAAAGATGTGCCTAGGTTTAGCAGACATCCCATAGTAGGCGTATTGGGATAAAATTTTATTGGGATATACCAGAATAAGGTTGCTTTTTAGAATACCATCAAAACACTATACACTATGGAATAATGTCGTTATTATGACACCTAATTTTACTGGTAAATCTTTAAATTAGATTATAACAAAAGGACATTGTGAGTCATTTTCAAGTGTCAGGGAGGTGCTGTCAGTTTTTGGGAGATATTCGGTAGGATGTTTGATTTAGTTTTTTAACTCTGAAAACATCCTCTTCTCTTTGTCATAAACTTCGAATGCATCATGGGAACTCCAAAGTTATACATAGTGTGAGGAGTTGGCTATATTTTAATACCAAATTTTTGCAGCTGTGCCATACCATACAACAATCAGCAAGAAATACAGAACCCCTCCACATAGACACCCCAGCCATTCCATGTATTTGTTACATTTCACCACCAACACACGTAATTAATTGATTTAGTAAAATAATTTAGTGAGGGCCCAGCGATGGCTTGGCGCCCCATCCTGGGTTGTTCCCTGCCTTGCGCCCGCAGCCTCCGGAATAGGCTTCGGACCCCCCGCGACGCATATGGAATAAGTGGTTATAGAAAATGGATGGATGGAATTTAGTGAGGTATTGAATAGTCAAACATGGCATTCTAGTGAACAAAAACATGGATATATCGGATGGCAAATACTGACGTTAGGAGAGGTTTTGAAATGGCTAAGCCAACACACTATGACAGAGCTAGAAACAGATTTTGCCCCAACGTAAACACAATTTAAACATAATTTCCTTTGGCGGCCTAACACTTTTGCACAGTACTGTATATGCTACAAATTTAGTTTGGGCATATTGTCTGATACATTATTGTTTTAATTGTGGGTTCAAAATTATTTTGTTTATTTATTCTATAGATGTTTAATTTCTAACAATGGTTGTATTAGCCCTAATGATTTTGGGTTACAAGAAGCCAGAAAACAGGCATTCCTTTGCCTATTTTGGAAAAATGAGCAGTACATTTTTTCAAGATTATATGTGTACGCCTAATTACTGCGTTCTTTTGTCAGTTGTTTGTTACACCATCAAAGTGATTGACTTGGCTGCACCGCGCAGTTATTCACATCATCATCCGTTCCTCACAGTATTCATTTCACACCTTTTAAGGACTAATTTGATGTCTCTAGCTTGAAAACCAAAAAGTTAAATAAAAGGGTTTTTTTTAATAATAATTTTTACCCCCAAAGTACGTTAAAATCATTGGGCAGCCTTTTCCAAATTTCGCAAAAACAATCCAAGGCAATGAGCCAATTTTCACAATGTGTTGGAATGTGTCTGACAGCTCATCACTTTTTTAGCCAAGACTTACAGCTTTCAATGAATCTTCAGATGACTGTTTGATGAGGTGCTGATGCTGAATTATACACCCAAGAGTAATAAATTGGTTTGGGCACTGTGCCTATGACTGGAAGGTTCAAATCCTGCGGTCAGTAACCAGATTTTTACATTTGGCCCTTGAACAAAGCCCTTAACCCCAATTATTAAAGTTGCCTTAACCCTTGTGTATTTTACTTCTTCCGTTCTAAATTCTAGAATCTATAGAATTTAACCTCATTTTGAAAATGGACTTGGGGTCACTTCAACCCCCCAAAATAACACAGGGGTTAACCCTAATTACTCATGCTGCTTTCTCAAGAAAAAAGAAAAAGGTATGTTGCTTTGGATAAAGGTGTCTGCTAAATGTAAATTCCACATGAGTAATGGCAAGCCAGATTGACACAATGACTCACAAATGCACTGTCAGCTTTTCTGGCTGATTCTTTTCTTAGGTACTTTTGCCCCACCTGTGTCTGTGTCCTTTATACTCAGAAAGACCCAGAATGCCGAAAAATCCACAAAGGTGACTTTAAATATTTAGTCCTCCCATAAAAAGTCATTCAATATTAAAACCTGAAGGAATGACGTAATGCATACAGTAACATACCTGCCGCAGAGCTGCACCACACTGAGGCATGCTGGAGCTCATATGTATATGGTGCTCTGACCAACAAAGCAAAATTACCTGATGACATCACTCAATACAGCTGGCTTTTTTTTCCTCAGGACATGCTGGTTGATTAGAACGGCTTAGGCAGGACTTAGATGGAAAGATGGTCACAGAAATTTTGAGACGAGATCTATTTCTTCTCCCCAACAACATCCCCCCAACAACATCCCCAACAATCTAAGCATGGACCTTCTGCAGATTTTAATGTAAAGTGGAATTGTAACGTGAACCTGTGCCCTCCCAGTGCCCCAGGCACCTGATGAAGACAAGCTGATGCTGTACAGCATGAGGCCACGGGCTCCGTATGGGATCTGTCCTCTTAAATGCGGAGAGCACCTCCTGCCAAGGTATTCTCTCGCCCTCATTCTTCTTGCCACTTTTGGGTGTCTGCGGAAAGAGCCGGTCGGTATTTCGGTGAACTCCAGGCCTGCCTCACCCCAGCACGCTATCACCATTTTCACCTGGACACCTGCCAAGTGCCCCAGTGACATCAGCAGGAAGGGGGGGTGTATCATGTCCATGTCCATGTCATGCAGGGCCCAACCCGTGCTCTAGCTGCAGTGCAATCTGGAGAATAGTCTTTGTGTGTCTGTGTGTGTGCTATACCTTTTCACACAGCTTGATATTCTCCCAGCACAGGAGTGGTTAAGCACTTTCTGAGTGGTACTACAGCTGGTTTACATTGGCGGGCTTCCTGCTTAACCTCCCTGGTCCCCTCAGTGCAGCTAAAATTTCAGATTAACCTGTTTTCCTGTAGTGAAAATACTCCATCTTTTGCAGTGCTATGCGACTGGCAATGTTTCCCTCACCCACCAGGAGGCGCTGTGTAAAATCAGCCACCAGTGTCACTTGCTTTAATCCCCACATGGGGCCCCCTAAGGGCTGGGTGGCAGGCCTGTAATTATAATGAAACTGATAAATTACAATGTTGTAATTATAAACAATGACAATAACAACAACAATTGTACTTATAAACAGAAATGATTATTTTGGTGGGCCGTGATTCAATTTTGTTACATTTGCCATAATTTGCTGATTCATAATGTAGGATTCAGGGTAATCATTGCACAGGCAAATAACACAATTTTGCACAATTTTGCTTCGAGACATGCAGAGGGTGAAAATCCAGAAATGAAAAAAGGAACATCCCATATGAGCCACAAAGAACAGAAAGGGTTTACACAAACTGCAGACAGTGACTTTTATTCATACATGCACACTTTACTGAACAGCCTTTCCTCTGCGTAACACAGGACAACTAGTTATGTTTGCATGTGCAAAATGTAGTATTAAGATGAGTAAACCAAACAAATGAAAAGGTTAACAGGTTCATGTTTGATTCACATAACACCAGCTTTCTTTTATCCGCGTTTTGTATATTAGATAACATGTGCACTACTGCCACACTTACACCACTGATAAGCTGAACAAAAAAAATCACTGACAAAAAAATCACATGACCACGACGCTGCAGCATTCATAGGGGCAAACCCGGATCTGACTTTAAATCCACACTATGGTATCTGTTCTGTGCCACGTCAAGGGCCACGGTCTGGCCTCCATTTTTAAAGGTATAGAAAAACAGGAACAGGGAAGTCATTTCTTGTGCATAGTTATTCTATTGGACATTTCTGGTGAGTGGAATAAAAAGGAAAATCACTGTCCATGGTGCTGACTTACATAACAGCAATTAGAATACTGTGCAATGTAACTGCAGAATTAAAATTTGACGATGTTAACAACTGGCTGCTACTTTACTATACATAAGAGCTACTACCTTTCTGCTTTTATGTGTACCAATATGGTACCAAAATGAAAAACATTTTCTACACTTTCTAACAACCCTTACTTCAAATTCAAAGCACATTGTCATGCTTATGTACAGCAGGAATTGCGTATCTGTCTCCATAAGGAATAAGCCTGCGGTTTTATTAATTATTGTTCTTTAGAATTAAATGTCCCTATGACAGTCGGATAGGAGGAAGCCAAGGAAACGTTGAAGTGACCTATTTGGTCAGAAGGAGACTGACTCTGGATTTAGTGCAAAATTAATTATATTTTCCAATAACATACAACTTTGTTGGTGTAACCATTTAACTGGAAAAAAGAAGCAGTTCAAAAGAACATACTGATGTTTTTCATCACACTCCAAACTATACATAGTGTCACTTGCTAAATAACTCTCTCTCTCTCTATATATATATATATATATATATATATATATACCCATCCATCCATTTTCTATAACCACTTATTCCATATGGGTCGTGGGGGGGCTGGAGCCTATGGGCACAAGGCAGGGAACAACCCAGGATGGGGCGCCAACCCATCGCTGGGCACACTCACATACCATTCACACCTACAGGCAATTTGGCAACTCCAATCAGCCTCAGCATGTTTTTGGACTGTGGGGGGAAACCAGAGTACCCGG
>JAAGVU020000092.1:19364482-19391838 GCA_011763525.2 Mormyrus iriodes | reverse complement strand
ATGCAAATTCCACGCACACATAGTGTCAGGTTTGGGAATTGAACCCACAACCCTGAAGCTGTGTAATAAACTGGTCATGTGTTATTTTTTTCCTGGACAATTGTTAGGTGACAGAAGATCAACAGTATTTTTTCTGATTTACTGGGCAGTTAATCACTCACTCGTTGAGTGATAATGAGTCTCTGTGAGTGGAGTGTGTGGTTATGCAAGTGTGTTGGGCCAATCACATGTTGACGGGTCCCACCAGAATCCGAATGAGAAACGCACACGTCTCACTTAACCTCAGAGCGTGAATTCAAATGAAGAAACATCACAACTTGGCCAGTGCTAACGTCTGAGTCAAATGGGTGGTCACCAAATTCATTTAGGAATGATAAGTGTGGTCCTCAGGATCTGTAAATTAAGAGCACGGATGTGAGTAATTCAGATATTATATTAAACATTTGTGCCTCAAAGGAGAAACATTCATTTATTTAGCTTTTGTTCTAGCTGTCATGATTCATTAACGATAGCTGCAGGCTCCTTCTGGGCTGTCAGCTGTGGGCTTTCTGTAAGAACGTAAAGCTGTCAGGTGAGGGTTTTGTGAAATAAAGATATAGGATTATGGCAAAGTTCTTTAAGGAAGTATGACCTGGTGCTTTCTATCATATAATTAACCGCGATAGCTTTGTTCCTGAATGAATGTGCATTCACAGGTGAGACCTTCATGATAGTTTAGTGTTGTGGCGTTGAGTTTGTTTCTACCAATATTAAAGAGATTATTCACACCAAGCTCTCTAGTGTGAGCAGAACAGCTGGATTTGTCCATATTTTCTCAATATTCAGTCATTTTTGAGCCTTGAGCTCTTTGCAGAGACCCCAGCTGAGTGGATTCAATCAGGGGGCCAAGGATTGGATGGTACTTTGACTTAGACTAGGCAGTCACATGTACTGTAACCTGACAGTAAAACTGAAAATGTGCTACATTTATTATATTGAAATGAGCATTCACACAATACTCTACTTTACATTTTAGTAGATTTACCTTTTAACTGTGTATGTAGTGAGCATTAATTTTCACGTTCATCTAAATGGATCATATCTTAATAGGGACTCACTGCTAGTAATAAAAAGATATATTTTATATTTGAAATTGCAAAAATATATTTGATATTGCAAAAATACATGGTATGTATGGTAGAAAACACATTTGAAATAATATACAGATACTTTTCATATAGGCATGCTTATAATCTTTGCCTTATATCTGCATGACACTGAATTATTCTATGTGCATGGCCCCAATTCACTAATGTCTCAATAATAAAAGAATACAGAAATGGTGGATGGTAAGAGACCACATTGACGTTGAATACTTGCACTTAAAATGAAGCTAGTTTAAGTATGTTACTATCAATAAATGGGAAATGAACATATAAATATCCAAAGAGAAGTGCAAAGGGCAAATACAACTCCTGTAGGAAATCACCTGCAAATAGGCAATAGTAGTATTTCCTCTGTTAAAACAGCTCAACCTCCTTGCTCATCTTTGGGGAAAAAATGACTCAACCCTAAACCTCCGTAATGTTACACAGGGTTGTATCTTTGGCTGAATCACAAAAAATACAGAATCAATATTCAAATTACAAAAAAAAACATCTGAAAGCTACATGTGCTGCCAAAATGATAGATGATCCAGGACAATTGTTTGCTAAATAAGAATACTCCTTTAATAGATGTGGTCTACAAATGCTTCCCTTGTTTTAGGTCATTTTGCTGCTTGAAACTGACCAGCTAGGGGATTGGAGTATGTAGATCTGTGCATTTAGCCTGTCCAACTCGTAGGAGCCCCTGCTCTAGTTTCCCCTCTGTAATCAATCACAGTGTTCATTACAAAAACTTGCTGATAGTAGCACTTTGTATAAAGGAGGGCAGGTGTCTGTGTGTGTGTGTGTGGGGGGGTGGGGGCCAACACAGGAACGCTCCAGACAACAGACCACAGAGAGACCACAGAGGACACATTAAGGCATCATTTTCATTTCAACGTCTGACTTCAAGCAGGATTTAAGTCTGCAACTTAGTTCAGAGGCTCACAAGTGACACCTTGTCATTGCCTGTTAAAGTAGACAAGACTGCAATGTACTAGGCAAATCACGTTACACTAATATTTTAAAACTTTAATACAAAAACATTTTATCTTCTTAAACATTTATGGATAGATTATACCTTGCTATGCTCTGCTAAACAGTATCAGTGAAATGCTAATAGCCTGTTTGTTATTTTCTGCTGTTCAGCTAGTACTGAAGCCAAATTCAGATTATTGTAAGTCAGCGGGACTTGTGTGAGCAATGGTACTCTGGGAAACAGGGGATGAGTGCATGGATGTATTTGCAGATAGCAGAAAGACATTAAGACAGAATACACATACACATACACAGATCATTCAAATACACCAAGGCTGGACTACTTCAAAAAATTTGGTCAATGCCAAATTAAATATGAAATCAATACATTAAACAGGAGGTTAAATATAGTACTTTTTGCTATATTAAAGGGTCTGATTATGCTAATTTTCACTATTCATAATTTTATTTATGTGGTCTGCTAGAATAAATTTACATGGTTGAATGTTCCAAAAACACATTATCTTTCTCATACTGTACATCTCTACTCACTCAGTCTATAACTCTGTCTGAAACACTCTGTTAGACCTCTACGTCCCACCCCTGATGAGCTCAGTCATCTCTGATTGGTCAGCTTGCCCGATCTGTTCTGCCCCTGTCCTGCAGTCTGCAGACATATCCTTGCAGTTACGTGGCCAATAAGGATTGTGTTACAAGGTGACCTCACCATGTCACAGAACTAAAGGCTGGAATTCCAATGAGGCGTTTCAGGCAGGTTAGAGAAGAGTGGTTTCTGTGGTAAGAGTTACTCCCATTGGTGTAAACTTTGGGCCTTAAGACTCTGCAGACCGTTTACATGCACATAAAGTTATATAACACACTACAGGACAGGGAAACACTGGAAAAACATAATACGGCCCCTTAAATGGAAAGTGTTATTACTATAGAGTGATTATAGAATGTTTTGTAAATGCAAGCGCTGTCTGGGGACATCAAGCTGTGTGAGACATCAAGCATGTTCTTAAATTTGAATTAGGGCACGACTGATATGAAAATTTTGTCTCTGATGCTATAGAGATTTTACGAAGATAAAAATTCCAATAACTAATAATATTGGCTGATATACCTTTATAAAAAGTAAACTGATTCCAATAGTGTTACTTAAGCAGTGCTTCCCTGACTGATATAATTGTCAAAGTCTTATAATACAAATATACTTTCATGGCTCAACCCAAGATAAAATCATAAGACCTATTAATAATGTCAGGCTACAAGTGCTGAGTAATAAAGCATGAAGTACAGCTCATCAGGATTTTCTGCAGTGACACAGCTGCTTTTCTCATCATAAACATTTAAGCACTAATTACTGGTGCTTTTTCTATGGGCTCTGTTGATGTTGATAAATTCGTGGATATCGGCCAATTTTATTGGCTGACTGATTATTGGACTGACTTGCGCATCTTGCCTTTGGTGTTTTCACCTCAGAGCAGCTCATGTTGAGTGTCAATCAGTTGAGCTTGTTCGTACATTAGCACTCTGCCGTGGACACCTGCACTGCTCTAAATAAAGAGCACCTGTTTGGACACCCCATCCCTGCTTCAGTGCACCTCAGTGCCCTTTGGACTTGGCACCCGTCAGTGCTGGCACATGAGCCAGGCTGCTGGGTAGCGACTCTGCGGTGACCTTTTCACCAGTTTGTAGGGGCTGACAAAAGCCTGCCACTGAGATCAGCCTGGATTCACCGATGACTCAGTTCAGCATTGTGCTCAACTGATCGCATTTAAAAGCAGCCGCTGAACTGGATTGACACTAACTGCTACTTTTGTCACTCCTTCTTGCAGAGTGACACCCCACTCAGGTAAGGAGGTGA
The DNA here is from genome assembly GCA_011763525.2 of Mormyrus iriodes. NCBI lineage: Eukaryota > Metazoa > Chordata > Actinopteri > Osteoglossiformes > Mormyridae > Mormyrus > Mormyrus iriodes. The sequence goes on along the minus strand of JAAGVU020000092.1, from coordinate 19,387,866 downwards.
CCCAGCGGGAAAGCCACAGTTTCTTGTTGCTAAGTCCTATAGCTGACAAGGAAAAGCCATGAACACTTATTTTTGATATTTTTTTTCACGCTGGCTGGCTGTTGCCAAATAATCTCCCAAAAGGGACTGAAAAAGCTTGTGTACTACTGTAAGTGCCACAAAAGCAAAATATATAGTGAAAATTGCAAAACAAAGCAACCTTACAGACAGATGCAACATATTTCCACTTAGACCGTATCAGATTACCACTGTTTGCCACACAGGTTGTTTATCAATTTTTAGTTTTTATGGACCATATGTCCTTTTAGCTAATGCACACTTATGCAGACATCTGATATTCATGATCTTGTCATGTGACTAGGGCTCATCCTATGGGGCTCCCAATGATGAAATAAAACAAAACCACAGAGACCCTTTACAGGTTCATAAAGGGAGCCGGATGAGGGAGAAGAAGACAATCTTTCCCATTGATTTGGCCATGGCTGGCTTGTGCATTTTGCTTCCTTTAATGCCCCCAGGGACTGCCTTTATGGGTTCTTAAATCAATGACAAGCAACATGGTTCATCTTCCTTTTGTAAGCATTGCTCACGTGCAGCCCCCCTCTGCTGTTTCCTTAGCCCGGACTGTACAAGTTGCTTGTGAAAGTTGCACAACAGTTATACGCTCTTTATGCTCGCAGTGCGGGTGAGACCGGCAGTAATGGCAACCTTTTTATATGGAGGGGTGCTTCCATATACACCGCAGTTATGTTAGAAGCATAACGCATAACGAAATGACGTACTGTATATCGGACATTGATTTCCCTTTGAGCTAATGTATTTGCGAGAGATACGTTCCAGACCAACTAAGAACTTTGAATTTACATTGAGGTTTATAGGCGCCTGAATAGGAAATTGATATTTATTGTACACTAAACAGTAATACAGTATATTGCATTGCAATTACTAAATAATAGCAAATTATACTACGAAATTATTAGTAAAACTAAATATTTTTTTAATCTTGGTATTAAAATCGCTCCTCCTGGTCCCCGCGGCTTCTCTAACTAGCCGTTGAAGTTTCCTGAAGTTTTTCTCTAAGTCGTCTAACTTCATAAATCTTCCCTTAGCAAGAAAAACTAATATTTATAAGTTGTTACCAGGCAATAGGAATTCATAAAAACATTTTGCAAAAACGACGTAAATGTGAATGTATTCAACATACATATCGGGTTTGCTGTCCCTAATAATCAACGACATAGTATGAATCAGCTCATGTGGGTGCAGAGTATATCGAGGACACGCTGTACTGAGTGCCGAGTGACATCCGCGGACCAAGGAGTAAAACTTACTGTGTGTGTTTGGTTTGCAGCGTCCAGATTACTGTCGTATAATTTACTGGCAGATATATGTGCGGTAATATAAACCGAGTGGGTTACTAGAGCTGCTTTATAGAGTTCCTTAACAGAACAATTTTTTTTTATTTTATTTTGACTCTGCAAATAAAAAAGGTGCTGCAGATATTTACATTTCCGTAGTTTTTGCTGATTATTTTTTAAGTTTGTTTGTTTTGTGAGATGATTATTTACTGAAGGAACTGGAGGCACCGTTAGCCCGCAAAATTAAACAACAACAAATAAAATGAATGATTAGAAATATTGTAATTCCTTACAAAGCATTATATTAGTGCTCTACGCGTGCTATGTAAACTAGTGTGAAAAACAAATCAGGAAAAAATGTCTTGCTGACTAAACTGACTTAAAAAACAACAATATTTCAGAAAAAGCACAACATGAACAGTGACGTAAAGAATGACCGACTGGATCTTTAGCTTATGTGAACAGTTTGTATATAGCATCAAGTATGCAGTTAGTTAAAGTCATACGGTACACCTTACATACAAGGCTATGCACAATTTTTCCATGACTGGTTTCACACCATATATTTGGAACTAGGCTATGTTTGTGTTGTACTTTGATACTTGGATTAATATATTTTTAGCTTAAAAGAGTTAGATGATGAGGAAAACAGCAGATTGTCCTTCTCCCGATATTTGTTACCAATCTCTATAAGGCCCGCGAATGCGCGATGCCGTAAACGAGCGCCACGCTTCCGCTCTGCTGACATGCGATTTGACACCGACATATGTGTTGTCCATTTCGTGCCACCAGACGCTCTTAGCCAATCGCATGGATAAATCTGAAACATATTAAGTGACACAGACGGCATGTCTACATATCCATTCGCAAAAAGCAGTAAATAGAGTTGATAATCGCGGATTGAGTGTTCCCTGTTTTTCTTAACATAAGTTTTAATGATGCAGCCTGGTGTATCCAGGGGGACGTGTTTTTCGTGGTAATCAGTCACCCCTGGGGGTAACCCGATCTCAGCAGGAATTCATCTCTGAGTCGCAGGGCGCAGGTGCTCGGCTGTATTGGTTTCACACATTAAATCTATGGCTACAGTGACTGTAAATTATCCATCCATCCATCTTCCAGGCACCTATCTGGGTCAAGGTCATGGAGGAGTGTATCCTAAGCAACATAGGACACGAGCCTGTGGTACACCCTGGACAGAATGATTGTAATACAGGTAATCCCCAGGGTACGAACCGTAAGGCTGTCTTTAAGCCGAATTCGTAGATAAGTCAAAAAAATAATAATACAGCACATAAAAATAATAAAAGTGACAACTTACGGTACTGTACCTTGAACCGCTGAAACCGCGCAATGTTTTCACCAGCGTCAGAAAGTAGTGCGCTTGTTCACGGCTACGAATCATTGCAACTAACCCAAATTTTTAGTATAATAGGCTTTATGGCAATCTGGTCGTAAGTATGAGTTGTGGCTAAGTCACGGTCTTAATCTGGGGACTGTATTTTCCAAAATGAAATTTAAACAGTAGCACAATAAAAAATACTAAATGGTTCAAACAAGTCATATGGTTAAACTGGGCAGAGTTCAACTTGGACTAGGAGACACGTGACAAAAGGTTTGATCAAGTACAATTTTCATGCAGCATGCATATCAATACATATGAATGTGCATCAATCGAACACCTTAATCTTTCCTTAGTCCTTAATCAAAGTATCATACTGGCTGAGACTATGTAAATGAAAAAGACGGACTGCACACAAACTGTTCTTCTTGTAAAATACATCACGCTTTGACAGGCTAATAAGGCAAAACACCATGTTATAAATAGCGGACAAATAAAAATATACTGCTCTGGAATAAATTTAGACCACTCTATATTTTTAAGAAATCTGCATTTTTAGTTCCTAGTTTAATCCTGGTTCTGCTGGCAGAAGGCTACACTGCGAGGCAGGCTGCTTCCAGGCTCAAAGTTTCTAAGACAGCAGTACACAAGAACAAGGTGAAGCAGGAGACACTGGGAATGACCAGAAAGCAGCCAGGTAAAGGACAGAAACGACTTTCTAATGCCAGAGAAGACCATTAACTTATCTGACAGTTTCTCATGAATCGTAGGATGACATCAAGTGACCTTCAAAAGGAATGGGAAACATTTAGTGCCAGTGTGAAGTGCACTGCTAGGACAGTCCGTATCAGGCTCCTAGAAGCAGGACTGAAGACCCATAAGGCAAGGAAGAAGCCCTTCATTAATGAGAAGCAGGGAAGAGCCAGGCTGGAGTTTGCAAAAAATATATGTATTTTACACAGGCACATACCCATAAACTGAGAAATGAGTTAAACTGAAATGAAACTGAATTTTTTTTTCCAAAGCTGTATCTGTACATTGGCTCATACATAATGACAAGTGACTAAAAAAACATTCTGGGCTTTGTAGGAAGTTAAAAGTGGTTTGGTCGAGTTATGTTCAGGCCCACAAACATTAACTCATTAAAAGTAGATATTAAAGTTAGAGGAATGTTTCACAGAGTGGGACCCTAAATGGGATTCTCCCAGAAGGTGCCGTGGCAGCGTTCCTGTAAAGCATCCGGCTCGTTCTAGATGGCAAATGGTCTAATGAGACAGATCCAAAATCCTAGCGAAGACACAATGCTCAACAACCTGTTCTCAAGCTATAAATAATCTTTCAAAACTGCAGGAAAATGGACCACAGCAGAAAGAGTCATGAAATTCAAGCAGCCACTGTACAAACTAATTGCCAAAAATGCGATTGTAAAAGGTTCCCGTTGATTTATTCATTCGTGTGTGTTTGCACAGGCTGACTGTCAGCGACGCTGTCATTGCTGGAAGCCACATGCAGAGGATTGGATGCAGGGTTCGTTTTCATGGAACTGATGGTAGTGGGGAGGGGGGTTATTGCCTTAGAACTGCGGTGTCATTTGCCATGGGGAAGATGGAACCAGACGGACTGGTGTCCAGTGCAGACGTACTGTCAACACAGGCCAGTTTTAATGTGGGAGGGTACGGGGAGCAGTTAGGCTATTCAAGCCTCTTTGCCCTCCCCATCAAATTAATTATATTAGGAACCGTTACCCCACTACTGACTGATAAAATGCTACATCAAAAGCTTTGTGCTTTGGCTCAACTAGCACCTCTTCACAGACCCTTCACAATTATGAATTTCCAACTAAAGCAAGCACCTGCTTCCCTGCAGTCTGGGGGTAGAGCCCATCTGCTCTATCGACACCCTTCCCAGGAAAGAGATGCCTGAACGCCACCGCCTGAGGTTCACATAATAAGTTTGTGTTGGAATTAACGTGATGAGCTGAGGACAAGATCAAAATGACAATGATTGGGAGGGAATCCGCGTGGAAAATAAAGTGTGAGAACATCCAGAAGTCATCCAGGAACACTGCAGAAACATTTGAGGACCTGGCAAGTCCTGACGACACCTGGAGGCCAGGAGCAAGGTAGCGCCTGCTGGACATTTTGGGTTCTGGGACTGCAGCTCTGATGTGTGAATTTTCCTAAACTTTCAGAATAAGACGCACTAGAAATTCATTTCAGAATACCTTCACTTTCATGCTACAGTTCATATACAATTAGTGTTGTCCTATTAAGGAATATCTAGGAAGTACTTTCACCAATATCCTTTGCCATTATACCACTATAGTACATGTAATAGTGGTATTGCTTAATTAGCTAAAAGTAATAACAATATGTGGTGTGAAATAGTGATGAGATACACATGCACCTGGGAGCTTGCAGTCAGGTGAAGTGCTGGGATGTCATATATTATACATCTCAGGCACATTGCAAGATAAGATTCAAACTGAAATTGTGGATTTTTTGCAGGACAGAGGCACGGAGCTGACAAGGCTGGCACATCGCAAAGGCAAGGCTCCCTAATCAAAGCGCCTGGGCAGAAATCATAGCTGAGTGTCAGAGGGAGGGCACACTAGCGCAATACTGCCGGTTTACTTATAATGATGGATATACCAAGACACAAAAAAGCAACTGGCACAGAGAAGGTGCCAGGAAAACAAGAATTACAGATTTTTATGGCCTGTGGATCTGCCTCTGTCTTAAACACTGGATTTGAGGCTGTCGTACACATGGTTCATCCATCTCTGTCTTATATACTGTAGATCCCTCCCTGAGTTTAACATAAAGTTTCCTCCCTTGTCTTATATACTGTGGATTCTTCCCTGAGTTTAACATAAAGTTTCCTCCCTTGTCTTATATACTGTGGATTCTTCCCTGAGTTTAACATAAAATTTCCTCACTTGTCTTATATACTGTGGATCCTTCCCTGTCTTCAACATTTTACTTCCTTCCTTGTCTTAAACTCTGTCTTATACTCTGTGAATTCTTCTGTCAAACGTTAAACTACCTTCCCCATCTTATATATTGTGGATCCTCTTCCTACACTCCTAGTCTGCAGTTTTCATATTATACCTCAAAACCACAAATTAAAAACCATTTCAGAAACAACAGAGCGTTGGTTTAGATATATTCTGGGACACACAAGGCACATTTTGCATTTTAGGTGTTGCTTTTAAACAGTGGTGCTGGGTAATATGAAAGATCACAGATTGTTTTTAATATCTTTTTTTCTGTGAAAGCTACAATTTATAAATGAAATAAAAAATAGTTACTAAGTAAAATGAACACATTCAGAAAGTCATTTGTGAAAAAAATAGCTGGCTATCCAGTGAATGACACATTTAATCATTGTTGCTGTTATTAAAAAGAAGTCAGTTTGGCCATTCCTATTCCAACTAGGGATTTATTTGAAGAAACACCAGTATTTTCTGCCGCAGAGGTAGCTGTGCTTATTCAGTGTGCTGGCTATCCATGTGTTTTCACACTAATTTTAGAAGCCATCTGGGGCAACCTGACGGTTGTAGAGCGATGATGGCTAATTTATTCCATTGGCACCTTTCAATTTGCTTAAGATAGAAGCTCCTGATGACCTGCCCGCAGATTGGTTAGTCAAGAAACAGGAGAGACTGTCAAATGTCACATGATCTCTCCACTTTCCTTGGAAATGCAGTTGAGCAATAGATGGAGCTGAGCGTGGCGAGCATATCAAAGTGCTTCTCCCCTACAGTTGTGAAGGAGGAGCCAGACAGCTAAACGATCATGCTATGAATCAGCCATTGCAAAGTGACTGTTTAACTAGCTATGCACTGCAAACCCAGCATGCTGAGCTGCATATTGTCCCTCCTGTCTGCCTCCTTGCATGACCCTCGAGAGTGAATGTCAGGCGCGATCAGACGCCTCCGGACCGGAACGGCAAGCTCTCGACAGGAACGTGACGCGGCAGACACTCCCCTGCCGGCGAGGCTGTAACGACGCGTCCCTCTGTCCACCTCTGTGCATCCTCCAGCTCGGATGGGCTGTTTTGGACATCATTAGGTCTGACGCCTTGCTCTTCATGTCCAGGGATGCCAGAGAGACACTTTACCCAGAAAACAAAAATGTCAGATTACTAGCTGCAGAATTATTATCTAGCTGACAGGAATGCCTTATGGAAATTATTTAAACAAAAAAAAGTGACTTAAATTCACCAAACATTTATATGCGTATTTTATTGCATAATCAGGCTAAATCTCGGCATATTGTGTTTAATTTTACGACTCCTGACTAGAAATGTTTACTCAGATATTTCTCTTCGTACAAGATGTTAATAATTAGATTTTTAAATTAGGAATTTACCTCAGGTCCTTGTGGCAGAATTGAACTCTTCAGTGTGATGCTAAGGATCAGAATTGACAGTTTTCTCCCAGTTATTGTACAGACAAGTTATTATAATATGCAAGAACATCGCATGTAAAGCCACAGCTGCAGTAAAAAACATCTGAAGCAGAAACCAAACATTGTTTTTAATATTTAATAGTTTAAGCCTTCTCAAGTCAAAGTCAAGTCATTTACTGCTGTGGTTTTTAGAAAACTGATGGATACAAACTTGTAATAAATAACAAGCTATTTCATAGGTTCATTTGATTCAGTTTGAATGCCAAGGGCGCTCTTTATTCCAGTCAGTCACAGTAACTTGTAAGCAAAGTGTTCTTTGTGCCGACCCTTGTCACCATGACAATAATCAGGCCCTTGGTTTGGACAATGTCACTTTCAATCCACTGAGCACAGAGACTAAGATCAGTGGCAAGTTTTCTGGAAGGAATCCTCGACGCACATCAGCTAAAGAGGGGGAAAAAGAAACAAATAAAAGAAGAAAAGTTGCTTTGCCAATGGTTTATGCATCACATAGAAAAACAGGCACAAAGCGCCACATAAATGGCCTCAAATGACTGAGGATTCAAATGTTCACTTTGCGAAGGGAGAAGGACGAACGTATGAGTAATCCTCAGACGACACAGCATCTAAATATATAGAAATATTCAGCGTTGTGAATGAACTGCGATAGACGGTCACATAAAGTTTGAATGATGAGGATGTACAGCAGACATCATGTAGGTTAAGAGCACAGATCTGCTATTTCCAGTGTCCCTAGAGGGGACGTGCAGGAGGAAGCTTAAGATCGGTACTTAACCTGAAATGCCCCCGTAAAATACGTAGTTCTGTAAAAGGGAGATCTGATATCGCTATTGACTCGGTAATGCAAAAGTATAGAGCTATTGCCTGTCGAATGCCTGATATTTCAAATGATTATTCACTGGCAAAACTGTGCGATTTAAAAATAGCACAAGAGTATTTTTTGAGCGGTGAGGACCTGTTACCATGGAATAATCTGTCATGTGGCTGCTGCAGGTTGAGAAAATCCAGCACCAAACCTCCAAAAACCCAGATGCAGACAAAGCTGGCCAGTCACAAAGCACAACCTCCCCACCTCCCCATCCCGGCTCCTGCTTTACAGCGAGGAGCTGGAGCAGGAGACTGCAATGTTGCTTCAGAATGATTATTAGCACTAATCATTTTCATTTACTGTTGGCTGATGCCGTCCAGCCCACATAACCAAGCTCAGCTTTAATTTAATCCTAATTTAATTTTCAAAGTCGAGGCACCATTCGGTGGTGTTGAGTCAGCACTGTCAAATGAAATCAAGTGCAGAGACTTTCCGTTTTAGTCTCTGATAAGGACGAGCCACTCCCCCAGGAAGAAAGGGAAGTGCATCCTTAGGTGAAAAAGAAGTCGCTCGGGGTAAGACTCTCATACGGCTCCGAGCATCTTTGTGTAAATTGGACGTGCTCCGTAATGAGTTTGCGGAAATAATAAAATGCTTCTGTCGCCAAAACATGAACCAGGTAATAGGGGAAAACCCACATTAACACTAGCCAGTGTTAACAATGTCACTCACCAGAATGAACCACCGACGAAATCCACAATACAGGAAGAAAAAGGAGTAAAAATGAACAGGCAATTAACAACCAATGGGAATAATTAATCCGGGGGAATGGGTCAAAATAAAAAATATGCATATTATGAACATTTTCTTCACGGAGCAGAAATTACGTTTTTTTTAAGCATCGTTTAGTTAGCACTTGATTTATTAAATGAGAAGGAATCGATTATGAAAGCTGTAAAATTACGTTATTAAAACAATGAAGGGACAGGACTGAATTAATTCCTAAGGTCCTGGTTGTGTAGATTATGTCTGGTCTACAGCCTCAGAAAGTCTCCTTGTGGTGCTCCTCTTGAGTAGGGTCTGTTTCAAAGTATTCAGACTTAAACCTCTTTTGAGAGCCTTTATGTGTATGTGAAATAATATGTATAATTTCTATATGCAAAATGCGTGTACAGTGTGCCAAGGTCACAGTATGAATGCTGCTGGAGGCCTATGGAAGACAGCATAGGGCACAAGGCAGGGGTACACCCTGGATGGGATGCTAGTCCATTGCAGGGCACAAGGTTGGAGTACACCCTGGATAGGATTGCATAGCGTACAAACTGACACACTCAATTACACACTATGGCTAAAATAAGGAGTGGAGGCAGGAAGAAAACACTAGATATATTTCCATCATTGTAGTTTTATATTTTCAGACACAAAATTATTTGCAGAGTGATGCCACCATTGGGCCTTTGATCAAGTCCCTGGGATACTGTCTGACCCTCCTCTTAGATCTACACTTGTACATTGCTTTGGACAAAAGTATCTGCTAAATAAATGTAATGTAAGGCGATGGATCCAACATGTGCTATGTCTGATCATTCAAATGAATCCTTTCAGATAAATTTAATGTTCTATTTAAGATTCAGTTGACCAAATGGGGGGTGGGTTATATGTGTTTAAAATAAAAGAGTAAAGAGTACATTATATTCTATATAAGAAAGTTACAGTATGCTAGCTACAATGAATAACACTGTTATTTGAGTGCAACAATTTTTACTGTATGAATATGAATTAATTGTATTTCTACAGAAATGTGTATTGGATATAAAAGCCTACTGATCCTTATTGAAATTGCTTTTGTGAACCCAGAGCTCAAGATAAATCATTTCAAACTTTTTTTTCATGTGTAATGTGACCTTGCAGCTGACAAAATTCAAGAGCTAAACGAAAAATGTCAGTAACTTTTTTCTAATCACTGTACAATGTAAAATGGCATCTGTTGATTCTCTTTAGAGTCGATGTCACGACATATTGTACATAACAAACCACAGCTCAGCAACAGCTTGTTTGTCACTGGAATAAACTGCACAACCAGCTCGTAAGTGAAATACTTTTGAAATTATGCAGAAAATATACTCAAATAATAGACAGTCACTGCACTTCTTTATTGTCATTGGGCATTATGTAAGAACACCAAAGTTCACTCTTCTCGTGTCCCATCTTGTTCTGCTCTGAGGTGCACTTAGATGAGACAGGGGGGCTTTGGTTCACAGCCCGGGGTCAGCAATTTTTCCAATGCCTCTGGAGGAGTCCGTGGGGTTATGCGCCTCTCATCAGGGCCCCAACAGTAATATGGTTACACCGCTGGCCACGGAATTTGAACTGGCAGCCTTCCAGATGGCGGCACAGAGTCCTAACCCCCAGAGTCGTGAACCATTCCCTCTCTGACAGGCCTCCTTACTCCAGCTTCATTGCTAACACCACAAACTGAGAGATTCTCACTTCCAAAGGCATGCAGGCACAGCTTTCTTGTCCCCTTCTGTCTGAGCTTTTCTTCTGCCCAGAGGGAAGGATATAACACTGAATGACTTTCCAAAAGTAAGACTCAGTGCAGTTTGTAGGCCTCAGGAAAGAAATGCGTAAAAAACATTTCTGTCAATGGATGAATAGCCAAGTGCAGATTTTTTGTCTCATTGTGACTTACGTAGGCACACTGGATACATGAGTGAAAACATTTCCAGTGATCCTTCCAACTAGTATGAATTTTAACAAATATTCTTTAGAAGTGGTTCCAAGAAAAACTAATACAGGCACTTAGATATTACTGGAAGCCTACTGAAACATTTCGCAGGAAACGCGACGAATGATTAGGCTGAATGAAACAGAATAATGAGGTCTCATTCTAAAGTGTTTACAATTTCTTAAGATTGTCCCTAATCCATGGTGCTGAAGGGCAAAACATTAATCAGAAGGTTTAGCAAAAAATAACACATGCTACAACCTAATTTTTAAATTTAATCTTGTGCTATCTGCTACACAGGTGGAGATTTTGAGCGATATCAGTCTGACCCCATGAAACGGAACCTTCAAAAACCTCAGCACACATTTCTCAGGCACCTTTCCAAAGGTCTCCAAGGAAACTTTTCCAAGGAAATTCCTCACTAGCAATCTAACTATAATAATATAGTGACTGTATTGTTAGGACTGAACTGAATTCTGATGGCCTTTCCGCTCTTCCTGCCCTGGCCAGTGCCAGAGAGGTGCTGCTCAGCTCAAAGGCAGCTGGCTATGTGGCCTTTCCGCTCTTCCTGCCCTGGCCAGTGCCAGAGAGGTGCTGCTCAGCTCAAAGGCAGCTGGTTATGTGGCCTTTTTGCTAATCCTGTTCTATGTAGCGCTGTCACCAAACGTTATTTTTCTTGTCAGTCAAAGCAGCTGGATGTGAGACGGAGAGGGGCTTTCTGTGGCTCATCTGCAGAGCAGCATGCTTGGGAGATGATATAGGGTGGAGGGTGGTCCACCGTGATAGGTTAATATGCCCCAGATATAAACAGAGGCCATCCAATCAAACCCAAGACTGAGTCTGGATTTCACAGGAAACAAATTTGTATTAATATTGCCTATTAGCATGAAAAATTCAATTTAACAGGTGGACATAACGGATAGGTTGTCTGCTAAAGGGAGCAGTTTATTAAGTCTAAAAAAGACTATATAAAACAAGCACTGCTGTTTTTTTATTAAGATATTCCACACAGATGCCTGCAACAGGTGCCAGACTCCAGACAGATTTGCAATTATTTCTGAGTTTCGTGACACTGTCTTGCCTCAGCACCATTTTTATTGGCTGACACATGTGAGAAACCAAAGGTTTTGGGTGCCCATGGCTACTGCCTGGGGGCAGATGATGAGCAATCCTGGACGAGATGTTTGATGTCAATGTGAGTGTAACATGTTTACTCAGTTCAGTGTAGCGATTTGCTACGGCTCGCTGCCCAACACAAATGCCCTAAGGTGCTTAACAAATCTTACAGCAATATGACAAATTAATTTGAGGAAAATGTAAGAACAACTGATATTTTAATGACGGTGAATAGATTTAATATATCCCTGGACTAAGGCTAACAATAATCTATATGTAATAATATTATTTTTGGGGCCTGATATCCTCTTGGAAATTTGATTTGGAATTAGCAAACAGCCACAGTGCTGGTTATTCACTTATAACAAGGCTCTGATGAGCCAATGGCTGGTTATTCCAAGACCAAAAACTACTCACGATATGGAAGAACAAAGCTGACAGAAAATGTTCTGTGACATAATGAACTAATTAGGTTATGTTCCTATCACACAGAAATATATGTTTCCTGGTTATGGACCCAGGGACTGTTTTCCTGCTTAAAGCTATTCATGATGAAATCCACACACTGACACAGATAATCTGTCTTTCGAGGAACTAGACATGTAAACCTTACACATTCCAATAAGAGGCCGTTCTATTTTTATGCAGGACATTTTAGAAGTCAGGTGAATCTAGCCAACCCTAAGGTAGATGTGTAACCTATGGCAAATTGACAGTTTCAGACCTGGCAAACTTTGCGAAAAATTAATTGTCGTCCAAAACAAGCCTGTATCCCCATAAAAAAAAAACATGTAGGTAATTTTTATATAAACATGAACCCAACTGCACGTACATAAAGGATGGATTTGCTGAGCATTTTTCACCCTGTTAATCCCACGGCTCTCTGGGGAACAATAGAAGAAATATTTGCCCTCGGGTTCTTTGTGACTGGAGCCATTCAGTGTGCTCCCTGGGATTGGATGTAGAGGATTGGAATCTGGGATACGGTGGGATGATGTGGCGGATACACTCCGGTCATGGATTCCGACAGTCCGCAGCCAGATCGTGTGGCTTTACCTGGTTCTGTTCCCACGGATCTCTGCCTTCTTTGAATGCATATGTGATCATATATGGTGAGCAGTTTCCTCCTTTCATGGCTCACACATCCGTTATGCAGCTAAGTCGGACTGCTTGGAATTGTTTCTTAGAAATGGGGGGCAGGGGATGAACATGCATCCATCCATGAATCCATAATTCTTCCAACTGTCTAACCAGTAGAAATTGAACATTATTACTCTAATTACAGGAAATGTCCATAATACTATCTGCAGCATCATTTTTAAAGGATTGTGGGGAGGGCTGGTCTGTGTGTTTTTCCCAGTTTGGTAACTGTAAAGGTTTGCTTTCTTATGTTCCTTTTCCCATCTGGCCCTGCTTGTCTCAGAGTGTTTCTATAAATGTGTTTCTTTCTTCACCTACTAGTCAAAGTGTCCAGACCGTGACACCTGACCAATAGCTGTGCCCCCACTGTGACCCCATATCTTGTGTTTACCTTACCTGTGCTTTTCCCTGTTCTCACTCTAGAATGGCTGAATTTTGTTTTTGTTCCCCATCTGCACCCAACACAAAATTCCTCCTATCCATCTGCTTCTGTCCCCAGCTAAAGCTCCCGTTCCTTCTGTACATCTACACCTGTCCCCAGCTAAAGCTCCCGTTCCTTTTGTACATTTACACCTGTTCCCAGCTAAAGTTCCCGTTCCTTCTGTACATCTACACCTGTCCCCAGCTAAAGCTCCCGTTCCTTCTGTACATCTACACCTGTTCCCAGCTAAAGCTCCTGCTCCTTTTGTCCATATACTAATATCCCCAACTAAAGTGCCAATTTTTTCTGTCAATCTGCTCCGATACCCAACTGAAGTTCCTGTTCCTTCTGTCCATCTACTCCTGTCTTCAGCTAAAGTTCTTGTTCCTTCTGTCGATATTGTTATTTAACAAAAGCCACCAGAATTTATTGTATATAAGAATTAGGGCTGTCAAAATTAACGCATTAATCATTGTGAGTAATTTAAAATATTTAATACATTAAAATAAACTCAATTATTGCATTATGTTTACTTCCTGTGTGAGGGCTCACCTATGACATGGATGTCGCGAAACTCATCCTAGCCAGAGACAATAGAGCTTGGCAACCATGCAATGCATTATAGGGCAACCGCTGTCATAGCACAGGACATTATGTGGCGAAACCACCACATTGTGTAGCCACAAACAAAAAAAAACCTGCAGACTCATTTCAGTGCTATTCATGGTGTGTTTTGCACTGTTCGTAAGCATGTTCAAAATTTGGCAGAAAGAAAAGGGATTGTACAAACTCCAACCAGAAGAAAAGAAATGCTATATTGAAAAATCTGTGTGGTGATTGCATGTTCTCCGTGTGCTCTGCCAATTTCCTCTGGGTACTCCTGGAGAATGGAGAATGGAGACCTGTGGCGTCTTTCCAGCCTGCTCCACCTTCTGTCATTGACATCTCTCCTGTATGCCCTGCTGCTGTGCCACTGTTTGTCCTGCCATTTGAAGAAGCACCAGCACCTTCCTGCCATCACCTGCCTGCCCTCTGCTCTGTGACAGTATAATTTGACCTCCTCTGCCAGCCCCTGGAGGTTGGGCTCCCCCTTTGAGTCTGGTTCCTCCAAAGGTTTCTTCCTTCTAGGGAGTTTTTCCTTGCCACTGTCGCCTCTAGCTTGCTCACTGGGGGCTTTGGGCGGGGATAATGTAAAGTGCTTTCAGACAATGTAATGTTGTGAAAATGCGCTATACAAATAAAACTGAATTGAATTGAAAGACTGGTAGCTAGATTAACAGGTGTCTCAATCTGATTGCTCATAGTCAGTGACGTTCTGCAATGGACTGGTGTCACATTAAGGGTGTCCCCTACCTTGTACCCGAATAAAATAGGCTCCAGCCCCCCTAATGAGCCTGTACTGGATAAGAGATTGGAGAAGGGATGGATAATAGGAATTTTGGTTTGTTTTAGATACCTGAAAGCCTTCATTTTTCATGTATGTTGACCACCTGACCAGGGACGACGGTTAATATACCTGATCATCTGAATCTGCTCTACCACTGAGGACATCTAAATGTTAGCATGCATAATACCTTTTCAAAATATAGAAAAAGAAAAAGTCAGTGATACATTTCTGAAGACTCTAGAATTTCCTCCCTGCTTATGTAAATCGTCAAGACCTGTTACACCAAACATAAGGCAGTTTGCTGGTGTAGCTGTTTCTCCTTCCTGACAGGAGAAATTCAGTATGAGGGCCGTGGCAGCGAAAAAACACCATGGCATAATGCGGCACTGGCCATCCACACGGGCATTACACAGCGCTAATGCTGCACCCAGCCCCCCCAGCCCCCACGTGAAGGATGTAGCCGTTGATTATGCCTGACCTTAATTTCCACGCTGTTCCTTGTGATTCATGACTAGCTGGTAAGCTAAGAGACCCAGGGAGGAGAGGCGTGTCATGGCGGTTTATAACGCAGGGGGGGCGCCTGGGTATTTATACCAAAGAAGAGGATGCTGGGAATGTATTTCACACAGGCCTCGAGTGCTTTCTTCACAAAACAGGTCGTGGGCAGAAGTACGTCTCGTACCGGCCTTTAAGGCAGCGGTTTGCATTTTCGTCCGCTCCCCGTTTTATAAAAAAAACGGCGTCTCTGGGGGCCGTGCTGGGTGGGGCAATGGGCGCCCCACAGCTTTGACCCCCTGTGTGCCATCTAGGGGCAAAATGGAGCCCAGAAATATGAGAGTTGGCCCGTTTCCCGCCGGGGTGGCCAAGACGGCCGGATTCCTGTGCTGTTTGTCAGTGCATGGCGGCGATGGCAGCAATGGGGGGGAGCCTGCGGGGCCGTGGGTGGAAGCGAGCAAATGGTGCTCTCCTCCAAGCACGGCGTGCTACTCAATGAAGGCGGGCAAGAAACACACACACACACAAAGACGCAGACACACAGAAGCACACAGAAACACACACATGCAGACACACACACACAGAAACACACACACACGTATGCAGACAGACACACAAACACACAGACACACACACGCACGCAGACAGACAGACAGACACACACACACACACACACAAACACACATGATGTTCCAGACTAGCTGAAAATGCAGTGGAGAAAAAAGCCAGTGTTGGCATGATCCTTTATCCATTTAGCAAACACTTTAAAGGGTGTGGAAGCCCCCCACTGCATATGCAGTCAGCGGAGACCGGGCACCCCCCCAAAATGGCAGGCGAGGGCCGCAGTGGTGCTGCGAGCAGCGATCAGAGCGATCAGAGCTGGGAGCTTAAACTCAGGTGAGCAAAGCACAAGGCCGGTGAGTGGGAGCCAGGCCGCGCGTGGCTGCGACAGATGGAGGAAGGGCTCCCAGGGAGCCGGCTCTGCCTGTAAATAGCTCCGGCTCGCGGCGGGCGGGGTGCCGCGGGGTGGGCGGGGTGCCACGGGACGGACAGACCGCTCCGCGCTGCCGCATCAGGTGCGCTGGTGTCACGCTCGGGTTTTTCCATCGGCGCCCGGGTGGATCTCGAGGGCGCTGAGGACAGCAGGAACGTGGTCCTGGTGAACCAGCGGTGAAGGCGATGGGGAAGCATGACCAGCAGGACGGACTCATACTGCCTTCTTAAAACTGGGTTTCTATGAATGCAAGAGGACCATCCAGCCCCCACTGGGGCAGAATCTGCAGGTCAAGGCAGAGGGACAGAGAGCATGAGCGGCTCCCAGCCAATCCTCAGACGCAGGAGGAGGACGAGGTGCCATCGTAAGGCTCTGATTGGCTGCTGGGACACAGCCAGAAGGCAGAGCAGGGGTAAACACTACATGAGGGGATTTCTACCTCACACATTCCTGCAGACATCTTCAGATATCAGAACTAAAAGCAGACATTTCACGCGCAGCAAACGATCACAAATCTAGCAATTCAACTGTACTGTGAAATATAACTTGTGACCTTCAGAATAGAGTCTAGTTTCATACTTTCACTATGAACTTCCCACTTTTGGGATCTTAGTAAAGTAAAGGCCTTCCAGTGGAGAACCAAAAATATAGGATTCATTGGGCAGAATTTTGCTGTCTTTGGTCCAGAGTGACTCAGACTGCTTTTTTTCTGACATACACCAGGTACCTATCCATCAGCATCACCAGCATTCTGGCAGGACAGCAGTCTCTCGGCCTGAGGACCGGCAAACTTTACACTGCCAGCCCTAGTATGCTGGGACAGATCAGTCAGTAGTGTCCCAGCACCATAATAACACTGGAATAAGGTGGCCAGCTTCCCCCGCCAGTACATAACAGGATGCAAGGATTTTAATGAAAACAAAAATCAGTGATATTGCAAACAATAATTTAGGAAAAGTACTTTTACAAGATATAGTCATATGCAGTTCTCTGCTTTACCAGGATTTTCTCTTTTAGGAGTCTAAGTAATTCCCCTGTGCTCCTTATCATCTTTTCATGGACTGCCTGTCCATGAATATTTAATCAATGCACACTTCTCATTTCTTACAGTTTTTTCAATTGCTTAAGCACAATTTTGAAAATTAGGCCCATATTTTCAGAACACTTCACACAATTAGCACAACACTACACCCAAGTAGCAGAACATCTCAGATCTTTTGCAAAATGAAACACTATTGTAAAAACTCTACATTGTTTTATAAAAACACTGTTTTGTTGTCATATTGTACACACATGAATATTATTAGCTAACTCATTTTGAATAAGATAGACGCTACTGCATTAATCCTAAGACTCTTTTAGCATTTCTAATTTCCTAACGAAAAAAAGTACACAAAATATGTTCACTAAACACCACATTAGATGAAATCTGTACATCTTTATTCACTGCAACCATTACAGACATGCAAAAAGAGGGGGTAAAAAACTAAACATCTCTCCGCATAGCTGCATCTGGCCACAGAGCTTCATTGACATCACAGGCTATGTTGTCATAGGCAAGACATCATGGGAAAAATCTTCTAGAATGTCGGATCCATCCTTGAATAAATACAACATCTATCTGATTACATGCATCCTCCATTGCTTGAATGAGAGGTACATGAACATATGGCTGTAGATCATAAACCTTCCATCGCCATGCCGAGAAAAACTCTTCTATTGGGTTTAGGAAGGGTGAATATAGTGGAAGATAAAGACATGTAAATTGTGGATGATCATGAAACCAATTTCGGACCAGAGGAGTTCAGTAGAATGGTACATTGTCTCAGGTGACAATGTATCGCATCTCACCAATTTGATTTGCAGCAATTCCCTTTTATAGTGCCTAAACCTGATTGTTGTGTCTATAATTACACACCTGTATTTGTACACCTGGTGGTCGTGTTTAACCAAATGGTTCATAGATGTGGTTATTTGAAAGTCAGTGCTTTGAAATGGACAAGCGAGTTTAGTGATTTGCAAATCACTGTGTGTTGAGCTTTGCAAGAAGTGTGAAGCTGACAATGTGTTTAGTGTTGTGCAAATCTGGGCTGATGTAACTGAGTATAAAGTTATACCAAATGTGGGAGACTTTTTCTTTTAGTGTTTAAGCAATCAGAAAAAACTGTACATGATAACATCTACTAAGGGATGGCACAGAGCTTTTCAGTCGACTGGAATATGCACAGAATGTTTGGGCCTGCCGCTAACGTCCGTATGACATGCTTTAGTTCACTATGATTGATTATTGATCACAGTTAGCCAAAAGTGATTGGATCTGATTAGTCAGCTCTGGGAGTTACTCAGTCCCTTTCTTCAAAGTCACAGCAATGAGGTGGCCTTCCTTTTCTGCCTCGTGTACGCTTAGTTAGCTTCGCAGCGAGCATATCACCTCCGCGTGGCCGGAACCAAATTAATGTCAGCTGTAGTTGAAATTCCCGCTTGATTTTATGAGACGGCTTATTAGAGCTGAGGATGCTTGCCGGCTCTGCGGCGTGGAATGATTCAGGAGCGCTCGAGCGATACAGCATGGTGCTAAGGCAGGCCAGATGCTAAAGGCTGGCAGTGATGTTTATCTTCATTTACACACTTGGAGATCAGATGCTGGACAAAGGCCAAACAGACTGCTGCTCCTTGCAGAGCGTGAAACAGCAGCTTGTGAGGAGAGTCTCTGTGCCACCACATCATCTGTGTCCTCCTGGGTCTGGTAGATGGGTGGGGGGCTTTAAAGACTGCAGAAGGCCCACAGAAGGTCAGGCTCTAAAAATACCAGCAGTGTTAGGCCTAGTTTGAGGAGGTGGGGGATCGAGAATGGTTTAATTAGATGGGTAAAGTGTGATTCCATCTGTCTATCAGAGGAAGACCACAGGAGCCAAGGTAAGAAGAAGGAGTGAAGACAGAGAGTGAATCTCACAGAAAGGAGATGCTTCCTGAGGGCCAGGGGCTGTTGTTTCTACACCAGCATCCTCTCCCTTTTTATACATCTTGTGTGGCAAGACTACAAGCCTTTGCAGTTTCCAGGAACTCCGGTCATCAGTTGGTAATTACCAGCCTTTGTAAGGCAGCAGAATGGACCCCTGGCATGAAATGCCGCGACACACTTCCATTTTATAATAGTATGGCTCACTTGCTTCCAGTTTATCTGTTTACATGCAGTAGAGTTGGTATTAAAGTTTGCGCCGTCCGGGGGCCTGTAAAAATGTGCCGTGCTGCTGGAAATTTTTATTCGAAACAGAAGACGGAATATTTTCAGAGGCAAGACAAAAATTATTCTGACATTGTTGTGTTCGACTGTGTACATTATATTCAAAATTTAATGGCAGCTGAACCCTTTGTATATTTTACTTCTTTCATTCTAAATTCTAGATTCTATAGAATTTATCCTTATTTTGAAAATGGACTGGGGTCACTTCAACCCCAATAATAATACAGAGGTCAAGTTTCTTCAGATTCCTAATATAATCTGAGCTAAGAAAGCAGTGGCTACTAAGCATGATGCATAGCAATTCTATAGTCTCTCTGATGGAACATATAAACTACATAACAGGACAAACCTGTGTCACTCCAAGTTATTCCTAATTCTGTAGGATTGTCTAAATTTCAATCCAGAATGTAGGTTTCCCAGCAAAGCCCACTATTCTTGTTAATTATGTTAGTTGTAGTAAATCAAATTTAACTGTGTCAAATTTAAACATCTGAACTTAACTGTAGATTTGCAAGGTTAACGGTAAATCGCTACCTGACTGTATGGCGGCTGACTTGTCTTCATCGATTTGTAGCACTAGGCTCTCACGCTGACCTCCCCTGACAGCCTGCCTCTATTAGACGCTGCATACCAATCACAAGATATATTTTCATTTCGCACATCACTGACTTGTGGTTCCACCCATTGTTAGGCAGACAGAACACTGTTAGCCTTGGCTAAGCTAGTCTGTCTATAATGAAATTCTTACTTGAATGCCTTCTCCACAGACTACAGACAATTAACAGGTGCAATGTTACAATACAATAAATGCTAAGTACAAAATTCTAACTACTGCGTGATATCTAACAACATATTCTATCTAATAACAGATAGCGCAACATTCCTCATGAGGTGGTGAAGTGATGTGTGGCAGAGCACAGTAGCAAAATGGCGTGGCGCAGTGGGTAGAATATAGAGAATGCTGCAGCAGTATTACAGAATTTGTGCTTTGCTCATCTTCATGCAAATATGATAAATGACATTGACGTTCATCTTTGATACCTTGTGGAGGCAGCAAGTGTAAAACATTTCAGGCCGCAACATCATACAAACAAGTAAGACTGGAAACAAAGGCGCCATATTACGCCAAACTCAGAAGCGTTTGTGCTAGTAGTCCATTGCTGCTCTTTTACTCTGACGCCTCTGGTGCCACACTGTCATGCACGAGCCGTCGTTATCAATAGCCACATTCCCTCAGTGAATACGGCAGGCTGTTTTGTCTCATTTAATGAAACAGCACTTGGTCACTGGAATCCAGGTGGCTGCAAAGCGGTGAACCTCGTCCTTTACCTCTGCCAATTGAAAGACCAGAGTAAGCTGTCCTTTCCTCTAGCTGAACAAGCTACCAAGATGTCATGTTACATAGTGTTAGCTGTTAGCCTGATGCTAAGATTGGCCAAATACATGAAAAAATGGCTGACAGTCATGGCATATAAGCAGAAAGAGGATGACAGAAGCCTCGTCTCACACCCCTGAGGCTTCAGGTCAGGGCAGAGAGATAATGGACTCAGACCCCCTTCCTTAAGGGAGATGCCTTTTTCACACCCCCCAGCCCGACTGACAGCTTTTCACACAGTGGGTCTAGGATGACACGCTACATGCCAGCATGTGCAATGGACCACATCCCCCTTGGCTCTGCTGGGGGGGCAGTCGGATAATTAGTTCCTTTCTACGGGCATCATTTCAGGAGATGGGCCACCAATTGAATTGTCAAAATACAATGGAGGCAGCCATGGCCATATTACTTCTTGGAAGTAACCAATAAAATTACAGAATTAACAAACTTTTGAAGCGGATCTTTTGATATTTACAGATGGACAGACTGGTCACATAAATGGCCAATGTCACAGATATTCCTGTGCCGTTTGCCGTCCAAAAATTAATTGCAAACGGGCCATTAAATTCCCTCTGTGGCACAAATGCGTCTGCACTCTTGGACGAGCTGCCTCGGATGACATCATGTTTTTAAGACACGGGGGGGTGCCACAACGTGGCGGCGTTGAGGGAGGGGGGCGGTTTGGTTGTGTCCTAGAACTGAGCTCTATTTCAGGGCTGTCACACACCACTGGTACCAGAAGCCCAAATTGTTCTTGTTCTTTTCATGGTGGCCAACTTGACACTCTAACATTCTAGAGCACAACGCAATCACAGAGGTGATTGTGCTCCATTGTAATGGGGGGGGGGGGGGAGTCTTACTTCAGACATGCAGGATCCAGGTGCTTCTTTCACCCCAGAAGTTGGGTCACAAATTAACCCATTTTTACAGCTTAATGTTACACCAAACCAATTAAGGTTAACAACCTCATTCCAGAGGATCATGGAAAAGCCCAGCTTTTCATCCTCCAGATGACTGGTCCATTTCCTTCATCACCACAGGACCTGTGCATTAATGTAAGCTCACATCTTAATTATTAATTACATATGATTAATATAATCACGTCCTGCTTTATGTGAAACGAACTCTGCAAATAGGACCGGGGCCATTTTTGGAACGTTCTGGTGCCGTTTCCCATGAGCAGGTCTGAACCGGCCTGTGATTTTTTTCCATCATATCTGCTCGTCTCTGTTCAAATAGCCGGGACAATTTAGCTTGCGTGTTTGAACAGATCTCCAGCTTGTTTTTATTGTGTTTTGACCAGTCAGGCAGCATGATGAACAGACTCTGGGTACCCCAGGAATCTAGAAAGCACAACTAAAAGGTACAGGGGAATCTGCTTTTTAATATAATGCAATGACATATTATTTAGGGCGACATGATGGCTCACACTTCCTTGATTGGAGGTTCAAAGCCCAACTTCGCTGTGTGTGTGGAGTATGCATGCTCTTCCTGTGTTACATGGGTTTCCTCCAGCTATTAAATTTTCTTCTCACTGTCAGGACTGGTCCCTGTCTCGCCCTGTTCACTCCGCATCTCCCCATTTGCCCAGCAGGTGTCACTGGCCCTCCCATTTTCCTGATATTTCCCTAGCTTGGGGTTGTTCTGTTCCCTAGCGTGTTCCCCTGCTCCTTTGGCTTCCATGTGGCTGAATAGGCAAGCATGCAGCTTAGGACTGTGTTCCTTTATCATACTGGGTTTATTGGACATTATGAATTTGATTTTGTTTTCGCCTTATTCTTACATTCATGTTATTTCTATTGGTTCTTGTTGTGGTGCTTTTGTTTTCCCTGCTTATACGTTGTAGTATATTCTGTATCCCAGTTCCTCATTTCTAGTACTGTTTGAGTTAGAGTGATCAGATAATCCCTATCAGCAAGGGCATGTTGAGCCACTTCAGGTTTTACAAACTACCTTAAAACTGAAAGGCTCCTGTGCTTGGCTAAATAGTTCAGTTCTTCTTGTGCTTTGACTGGTTTGTTTCCTTGATTGAAAGACTCATCCAGCTGTTTTTTTATTTGAAATGGTAGTTTACAAACCCTGTCCTAGCTCATAGTGTCCCCCCTGGCACAGATTTGGAGGTCATCCTAGGTTTAGCCCTTAGTGACCCTCACCTGTCTCTTGTTAATCCTAGTTCTTGGGTAATCGTCAATGGCCCATACCTATTTCTTGTCTAGTCTTGTTTCTTGTTTTTTTTTTTAGTTCTATTGACAAAAATTCCCTTTTGTGCTAGTAAACCATGCTGTGGATCATCCATTCCAGCATGTTGCAGGCTTGCATCCCATCCAAGGTGTACCCCAGCCTTGTGCCCTATAATGGACTGGCATCCCATCCAGGGTGTACCCCAGCCTTGTGCTCTATAATGGACAGGCATCCCATCCAGGGTGTACCCCAGCCTTGTGCCCTGTGACAGACTGGCATCCCATCCAGGGTGTACCCCAGCCTTGTGCCCTATAATGGACTGGCATCCCATCCAGGGTGTACCCCAGCCTTGTGCTCTATAATGG
>JAAGVU020000092.1:19337058-19357699 GCA_011763525.2 Mormyrus iriodes | reverse complement strand
TATATATATACACACACACACACACACACACACACACACACATATATAACAAACAGCAAATATAATAAGAAGGCAAATTCAGGAATATGATCAAGTACATGGGGAAGGTGCTGATATTAATATCAGAAAAGTAATGATGGCGTGTAGAGCACTTACGTTACTCTCTGCAGACATTACAAATCAGTATAGTATCAGTTGTTTTAAAGGCTGAAAAACATGGGGGCAGATTCTTTATGTAATGAAATTTATGTAATGAAAATCTACATAATGAAACAGGAAACTAACTGTAATCCCTATTCAGCCAATAGTAATAAATCTTGTCCTGCATGGTCAACATTCTATCACATGTATTTGTACTGCAAATTCTGTCAGCGCCTATGAGATTTGGCTAAGAGCAGAATTGCATCTAAGGTGGGATCAATGGCTTTAATTTTCAGTGTGTATATAATATACATCCTTTTTAACTTCATAACTTTTCATTTTCCCATACGTACTTTAATGTTATTGATACTTTATAGATCCTTGAGGGGTAAGTGTCCTTACACCTCCCCTAACTTGCTCTCTGCAGGGGATAACTAGCTGGCTGTGAAAGCTAGCCACCCATAGCAGCACCCAGGGAGCCAGGGGTTAAGGACCCTGCTCAGGTACCCACAGACGTGAAGCTGGGGCTTGAACTGGCAACCTTCCGATCACAGGCACAGAGACTTAGCCCACTGAGCCACATGCTGCCCCCATATTTAGCTTTTTAATACTTATTACAAAATAAAACATGAGAAAAATAAGGAACGTAAATGATCACACTGATGTAGACACAGGAAAATAATAAAACAGACCAACAGTTATCTTTACAATCAGAACATAGCAAGGTTCTATTGTACAGGGTCTGTATAGTTATTTTATTTTTCCTCCACCTACACAATAATCTATGTGGAAAAAGCCCTGAACTCTGGCTCTATGAGCCAGATACCTTAGTATTGCTCAGCCTACCTACGCTAGTGGCCAAAATTGTGGAAACTCTTCCAATTTTTAGAGACTGCATAACTTCATTCCAGTTACTGCAGTTACTTATTTAATCGGCCAGTGTATGATATTTGTAAACATTTGTTGATTGTTTATAAACAATACCGCCAATATTTGTGTAGCAATTTTTAAAGCCTAACGCCAAATATGCTACGTGTTTCCACAATTTTGGCCACTATAGTACAACTCTCTCCTTCACTGGAAACACACGTGTCATGGCGATGGGACTGACGACGAGGCATGACGCAGGCAAGGAAGGAACAGTCCAAGGAGAGCAGTGCTAAGACCACCCTGTGTGGGGACTTCATTAACGCAGACAAAAAGACCAGCTACAAACATAACACTACAATGACCCAACAAGGGAGCACAAGACTGGGGAACTCTTATACACAGGAAAGGCAGGAATGAATGAGGGGCACCTGTGACTGGTTAACAAGAGGGCAGGAACACAAGGTAACGATCATGAGCTACAGGCGTGGCTGATTAGCAACCCCGCCTGTGGGAAACACCGGGAACAGGTAGGGCAGGGCTGGATGTGACAACAGGTGAGTCTGTTCTGTGCCAGCGACAAATGTGAATCGAATCTGCTGCTTTGTGAATAGCCTTAGTTCAAAAAGCAGGTATTTCTTGAACAGGTATTTAGAAGAACCCTTTCATTTGTCAACTGTCTGGCGAACTATTCACACATGAATCTGCGAGGGCTGCTTGCGCACGAGTGCGGATTCAACCAGACTTGATTAATTACTTACTTTTACGTATTGCGTAACTGGGCTTGAAAATCCTAATAGGGTCTAAAAATAATATAATGTGGTTCTTGCAGGAGATCTTTAAAATTTTATATCAGTGTCACATAAAATAGGAGCGCATGGATTTTTGAGCCCCCATAAGCCAGTGCTAAGAGCCCCCGCTACCATGATTCGTTTCTCTACCGGAAAGAATACTTACACTGTACAGGGTGTCCATAAAGTCTCTTTACAATTTCAAAAACTTATTACAAAACCAAATGAAAAGACAGATAAGTGAAAATTACAAAATGAGACGTATATATTTAAGTTTTCTTTTGACTCATTTAATACACCTCTATATGGGCACCATTAGTTGCACGAAGCACATCGAGACGGTGCTGGATTTCTTGCCATGTTCGCTGTAGCAAACCCTCATCAATGGTGGCAATGGCATCAGTGATCCTCTGCTTTAGACACAAATGGAATGTGATAACCTTGATTACCACTGAGCGCATAGAACAGATCTGAAGAAGATATCTCATGAATTGCCTTTTGTAATAAATTTTTGAAACTGTAAAGAGACTTTATGGACACCCTGTATTACTGCTGGTAACTACATGCATTTAAGCTAAGGATGTTATTGGCTAATTGTTTGCTGGAAAACTTAAACATAATTCTGATCGGACCTTTTCTAACTCTTTTTTTATGAGCAAAAAAGCATACATCAGTCTCAAAAAGACAATATTCAACTGAAAAGGAAGAAGAAGCGATGAAGGATTCCTAAAACAACAGAAATTTACGCTACATTTAAAAATAGAAAGGGTGTAAACTAGCAGCTTCTGGCCCCCATCCTGCTCGGGGCGTGGCGTGTGACTGATCCACGCACGCGGGGAGGGATGCGGCGATTCCACGCTTTGCTGCCGCCCTCTTCCCATGTCAAACGGCGGGTCTGCTACGCGCAAACGCCCGCTGCGAGTCCCACATTCGTTCTCCGAATGCTTCCTGTTGCAGGATGCTCTCTCTGTTAGGACAGACTGGCACAGAATCACCCTCACACCTCGCTATTCTGTTCCGGCTACAAATAGCTCCCATTCAGCAAACGGTACAAGATGTGTACCTCCTTTGAAATACCGTGACCGACAAATGTCTGCTACGGACATGGTGAAAAAATGCAACGGCGGTATGTTTTTTCAGGCTAATACATCTGAAACTGCAAACATGATACGAGTAATGAAGCCAGGAAACCTTCGACGAGATGACAGAGATTTCTGATATGGCAGAGATAGTAATTATCTGGGGTTTTATTAACTGCGTCGCGATGATTGTCTGACGTCACTAATGGGAGATGTTCAGACATGCCTGGAACCCTCTTGTCGTCATTCCCTAAAACATCTGGCTCGCTAATATTCTCTAATACGTCATTCTTTCTTTGGTTCAGCCAGGATGTTTTTTTGCTGTTTATTGTCTAAAAAAAACAAAGCCACTAATTGAATAAACAAATCTCATGCCAAAAAAAAAAAAGAAGAATATGTAATATTCAGATGGAAAAGTCATATGACAATGTAATTAGCGGGACCTGAAGATTGCATTAAGGAAGGTAATAGATATCTAAGATCCGTGCTCAAAGAGTCCAGTGGGCAAGATTACATCATTTAAACGTCATTTCATGGCAAATGGGCGACGTGTAATGCAAAGAGTGCGGCCTAAACCCGGTGTGCTGGTTATTACGGACAGTGCATGGGTCAGGCTGCATCTGGTTGAGGATTTGTAAAATAAAACTTTAAATCATCTTCTCCTTCCAACTCAGATAGGGAAGGTGATCAGAAAGACTGGCACATGGGATAAGCTATTGCACTCATTCCCACATCCTATCTGGAATGCAGTATTCATGGGTGAGTATTCAGAATGCATACTTACAGGAGGATTTTATTAACACATCCCGAAGCACGAACTGTGAACTTTTAAAAAAGTCATCATTGATCAAGTCATCAACAGACATAATCATATTCACTTATCTGAAGGCAAATTTCCAAAGTGCACTCAGCCCAGTTCTTGGTTGTCTTTGAGATGAGACGGCCAGTGACCTCAAGTCAGGCTTCCTCATCATATGTTACAGTGTCAGGAAGCAAATCTCACTCAGTCCTCGTGAAAACCAGCGAAGAAGTTTTGTTGAATTTCCACAACCCACCAAGTCCACGAAAATATCCAAAAAAAAAAAAAAAAATCCCATGGACTGAGTGAATTTTGGAAATTTACTCTTAAAGTACTAGTGGGATACACAGAATTCAGGAGGCTACCTGTATGAATCACTGCTATTGATTTAGACCGGTGTGGCTGATTATGCAGAGTCCCGTCTTGTAAACCACTGAGTCTGGCATGTACTGCAGTTAGCGTTACACCCGCTAACACAGAGCTGGATGGGTTCCTCTGGAGCTTAGGGATTGTGCCTGATTAACCCTACATGCCTGGAATAGTGTCCTGTGAGGAGGAATGGAAGTCCCCCCTCCCTTTTTTTTACAGTTTATTAAGCAGGGTAGGAAAAATGGAGGTTTATAGATTGACTTTCTGCTTCTCTCCTTTTATTTACACATAGGCTACTGAGGAAAAGTATGCTGAAGTGATCTTCATGTTGGTGTAAAACAATGATAGCATGTCTGTCAAAGTGATAGCGTAGCCATTTCAATCCACTATTTGCAGTATACAGCCCATCCTACACTACTCAGATAATAGCTTTTTCACTGATGGCCTAAGACATTTGCATACTACTGTTATTTATTATTTATATCAGTTACATTAGTTGTATTGGTATATTTCTAAGCTATGGTAATATGTACCACATGGCGGGTCAGGTGACAGATATTCCAGGAGATACAGACTGGAAATAAACTTTTAAGACCTTATCAATACAAAAAATAAGAACAACTGAAGAAGGGTAAATTAAAACGAATATCAAATACGATCATTAGGATCATTCAGAAACAAGACTGCAAGAAGAGGCAGTCATCATTATCTTTGATCTTTTTTACGTCTTTCTCTGTGCCTTTTAAACCTTCTTTTCAATCATTCACACTATGTTTATTTCTTGTAACAAGGGTCTCACATTTGTCCACAACTTATCTTTTACAGTCAGATATCGAAAGCTGACTACAGGAGATATCAAGTGGTGTAGTATTTACACGAGTTGAATTCATTTTTTAAATCTGCTAATTGCCTCCTGTAGAGCTCAAATCATGTGTGGGTATAAAACACAGCATTCAGGAGCAGTCAAGGGGAGACATCTTAAGGGCCTCTGAAGTCACTCTGAAGTACAGGGAGACAAGGAATTCCTGCTGGCTTATTACTGTCTGTGGAGCAGCCCAAAAGACTTTGCAGATGTCCAGGGGCTGCAGTGCACATTTACTGAAAACGAAGAAAAATAAATAAGAAAATCAAAGCAATTTCAAGTTTTGACTTTTAACCAGTTACCAGGAAATAGTCTAAAAGTGAAGGGGGACTGAATGTAAATGACAACAGCTGTGTTTTGACAGTGGGTAGCAGTGAAGCTTCATGGCCTTGCTGTGTGTGTGTGTGTGTGTGTGTGCGTGTGCGTGTGTGTGTGTGCGCCCTGCAATGGACTGACATCCTAGCTAGGGTGTACCCCAGCTTTGAGCCCTGTGATGGACTGGCATCCCGTCCAGGGTGTACCCCAGCCTCGTGCCCTGCGATGGACTGGCATCCTGTCCAGGGTGTACCCCAGCCTCGTGCCCTGCGATGGACTGGCATCCCGTCCAGGGTGTACCCCAGCCTCGTGCCCTGCGATGGACTGGCATCCCATCCAAGGTGTACCCCAGCCTTGTGCCCTCGTGACCCTCAGTGTTTTTACAGTGAAAGAATTTTTTTTTCGTGGATGATGGAGATTTTTCCAGTTTGCCCATTTCACTGCCAAATGTTTCTTTTTCAGAATGCTGTCTTCCTGTGAAAAATACTTTCGATTGAGTCAGGGTTGAGAATTCAGTTCAAATCCAGTCAGAGGGGTGAAGGCGTATCTTGGTTGGGCACATGATTAAATTAACTTAACAATGAATGGGGGGGGGGGGGTTATTATAGAATTTCATAGATTTAGACAAACAGGTTACAGAAATGTGAAATCATCAACTTTGTATGCCTACTAAAATATGATGCCATGGATCTATTATATATACATATATATGATATACATTTGGTTGATATACTCTTAGTGCTGCATGCCTGATAGGATGTGGTAATTGAGCCTGAAAATAATATTTATAAAAAACGTACGGCCATCTTCTTCCACAAAATCAACTTTTACAAAACTGTGCTCCCTGAAGTACTTTTTTGTAGAAAATCATTGTTGTCATTATAAATAAACAATTGTTGCATAATAATATTGACTGATGGAGGCATCTAATAGTACATCCCAATGGAGAGATGACATGGCGTTCTCCTCAGCGTGATGGCATTCTTCATTATGTAATATTTATTTAAAGGGCCCGCTTGTTCATGCAAATGAGAAGAAGATGACTGCAGCTGGTCCTAGCAGACTTCACTCTGAATCATGGTCATGTATGCTCGGGCACAGGGTGATGAGGGCTTCTCTCCCATACGTGTACTCCTGGGCGTCCCTTGCTCTGCCTGTTTCCTTTCATTAGGATATGTTTAGGCATATCATCACACAGACAACGGTCTGGCATCTCCTGTGGGGAATCGCTAATCTGCCGCAACAAGATGACTCTTTCAAACCTTCCCCTTGGCGAGACGCCTTTCTGCAGCCGTCGTCTTTGACTGGGCTCACGGCTGCGCAAAAGTGAGAAGCAACTTCCAGCCAGAGTGTCAGGGCCTCCCTCCTCCCTGCCCTACCTCCCATCACAACCCAAGCACTAAAGTCGCTGTGACATGATGTTACAGCGTTTATTATATGGGGGTGAAGAGGTGGCAATGTGTTAAGTGTGTGCAGTACTAGACACAGAAGATGTGGCTGTGTTGCCTAAGCCTCAATTCCTCAACAGAAGCTGAGATTTAACGAGCAAAGAGCTTTTGTGGGCATGATTCATGTCTGTAGACTGAATGCAACCAACAAAGCTGTATTTAGAACCTTCTCAACCATCTCTGCCGAGCACTTGAGCGTTGAGTAAGACACAAGACAAGTTGTTTCACTGTATGAGTAATGCTTCTGTTTATTTTTTAGAACAGTGCATCGCCTTGAGCCCTGGTCTTTGTCTTGTACCGAAATCACCCTACAGGGTATGATGAGTTACATGAGCAGGACTGTGAGTTAGAAGGAGGCTACACAGAATAAGTGCTGAGGTATATCGTTGGCGATGGTGCACATGGGCTTCGTTTAGGGCCCTTTTCCTTAGGCTACCTGAAAAAACCTACACCTTATGATAGAAGGCATTATATCAACCCACACACAAGCAATGATTATTCTACTAATGGAGAATTCAGTAAGCCAGAGGAGAAATATTCAAAAAATGTTGCATGCCTGCAGATGTGAGATAAGCCAGATGTTGGGAGATGCAGCCTGGCAAAATTTTTGCATAAATGCACTTGCATCCGACTTTGGTGTGCGCACTGTGAGCCATGGTGATGACAGCACCTGCCATTAAGCGGGACTCCAGGATATCATGAGAAATGACACCTTCAAATTAGCTCTGACTAGATTTTCATTTTTTGGCAAACCTTTCCAACCCCGTAATATCTGCCTCCGTATTCACTCTTCTCTATATAGATAAAATACTTAATGGAGCCCATTTACAATGACAGCTCAGTGGTGTATCATGTCACCCACGACAAGGTAACACCAAAGTCTAAGAATATCGCAGATCAAATAAAATGCGTATTAGTGACACACGTTTGCAAACATATCAGATCAGGGCTTAATTCCATTTATCCATGTTCTGACACATAAAAGTAAAGACTAGGTATAACCAGAGGGCCCTGGACGATATATCTCTGTTCTACTTCTGTCTATTTGAGGGAAACTGAGGGCTACAGAATGTAACCTACACAGATGAACCTGAACAACCATACTCAGAAGGGTGGGGTGGGGGGGGGCATTGGGGGCTGGTTGTTAGACAACAGCTAATCAGCTCTGGCTTTGACGGACAGCCTAAGCAAATATCTCTGATATCTAAGCAAATAACTTAGATAACTGCAATAACTTAAGCAAATAACTCTAAATATCTAAGCAAATAACTCTGCTACAAGTGTAGCAGAGTTTCTCGAGCAGCTGTAACAGGAAAGATGGCTCCTTAGAGATTATGAACATTATTATTATGTATATTATACAGAATGTACACTGTATGTATATATAGACACACTGGATAGTAATCCTGGTCAAAGCTGTCATTGTGAATTGCTATTTCATATGGCGAGTTTTAAGAGAACAACTAGGTTCAATCACACAGACAAGGAGGAGCACTCACCCAAGCCCTTAGTGACCCTCCGGTAAAATTCCTGTTGACAATATAATCGATTTCAGGCGAACAGATTCCATGTATGAGCCAGTGGTGGCATACTGTCCCCCACCGGCCCAGGCTAACAGCGGACATCATGACGTTTGTAGGGTCAATACTTATTATGCATGGGACAAGTGTGACAGGTGTCACTGTGCACCGCACTGCAGGACAGCACGTCGGAAACCATGCTCATGGGAGGGGGCAGCAATCCACTGTGCGCTGTGCCAAAAATTCAGCTGTTTATCATAGTCCAGCACAGCACATACCCACTCAGAGCTTTGCCTGCAGATGAAATGTGACCCCTTTTCGTCAAAGAGGATCCCCTGAAAGATGCCAGATAGTTACAGAGTGTGGTACAGGCGTGAGTGTGTCTCTTTAAGGTTATTCACCATCGCACTCTCTAACTGGGGTGCTACTTCACGCGAAAGTATTTCTCCATACAGAAGGAGACGAGGAGAGACACATAAATTAACAGCATAATCTATAAAAGGCTCGCAAAAGCTGTTATTTTAAGACTTGTTTTTTCTTGAACATCATTTCCCAAACAAACAATGTTTCTGAAAGCTCATTTTGATGCATTTGGGTGCAGAACAAACAATGCAATAGAGGGGCCCCAGCATGAGCCGGGCGTGGCAGGCGTACATCTGCTTTGATAGCTATGACACCTCAGCAACAGCCCCGGCATGCAGTGACATCACACACAATAGGAGTCAATGGACACAGGGGACGTCAATCTCGCATGGCGGCACTGATTCGGAACTTTGTGTGCTTGTCTCCATGCATCAGGTTGCCATTCATCGGTACTGCGGTGGGAGGGAGTGTTTGTAGAATGAGACGACGGAGGCTGCAAATGGCAGCTACAGCTCTGTGACAGAGACAGGGAGAGAGAGAGAGAGGGAGGGAGGAAGAGAGAGGGAGGGAGGAAGAGAGAGGGAGAGTGAGCAACAGTAAGAGAGAGGAGGAGAGAGAGAAAGAGACACCAAACTGCAGAACTGGATCAGAAAGCGAAGCCTAAATGAGAGTGTGTATGTGAGAAAGAGGGGAACAAGTGGAGGAAACAGTTTCAGAAATACTAACATTCTGTCTTGGAAAGGAAAATTATAGGCTGCCATAGGAACTAGTCCAATGGATGAAGATACCATGTGGTTTTTATGTTGGGAAATTATTACTTAGCTCCCCTTTTCTCAACCAAAGAATCTAATAGCTTTTGGAGGGTGATATTTTCTTTTTAAATAAGAAAAAAAAAGAAACAGAGAGAGAATAAGGCATTGGGGTTTCACGTTGTTTCTAAAGATCTGTGGGAGGTCAAATCAAACAAGCAAAGAATTGGGACCGACAGAGATGAAGAAGTTCAAAGGATTTTTGTGCCTCTGGCTCAGACGGTTGGAATGGTTTTACCCGTAGGTTTGTGAAAAGAGGCGCCAGTGACACGCTGAGGAAATGCTGCAGTTTGGCTAGCCGGGGCGAGCAGAGTGGACAGTGACACCAGGAGAGACTCGGGAGGTAAGCACCACTACTAAACTTCGAATGCACTTCAGAATTGCTATTAATAACTTTGTTCCTTAGTAAATTGTGCCGGAAGATCCCAGCGCGATTAGCTGTCTAAGTTAAAGTAGCCTGTTAGCAGCGGTGATGTAATGTAGCCTGCCATGCACCTGGCATCGTTAAGAGTCTACGATGGTAGCTGCAGCGTAGAGTCTGAAACATAAATGGTAGGCATGTGGTGCTGAGATTGGGAACCTAGCAACTAGTGCAGAAGGCGATCAGGAGTCTCCCCCTTGGCTAACCTGCTCGTGAATTGCGATGAATGTAACAAAAAAATGCAACAGCTACATTCCCCCAGTCGCTTAAGACCGAATGGACAAGTCAGTGCTTATGGGCCACCTCACTGTAAGCGATAGAGCAAAATGTAGCAACAACCCTTAGACATTCCATCCCATTAAGGCCTGAACTCGACAGACGAATCAGCACATAGCTAAGGGTTGTTCAAAATCGTGTTATAGGTGTTATAAGCAAACACTCAGCAAATAGACAGAAAATATTGCTTTGTTTTCAGATAAATGATGTCAGCCCAAAGACTTCTGTGCTTTAAGATGAAAATAAATCTACAATGACTAAAAATGTCCTATAACACTTCTGAATTGTAGGTGTGGAAGAAAAATGATATTTTGGTAGTAAACAGTAGAATCCAGCATGCTGCATATCAGAATAATTGCAGATTTGACAATCATTGCAATAATTCTGAAAGCAGGCATATATGAAGGGCTGTATTAGCATTTTGAAACAGTTAACATCCATCACTCATCATTCAAACGCTTAGCCAGGTTAAACCCGTATTGTCTCAACGGTACTGAAATCAATTATCTTATTGTCTTCAGACTATCAATAGTGATACGCATTTCTGTAATTCAACACCCATGCTGTATAAGAAAACATTACCCAGTAAAACTATTGCAAAATATACCGAATTACTTAATGATTGCATGTAAAAACCCATTATTAACACTCTTAATTGAAATTGTTAACATATATTTTAATAGTTATTTTTGTATATAATAATACTGTTTTATTTCTTTAAAATTATTCATCAAGTGGACACCTGTTGTCCATATTTTAAATAGAAACAGCACTAAAACCAATAAAATATTGTTGTATATTTGTATTTAAGGTATTTATTTGAACGTTTACTCAAATGAGCGTATAACCTTTATTTCAATGCAATATTAAGTGCAAATTTCAAGCAGTCACTGTTATACTTTCACAAATATGACTTAAGGTCTGTTTCTCATGACACAAAAGCAGCATGAATCCACACAATGGAGAGTGAAGATGATCCGTTTTTCAGGGACTGATATCGAGCGTTCAGCTTGAGCGCTACCTGCGCACTGAGCTGTGGACAGAGTTATAGAAAGTTTTCCTTGCAGTGCCATACTAAAAAAGGGGGTACTAAATTTGGGATATTTTACTTGCAACCTAGAAGCTTGCCACCACAGAGGTGCCCCCTAGTGGAGACGGATCTTGCAGAGTTAATACATCGGCAGTTCTGTAAAATGTGACTAAAAATTCACAGCGTATTGGGGAGCAGGTTTTTGCACATTAATCATCTGAATTCTGGGCAGTTAGGTGAGATTTTTGACAATTCCATCACTTTGTTGCTGTTTTAGTTGCAGGATGTATTGCTGAGGTGATCGATGCCTTTTTATCGGAGTCGTGCCCGTCACAGGGACATCGATACGCATGCGTACTCTCGGCTGGGGCTTTGCTGGTACTGTGACCCACCTTGTGGAGTGGTAGGAGAGCCCTGGCTGTGGCAGAGTGGGAAGGGAGCCGGCAGCCGGTGCCCAAGGGACCTCAGTGTTCACACACACTTTCCCTGTGCTCACTCGCCATGTGGGAGATGTCTATTTATAGCTCAGTGAATTTCAATACCAAATCAGCAGGTTTAACCTCGGCCTTTCGGTATGGCTGAGTTGGCAACACGTGCCAGGGGTGGTACGAGACACACGCGTTACTGTCCTGCATTAGCCACGCTAAAGTGACTAGCATTACAGTGTGACGCATCCTCCGACCTGAAACGACCATGCACAGCACTCTGATCCAGCATTCGACATCTACCCGTGATATTTATGCACTTCTGGGTCCTGATGATGCAGGAATGGTTTTTGAGCAGCTGCTTATGAGTCTTTGGGCTTGAACATGGGGATAACCTTCAGGCACGTCAAAGTTATGTAAGCTAAGGCTTACCCCTGGGATTCGTAGTCTGTGAGTGTGAGATGGAAACTGTAAATGGTGCCTTTGACTTTGTTGAGTCAATAGCCTGTTTCCCTAGAGGAGCTGGAGGAGTGTATATAGTTTTGCTTTGGGAATTTTTAGCGCGCACCAAAGGCACTGACCGATTTCCCAGCATTTAACACAAAAAAGCGTTGGCACACCTCTCCTGCCCAGGCGACTGTTTGTTCTGCCGAGCCACTTCCTACGGGAGTCGGGAAGCCCACGGGAAAACCGGAGCTCTCCGTCTGCCGGGAGCTGTGTGGCCCTGGCAGGCCCCGTGATATTCTCCTCCCGCTAGACGCCACACTAACGCTAGGCATGCACCCACCTCTCGCCCCCCCCATTTTTTAATCGATACATTTGTCCAAGGCCTTGTTGGCTTGCTAAGGTTCACAGTTTCTTAAAAAAGTCCAGGTGAGCGGGCCGAACGACAGACAGTAGGTAAAAAAACAGAACAACAGGTGAAAACATAATGATACAAACAAACCATAAACAGCACCTGTGACGTTAGAGAACCTGACGTGTGATCAGTGGTGCGCGCCCACACACGAAACGTGTCAAGGTTACTAGGATTCTTTTTAAGAAGAGAACTTGCCAAGATGCAATCCCCCACCTTAGACAACTGGGATAATCATTTTGCTTTGTTCCGATGAGTTTTACGTTCATTAGCATTCACCAGGATTATATAAGCACGCACTTTGTAATATTTAAAAAGCTCGCAGCAGAGGAATGCTCTGAAACGTGTACAGATACAGTAACATGCTGCAAGTTCACTAACATATGGAATAGCATGTATATGAGTATGAAAAACACCTGCTGTGTGTGTGACTTTCCAAAAATTACTGTTATGCATTGTCGCAGTAAGTGGTCCCCAGCCATGTTTACAAACGAGCGGCCCCTGCAGACCCCACCCTATTCTAGGGCTCCTGCGCCGCTAACCTTTTAGGCTTGAAGGTGACTTGCTGATGGGAGACCTCGACGGCATCCACTCACTCTGCCATGGCGGAAGCACGGCTGCCCTGAACTTTCACAATTCCGGTTGGCCTTACTGTGATATGGAACCTGCCATTTGAATTAGCGGGGCACTGTGCCCAAGTATGCCTCGGGTAATCGGACGCCAACCGCAGGGACATTCAAGGGAGTCAGCCACAAAGCATACACACAGACACGGCCATTATCTGACTGCGGGTCCCTGGCTAAACACAGCCTTCTCGCCACGCGTCGGAACTCTGCCTCGCATGCACAAGTGTGGCCCTAAGTAACTCATCCGCCACGAGGCTGGCGTCGAGGATTGAGGATGTGCCTGGGAGGCGGGCGGAGGAACCATTTGATGGTCATATTGCACGGTTGTACGTCTGGCCAGGACTCGAGTTCCGTTGCAATTTGAGACAGGCCATAGTGACGCGTCAGCGGACATCTTAAGCTAATATCTCACCCCCAACAGGTGCAAGGTGTCTGGTGGGGGTGCTATAAATGTGACTTTATATACTGTCACAAAGAGGTGAATTGAAAGCTTATGATGATGGCAGTTATATTACTAATTTCAAAGTGGCAATAAAGGGGATTGCTAATGACCTCGTAGAGTGGAATTTTATAACTGTTCTTTAATTAATATGGAGTCAAAGTCTGCCTGTCTTGGCTCGTTTTTAAAACATGGTTTTAAAATTCATTAATCCTGTCCAGTGTTTGTGGATTGTTTCAGTAGGTTAAGTAGGTAGCGCAGTCAAAATGTACCTTTATAATGCTTCTGAAATGTGTTTTTTGAGCTTAGTGTTTAGCTCAAGTGTGGCTTTTCTTAATCAGAACTGTGCTTCAAAGATATATAAAGATATGCTTCAGAAAAAAGGGTGAGACAGCAGGAATTGGGGCATGATGGGGCTGGGAGATGGAGATGTGAGGAACCGGGGGGGGGGGGGCTGCCACCCAGCGACCAGCTGGCAGGGCCCCCATGTGACAGGGGGAGCGGATCCCCGCGTCCAGGTGGGAGCACTGTAACCTTGCTCCTGCGTGCGGTAAGGGGGCCAGACACTGCACCTGCAGTCATGCAACAAGATCCCATTTGCAAAGGCAATTACAAGGCTAATAAAAAAACCTCTGTGAGATGTGATCCTTTGATTGGCAGTGGGATTCACATAAGAGTGACTGTGTTAAATAAGCACACTTCCATGTCATTAGCAGGAATATTTGACTAAGGGAATATTCTAGAGAAAACATTCTGCGTCTCATGTATCTTACATTTAAGGCTATGTAGCACATATGGTCAACGAACAAGGTCAAGAGATTAGAATTCTGACTAGCAAAATGATTGACGAAATTCATACTTGCCACTACGCTTGACTATTTAAGGTAAAGAAGGAAGGAAGGAAGGTGAAATTTGATTTTTTAAGGAAACAATATCACTGTGCCTTGAGGTATATTATAAACGGTACGTGGATATCAGTGACAACAAGGAAACATTTTGATAATAGCGACAGTATTCATATAACTGCCATCATCCTTGAATTAAATCACAGGATTATCT
Source organism: Mormyrus iriodes (assembly GCA_011763525.2). Taxonomy (NCBI): domain Eukaryota; kingdom Metazoa; phylum Chordata; class Actinopteri; order Osteoglossiformes; family Mormyridae; genus Mormyrus; species Mormyrus iriodes. Next base: position 19,343,204 of record JAAGVU020000092.1, on the reverse strand, counting down.
TTTATCCCCTTCCAGCATTTCATCTGTACCTGCATGGTAACAGACACCAAATGACACAGATACAGATGTTTTTTAAAACACTGTTAACAAATCAAAAAACATAATCCCTTTGGGACATTAAAAACAGCTGTATTTCTAAACCAAGTACTTTAATTCATTGAGTCAGTGGTTCAACGTGATATCTTTGACCAAAACACTGATTTGACAGCCTGAAATGTTGTATTTGTAATCAGTGGTGGTACAGAACCCCTATCCAGTAGGAAATAATGAAAATCTCTCCACACATCCAGACAGCGGGAAAGACAATGACAAATGAAGAAACATTAAATATATTTTTATTAGCAATGCTTAACAGCAGAGACGGTTTATAACTTTGTCCAGGTGTAGAACTTGTATCTAATTTATCTTGATGGAAAAAAAACCTATAAAGTCCTTAATTACAATTTAGCTATCCATCCCAGTCAGGGCTGTGGGCCTGAACCTCATCCCAGGAAGCACAGGACCCATGGCAAATGGGAAGGGGGGGGTTACTCTGTGGACAATCGAGGGGCACCAATTAGCCTAACTGGATGTAGTGGGAGGAAACCGGTAACCTGCACAACAAAAGGAGAGCGTGAAAAACTCCACATGCGAACCAGAGGCGAGATTCCAACTCTCAGCCATGGAGGTGTGAGGTACCCACTGAGCCACAATGCATATATTAAAATATATATAGTGGCTGTGTGCCTTATTCGTATACAAAGGCTTTATCGCCAAGCCTGAAGAGTAGAGGGGCTGTGTAGAGAGGGGGAGTTGGGTCACAGAGTCTACAGTGTAGTGACCCATGCTGACTCACTTTAATGACCTCATTAATAGGCTTAGTCACATACAAGAGATCGAAAGCAATGTCCCAATTTTTCTTTCACGGTGCATAATTGTTTGTCAACATAATTGAGCGACGATCCAATTTATTCTGGCATTTGTATCTCATTTTCATTTGGGAGGGGTCAGCATTTTTGTCGCCATGCTCGGCGAATGATCGATCGGCAGCGTGTTGCGGTTTAATGGGGGGCGGGGCATATGACTGTGGCAGGGTGGGGGGTGGGGGTTGCTGTGACTGACAGGCGTCCGTAATTGGAGCACAGTTACCGAGGTGCCTGACAACAACATGGGTGCCCACAGAGAGGCCCGATCCCCTTTCAGGAAGCATGCTGAGGTGCAGTGGTAGGCAGATCGCGTTACTAACCTGACACCGGCTGCTAGCAGCTCCACACTGCAGATACGTGTGTCTCTCAACAGTGACTCTTGTTATGAGGCTGGAATAGCGAAGTGGTGCTATTTACATGTCATTTTCATTTATGAACTGAATCACAGAGCATGACTCTTGACGAATTTGCTGGAGATGCACTGGGTACTTAACACTGTCGCTAATTAGGCAGCAATGATGCTTTAGGGTATAATTTTGAAATTGAGAGTGTTGCACAGCTGTCTTAACACGTTGTTGCTTAAAGTAGCATTAATACAACTTTTAATTTCAGCCATCTAAAAAGTACAACTTCAGTAAAGACAAACATATTGAAAGTTAGTATTATTATGAAATGGGGGGGTGGTGAGACCCAGAGTACCTGGAGAAAATCACATGACGACAGAGAAAACATGCAAACTCCACACACATGGAGGAGACTTGAACCGAGGTCCCAGAAGTATGAGGTGACAGTGCTAACCACCGCACCACCCTACTATCCCACAAAAATATATAAAACATAAAAACTTTTACATGTTTTTTAACATACTTCTGTAGGCAATCAGGCCCCCAAGGTTTAATTTTCCCACAAAATTTCATTTGGTTATCTGGATAACCATAAAGCACTAAATTAAATAAAACAGTTTTTATTGATTGAAAAGGCCTTCAATCCTGGCAAAGGAAGGGGAATCACAGGTTATGCATATAAATTATCTGCTTGCACATAATGACAACACTATTATTTACAATTTAACAGGAAAACATATTTCTCTATGTTATGTGTATATACCAGAATATATCAAAGCTATATATACTGAATATATAAATAATGATTTTATACAGAAAAACATAAAGAAAACAACCCAATTCAACTGTAAAACTGGAGAACTTAAAGTAGTGATTTTAAACATAATTTTTTTTGTAAAATTCAAGAAGTTGCAGGAAAACAGGCCATGATCACAGGAAAGTGAAATTCCCTTAAATCTGACTGAAACTTCTTTCTGAGAACCTGTCAGCCTTTAACTCAGAAAAAACCCCCCACAAAAACGTAGTTTCTGATAGTACATGGTGATTATTAAGGGATTTAAGTGTAATTTCCTATTGAAAACCCCTGGCAAAATGTACAGAACATTTTTAGCTATTGATGAATCAAAGATAAACCTTTGTGAAATTACAGATTATTACAGCATACTTTCTGAGAAATATGCCTTCATATAAAATATAAAATACTTATAGCCTTGGTGTTTTCCATTCTATCTTATGCTTCACATGAGAGTAAAATTAAGTGAGTTTTAAAACACTCCCTTTTAAAGCGACACACATTTTATCCAAACTTTAAGAGGTATAAAATAAAATGTAATTCACATAGATGTGCATTGTACAGACTCCATTCTCCTGCTTGATATTTTAATTGGATTAAAATGTTATTAAAGGGAAATGTGCCATACTCTGACTGAGTTTTAAAATGTTTGGAATACAATATGTGCCTGCCTACCCAAATACTCCAATAACGTATGAAAACATCTGGTGATGATCTCTGGCTATTATGACACAAAAAGAATGCATAGCAGGTCATTTACAAAGTCAGGCTTTCACACTGACATAAAGTAATGGCTAAATAATATTCCACTTATCTCTCTGACTCTTTGAATGAGCTTCTGCTGTGTATCTTGTTTGCATTCAGTGGAGATTGAACTTGAATTTTTCAAAGGCAACAGATGAACTCTCACCCAGTAGACTAACAGAGCTTTGGATCCCTTTTGGAAACATAATTCGTGGTGGATTTCAATAAAATATTGATGTTTTAAGACTCAGTAGTTTAAGTACATAGTTCAGGTCACCTAAAGCAACACTTTGCATTCCATAATGTTGGAATACAGCTTTACCCTGGAGATTTCGGGAACTTATTCACCAGTACAAAATGTGCATATATTAAAACGTAGAAATCAAATATTAAGTATTTAGCTCCATGCCTTGTTCTATCTTTTTGATGTATTATTTGCATTTCCAAGTTTAACTTCAATTTAAATTTATTTATTTATTTATGAAGTATGCCTTAGAAGTTATCATGGGAAGGTTCGAATTTGGTAGTAGCTCAAAAGCTTAGCTGTTAGAAGCACAGTTGCTCTTTCTCCTTGCTTACACCATGATGTTATCTCATATGTGTAAATTTTAACTGACTTTGACAGCTCTACATCCTGTTTTGTACACATAATATCATTTGGGTCAGAAGTAAGTTCTTAGTTCTTGTTTAAAAATAAGCCCCCCCCACCCCCCATGGGGCCGCATCTGTGAATGTGACCCCCAGGAGGATGAAAGTGTCACGTTACACACTGAAGGCTGGACGGGGGTATACAGCTGCCATGGCAACTACTTCTCTGGGTCACAGAGGGCCAATTAAAAGCATCTGAAAGCATTTCGAAGAGTCACATTTCACTGTGGTCCCGCATGCTTAATTTGTGATGCTGGGGTCTTTCATAAAAACACGGCTGAAGTGAGAAATAGGGGACGATTACTGAGCAGGTGGGGGCCACAGATCACTGTCTAGATTTTGTTCGATGCAGTTCAAAACAAATCTCAAAAAAGCAGCTTGTCACTTTATTGTCCAACACTGATAGCAATGTGACCCATTTGTAAGTTCAGTAAGTTTCTCACAAAAGCACAGTTGATCCTTTCTTTATGTTTTTTACAGCACTGAGTTTACTGCATTGCCAGCTCATGGTTTCAATAATGCATGGAAAATTTGCGATTTGAAGTATCCTGCCGTCAAGCAAATGTTTTAACAAGTGCGATAGGATCGTCAGTGAAATATGCACATCTGATCTCGCTCATGAAGGATTAATAATGAGGCCTTTCTGGAGCAGATAACTCATCTGTTCCACCTGCTAGAGTTTGCAGGGAAGTACGTGAAGTTTCATAATAAACAATAAATACATATTTATTGTTGACAGACATCAATTATTGCAATGAAAAATGTGCTAACAGTTCGCATGGAAGGACAATGTTATGACTAGAGAAGTTAAGAATTATAATTTTTATTATTAAATTTATATAATTATTATAAAATGTAACTTGTGTGCTAGGGGAAACATAATCGCATAGTCTCATTATCGGTCAGCAATCGTCTCTGCCCAGAATCCTTGGTCATTTATTGTCTGTTAATTAATTTTTTTATTAAAGTTCAGAGCAAATGATCCTGTGCATGAGCAGCAGCACGAGCGGGGGAGCAGAAAGGGAGCATCTGTGGGGGTCCGTGGCGATTTCTGTCACGTTAGTTTTCTGTTAGGTTTCGGGAAACACGCGGGGTTTGTAATCCGTACTGACAGTCACCGCATTCAGGTTAAAGGGTTTCAGGGAGATTTCATGACGTCACAACTTATGCCGATTCTGGAACAAATCCCAGCCGATCCCAGCTGAGTCTGAGCAGGACATATGGACAAAAGTCCAACAGAAGTTACCAAAAGATCACAGAGCCCAATTGAAGTTAATCTGTTTCAGGTGCTAACACTCCCAGAAGAGCTTGTCTTGCTTACTGCTGAGCTGAACCGCTGTGCGCATTGCCTAACCCTCACACATACACATGTATATGCTTTGCGGCCCAAATACGACCTGAAAGAAACGAATGCTGTGAGCAATGTTAATCAGCCACTTTAATCTGAAACTGGGGAATTGGGAGGAGGTCAGCCTTAAAATCCCATGGGATGAAGCTGTTGGCGTATTAACTCCTGAGGGAGGAGTGTGTTAAATAGAAGAGATGAAAGAGTACATGTAGCACAGCAATAACCGGATCTGTTGAACACAAAAGTTTCAGTGTTGACCTAGACGTTAAAAGGGCCAGTGACATCATCTGAGGGATTTTTATCGAGTGGGAGATGCAGTAGAGTCACTGATTTGTATTCAGGTGCATTTCATACAACAGGAGCCTGAAAAATGACCCAAAAAATGTTTTACTGATGTAACATTGACAGACATTCTTTGTAATCACAGAAACCCAGAGATGTGATCTCAGGCACGTAGGAAAATGTTCTTTTGACCTGTGGTTTAGTGATTTTCTGTAAATGGTTTGAGAAAATGTCCATCAAATGGACCTTAATGGAGCGTGAATTAAGGCCACCCATACAGAAGGGCAGAGAGCAGAGTGCTTTTGTTAAAAGGGAAAAAAGGGAGGAATAATAAGAGAAGGATAAGCCATGTGCCGTGATTAGGTAGAGCCCTGGGTATTTCGCTCCTTTAATGATGAGCGTTCCACAAGGTGGCTCCGGCTGCGCCTGCTCTGGCTGCAGGTGCTCAGCCGGCTGGATAATTAACACGCACAAAGCCTCTGACAAGGAAGGCCAAAGTCTGTTACCCAGAGGCCCAGCGCCACCTGTCAGTATGGGCAGGTATGATCAGAGTAACACAGAACCTGCAGTGCCCGTATGATACAGGGCCTGTAACATCAGCATAACACAGAACCTGCAGAACATGTAAATGACCTGTACTGCCCATGTAATACAGTATCTGTAATGCCTGTGTAATGCAGGACCTGTACTTCCTGTGTAACATAATATCTGTAATGTCTGTGTGACAGAGGACCTGTACTGCCCATGTAATACAGTATCTGTAACGCCTGTGTAATGCAGGACCTGTACTTCCTGTGTAACATAGTATCTGTAATGTCTATGTAACACAGGACCTGTACTTCCTGTGTAATACAGTATCTGTATTGCCTGTGTAATGCAGGACCTGTACTTCCTGTGTAACATAGTATCTGTAATGTCTATGTAACACAGGACCTGTAGTGCCCATGTAATACAGTATCTGTAAAGTCTGTGTGACAGAGGACCTGTACTTCCTGTGTAACACAATATCTGTAACGTCTGTGTAACGCAGGACCTGTACTTTCCGTGTAACACAATATCTGTAATCTCTGTGTAACGCAGGT
>JAAGVU020000092.1:19298596-19313265 GCA_011763525.2 Mormyrus iriodes | reverse complement strand
CATTATTGTTAGAGTGCATTATTCTGGGTGTGGTTAGGACCACCAGTATCATTATTGTTAGAGTGCATTATTCTGGGTGTGGTTAGGACCACCAGCATCATTATTGTTGGAGTGCATTATTCTGGGTGTGGTTAGGACCACCAGCATCATTATTGTGTGGTCCCACAAACACTACTATCACTCCATCATACTAGTTTGGTTCCCAATGTGAATCAAAAACAAAGTGTTATGTTCCTATATGAGAATCAGGCGGGCAAATGATCAAAAGGAAAAGAAAGATCTAAGAAAAGCCAGAGCCAGATGCTTCTTGATAAAAAAAAATGACAAGCCATGAGGAGTGAGGAACTGGTGCAATGATAACGCAGTCCAGGTGCTCAGCAAACAGAGCATACAGCTCATGGGCATCTAACACGCTGCCTGTCCTTCAGCAAACCTGTGACCAAACAGCAAACCAGAGATAGAACAGGCCCACGTACATCACAGGAACACACGTGCAAGCATATCAGAAGGAGGTGCGAGAGGGTTTTTGGTAGGTATTGTAGCAAAGTACTGAGTCTTATTACAAGGATATTACATCTTTATTTATCCTCTTCAAACTCACAGTCTTGGATTTCAGGTCAGTATTTTTATGTAGGATCTGACATGAACCCAGTAGACTGTATGAAAAGCATAGCATTTTGTAAGAGATAATAATCTATCTAGATCATAATCTATAAATGCTGATCACTCACCAAATAATTGCAGATTGTGGCCATATAAGGATCAAAGTAAAATAAAAAGACTGTAAGTCATGGACCTGATCACCAAGTATTTAAGGCCAATTTTAGAAAATAAAAGAAATCTTAAAGACTCTAATACTTCATTAACACTGATACATAGTAAAACCAGTATAAGCTAGCCCAGAGGATTAAATGGGTTAAACTTTTATTAAATATAAGTTCGAAATAAACTTTTGAAGGCTGAAGAAACTTCTTAATTACTGCTAGTTCTCCTACCAAGCTGAAATTATGCATTTACTTTGTTGTACAGACACTATTATAGATTCGCTAATTAATTCAGATTATAAATCATATAAATACTTTCCCCACTTTATGAAATGTGAGCAATAAATGTGTCAATAATAAATATTTAACTTGATAAATGCATTTACTTGCTTTTACAGAATAAGAAAATGTGCCTAGATTTCACTATCAGTGTAAAGTTTGATTACTAGAATATTTTTGGCAAATAGGCCATATTTACTAGCATTTTCTATCTATCAAAACTCTAACGCTTATTCTGGTCAGGGTTTGGAGGGGCCGTGAGCCTATTGCAGACAACATAGGGCACAAAGCAGGGGAAAACCCTGAAACAGGGTGCCAGCACATCATAATAAATACCTATTTTAATGATCAAATTCATTTGATTTCACAAATGAAAGAAACATTTTTGACCTGTTTCTCTGTAATGACCAGCCAATAAAATTGAGCAAAAGTTCATTGGTTGACAGTCGTTATTATTCTCCCTTTTACTGATCCATTTCTAAACTGCAACCAAAATGGCCGAGTGTGAAAAGAAGTGTGTGTGTGGGGGGGGCGGGGGATGGGGGGGCACAAATATAGCAAAATATGACTATTTTGAGCTGGTGTTATGGCATACAATGTCTGATATTATAACAGTTGATAGAGTTTAGCTAATTAAATAAAAAAAACACCACAATTTTTGCAGTATTTTTGCAGTATATTACTGGATTAAAAGAGGTGAGTTATTAGCTAAAAAAAACACTATGGCAACAGCAGTGACGATAGAACGGGAAATAGTGAATGCCGCACTTATTAACAAAAAATTTCCTGCCAACTGTGGATGAACATTTTACAAGTATACTGAGAGGGATCATAAAGCAGTTTAAATATCCAAATATTTGCTGAACATTAAGGAATAAAGAAAAAAATCTGTGCACATCTATTGGCATGTTACTCCTGCAAGAAATCTTTCCTTAAAGAAATTTATTTTATATTTATAAACAGTTAGGGCCATAGGTATTTGGACATTGATGCAATTTTTGTAATTTTCTCTCTGTATACCATCACAATGGATTTGAAACTAAGTAATCAAAATGTGACAGAAGTATCTCAGCTTTAATTTAAGGGCTTTAACAAAGGTATTGCACTAAGCTTGCGGAAATTACTGCCGTTTTTCACAGAGCCCCTGTATGTTATATATACAGACATACACATACATACATATAGCCGTGGAAATGAGATCACTCTATATATTTAAACAAATCTCATTTTTAAATGCTGGTTTAACCCTGGTTCTGCTGGCAGAAGGCTACGCTGAACAGAAGGTTGCTTCCAGGTTCAAAATTTCTAAGACAGCAGTACACAAGAACAAGGTGAAGCAGGAGACCCTGAGAACGACCAGAAAGCAGCCAGGTAAAGGGCAGAAGCGACTTTCTAATGCCAGAGATAACTGTCAACTTATCCAACAGTTTGTCTGGAATTGTAGGATGACATCATATTTATTATATATATTATATGTTTTATTATCAATTATTATATATATCTATATATAGGATACCCACACACGTGCATTTCGGCTGATCAGATGGTGGTGACCCAACCAGCTTGGATTGGTCACGCTTTCGGCCCTGATAGTAAGCAGGACCATGTTGGCGCGGTTATGACTCAGGCGCATCTCGTATACTTCACAATGAAAAATCACCAGCTCGCGGTACTGCTTGGTTCTTGGTGGCAGTGGAAAAGCTCCATAAGACAAATAATACACACGGATAAATGTGACCAGATGCTAGGAAGAACAAATAAGCCATCTTCAGATGCCCCTAGAAGGGCCAGTGTACTCAGAGAAAAGAAATATAGGTCACTCTGCAGCAGCTACATGTATGTGAAGAGCATAATTAATATTCTGTTTATTTTTGCAGGTGTTATAATTATGGGGTAGCTGAGACACAAAGATGTTGTTATAGGCAACAAGATAGAAAAGTATGGAGTGGACACATCCTCAGCCAATAAAAAGTAGTGAAGTATTTCACTGAAGGTGCAGATATGTACAGACTCTGTACGGGATGTTCAAAGATAACTGCAGTCTCCAGTGAGACAAGCGATGCATTTATAAAGCTGCAAACTGATTTCATAAGTGCACTGAAGGAGGAAAAAAAAAGGCGTAGGCGTGTAGAGTTTCAAAGAAAACTCTGCAGTCAAAATACATCCCCCTACAATCGTCTGGTCACCTCACTCCAAAAATGGTGCAATGTTGCAACTGAACAGCTTCTGCAACAGCTAGTTAAGAAGAAGTTCAAACACACAGCACCGCCAGAGCTAAGCTGACTGCGGGACACACAATGTGAGATTAATTCAATGCAATACCTTTTTCATGCAGAACTCATCCCAACATTCTTCTCAAAATAGTTAATGACAGCAAAAACACTGTAAATAAACTTGTAAGCCTTATAAATCATGCAATTTAGGCCGGGAGGGAGGGAAACAATAGGCGAACCCAGGAAAAAAAAATGACCTGTGGGGGGTCCAAAGCCATCTGGCTGCAGACTCCCCTGAGCCTTATGCCAAGTGGATGGATGTGAAAGTGCTGTGAAAATAATGAAGATATCAAATGAGAGGGACCTCAAGTCAGACAGCTGCTATTCTGCCAGCAGAAGAGCGGCAGAGTCTTTGCGGAGCAGCACACAATCTGGCACCTGGATCGGACACTTACAGATCTCACTCAGCGCCCAGTGTAGGCAGAGAACTGCCTGAGAGTGGGGAAGTCGGAAAGAAGAAGGGAGGTTTAGTTCTGTAGCACATGTATGTAAAAACTTGGTACTGTCACGTCCTGCCCGCCGCGTCCACCTGACTCTCCAGTCTCCTCCCTAGCGTGGCCCTACCAAGCCACTCCTGTTACTTGTTTGTCTTACGTTTCGTTCCTAACCCTCATGTTAATCACTCCCAGCTGCCTCTCGTTAGCTCCCTCGTTTGTTCCTTATATATATATACTTCCCAGTCCTGTGTTCCTCAGTCCAGTCATTGATATTGTACCCTTGTGTTGCCTGTACTCTGCTGTCCTCCAGTTTTGATACCTTGAGATCCAATTTATTTCCAGTCTTTGTTCTGTTGAGTTAATAAAACCCCCTTTAATTTTGCAACCATGCAAAAAATCACCCGATACAACAGGTACCTGACATATCTGGATTTTTGGAGACCTTATTCTGTATTTACCAAGCACCAAAGGGCATGAGGCACCCTAAATGGGATGCCAGTCCATTATAAGGCACAGGTCTGGGGTACACCCTGGATGGGATGCCAGTCCATAGCAGGGCACAAGGCTGGGGTACACCCCGGATGGGTTGCCAGTTCATGACAGGGCACATGCAGACACACACTGACACACTCTCTCCTGTTACCCTGACCAGGATTAGCAAATGGAAGATGGATTTATGATCTGCACTTTTCTGAAATTTGTAAGAAAACAATACAGATATGTATTTTAATATAGTGTCATTTATAATTAAGGGGGGTAAGTGGGAGCAAAAGCTTGCAATTGCTTACCAGTTTTGTATATTTGTATCCCCTGAATTTGGCTAGAAGCCAATAAAGTGACATGAGGATTATAGTGACATCACCACGACAGAAGTGGCAACGAAAGAAAAGCAGCCAATGACAAATTAATCTTTGCCTGAAGAAAACAGATACACTCCTGTAGTCATTCATTAAATTAACAGACAATGAGTGCTTTTCTTGGCTCTGTCTGGATATATCAGGTCAATTAAGGGCATGATGACCAAATGAACATACTGGTGTACAGCTTTTAGACATGAGTCCAGTTAAAAACTTTCAAACTTGCAATGAGAAACAAGTGTGTGTTCTCACTAAGAATGAGGTTTTGCTAATTTCTCCTAGTGAAATCTAGGTATAAACACTAACACTGCATGTAAGCATCTCCCCAGAATACACTGGATTTATCCATAAATCAATCTGAGATCAAGACGGGATAGTTATTCATACCAGCTTGGTATCACTAGATATTATGCTAGTGGAGAGCATATGCTGGATCCTAACATATGGCGTCACCGTGCATTTCAACATATACCAACATGCCAGCACCAATGCTGCAAGATAGTCTATAATATATTATATATCAATAATCTATACAGCACTGCGTGAGACTGCACTTAGGCAGTCTAAGAAAACATTTAAAGCTCTTCGTCTGTGTAAAGTGTAAGTTTACGTAGAAAAAACCCCACAATTTAACACCAGAACATATGAAAAGTAACAGTAACACAATAAAAACTACCATGGATTTCTTATTTTCTCCAGAAATTACTGATATCTCGTTAGATGGTGCTTCAGTTCCCAAACCTCTCCTCAGGGGCATTCCATGCATTCATTAAATTTCACTACCAGCTCACTTAATTTAATTAGTTGAATGGGTAAGCTAACACACTTCAACAGACATGTCATAGATTAACACCAACATGAAGATCATTTAAACATCATTTTCTTTGATTACCTTAGACCTCTGCTCAGTTCTGCATGTATACGGCCTCTGGAAGTCATCAAAAACCCATCCAGACACAGCTCCTCTTCCCAGGTGAGGGTCGCCACTCCAGCTCAGGCGCGAGTAATGTTTCCTATTAGCATTAGCCACTGGGCTGTCCCCCCATCACTGGTCATTTAACTTGCTCACTGTCAGACAGATGAGGCGGTCTCTGGCCCAGTGGTTTAGGGATCAGTGCGCATGTCGGGAAAGTCATAGGTTTGAATCTCATGTAAGAAATCACATCACCAGTGAACTCTTGAATGAGTCTTTCACACCTAACAGCTCCAGGTGTGCTGGATGCTGGCTGATCCTGCTCTCTGACCCCAACTGTTCCTCACATGTACGTCGCCTTGGATGCAAGCTGCCGCTAGATAGATGTAATGCAGCGCTGATTGCAAGGCGGTCTCCAAGAGCTTTGCCAGAGCAGCCCAGCATACGCAAGTCACCAGATTCTGTACCACTGAAAATGCTGCAGGCCTTTTGGGACTTTGATGTCACTTATTTGTATAGCAGATATATTAATTACAGTCTAGTTTAATGCAAAATAAGTATTCCGTTCAAGCACATCTATCTTTATTCCCAGTACATACCCAAACAGTTTACTTACAGAGAGATACACTTGCTTTAATTATTGTCTTTTAACTGCTTCATAATGTTGAGTGTGTTAACATAAATATAAGAGCACTTCTTAATGCTTGTGACCAAGTTCCTTAACGTCTTAATATGTGGCTACATTTTAACAAGCATTTTATGTGTGCCATCTTACAATATTACCTATAAAGGTTCGTATTAAGCGCAGGAACAGAAATATTGCAGAACATCATAAACCTTGATTGTTTGTATTATTAATCCATAACTGTAACATGATGACTGACCAATTTCAGACCTGCCAACAATTACGAAGCTGCTGGCTACGAGACCTGAGCGTGTAGCCGGTTTGCAGGAGCAGTGAGAGGGTGCCATGCATCTAGCCAAATACAGGTTACCATCATCACTGAGACATGGCTGAGCTGAAGATGGAGAGACAAAGGCAGCTTGGTGAGGAGGCCAAGCTCTACTGGGTTTTCAGGCACTTGGTCACATTTACAGGTCTATTCTAGACATAGTTTGGGTGTATTTCTCCACTCCTTTTTGAAGGTTTCTAAATTCTTTTTAATATGATAAGCTGAAGCTTCATAAAAGCTGCCGTCACTGATTTCTCCCCTGCTTCAGTCTGAATTCATATATTCTTAAAGTTTAATAAATTATAAACACAATGTCCTTTGTTCTATTTCTGTGACTTGATGAATCAAAGCCTCCTTAAATGAAATTTTAATTAATAAAGAATTGAGAGGGAATCAATACTATTAATATTAATAATATTAATGTTAATATTGATACTAAATGAATTAAATATGTGCATATATGGCCTGTCCCTAACAGACACATGTCTGTGTCATTCCTGGACTCATCAGTGTAATAAACATCCCATGACAGTGACTTCGAGGCTAAACTCTCTTGGTTGTCAATACTATGAACATAACATTGTTTTGGAAGAGATAATCAGCAGCAGTATCAGCATATCTGAGGGCCTGCAGCTTTGCTCCAAGTTCACAGTCTCCTCTTTGGCCCCAAGTAGGAGGACAGGTAGCCGCAGAAGAGGTACGGGGGAGCGGGGCACGCGGCAGCCAGCATGCCAAACCAGCCGATTGGTGAAATGCCCATAGCCGTACCTCCAGAGATCGAGGGAGGAGTGCAGAGCGACAAAGACTAAATGGCGGTTTATGAGGGGGTGACAGAGCGGAATAGCATCTCTCTCAGCTCAGATCCATCTCTGCAGACTCTCGAGACAAAGAGAAGCTGCACGATTCATAGTCAGAGAGCAGAGGTGAAGAAAATCACTAAAATGGTAGCACAGAGGACAATCTTTAGGAGACGGAAACTGGCTCTCAGAAGCAACCACCATTAAACTCATGTCAAATGCTATTGGTGATAAATAATTAAAAATTGCTACTCTGTTAGGGATGCATATTTATTTCTTTATAGAGAACATACAGAGTGATATGTGTTACATCAAAGAGGACTAATTTCACTCCTAAGAGTTATGTAAGTAGCAAAGACTGCTGTCCGTTGCAGAGTATCGCTTATTCAAGGGCCGCCTCTTTATTGACAGTTTGTACTTGGTCGTTGAAGGCAGAGCTGTTTCTGTGAGTTTAACTCGGTTAACTTGATCTCATCTCCCCTAAAGTACTGGGCAACAGGCATGGCGGATTTCAACATGTTTATTCACAGGGAAACAGCATTAAAAGGTGGCATTCTGTAGAGATGCTGCCCGATGAAAATCACTGACAAGATGCTCTTAATCAGCCTAAGTGAAGACCAGGCTGCAGCGCTTTTGCCGTTCTCAGATATCAGATTTTGTATGCAAATGGTAATTGTTAGGCTGGAGTAACAGAGCAATTAAAGTGCGTGACAGTGACACATGTCAGGCTAATGCTGAGCCGTGACGTGCAGGGCCTGTAAATGATACACTGGGGTACAAATAAATAAGTAAAGATGGTATCTGGGTAGCTGATTCAACAGGGAAACAGGAAAGGCTCTGGCCCGGATGGCCGCTCAGCCTGCTAGCCTGAGATCTCACGTTTCAAAACAGAACAGCAGGCAGAGCGGCAGGCAGGCCGGAAGGCAGGGAGGTGAATAGGGTAGAGGGCAGGGTGGCGGGCAGGCTGGAGGGCAGGGTGGCAGGCAGGCCAGAGAGCAGGGAGGCGGGCAGGCCGGAGGACAGGGAGGTGGGCAGGCTGGAGGGCAGGGAGGTGAGTAGGATAGAGGGCAGGCCAGAGGGCAGGGTGGCAGGCAGGCCGGAGGGAAAGGAGGCAGGCAGGCCGGAGGGCAGGGAGGTGAGTAGGACGGAGGGCAGGGCAGTAGGCAGGCCAGAGGGCAGGCTGGGAGGCGGGGCGGTCAGCAGGATGGTCAGCAGGATGGTCAGCAGGACAGAGGGCAGGTCGGATGGCAGGGCAGTCAGCAGTGCAGAGGGCAGGGCAGCGGGCAGTTCAGAGGGCCAGGCAGTCAACAGGACAACCTGTCAAGCAGAGGGCAGGGTGGTTGACAGGAAGGTGGGTAGGGTGGAGGGCAGGGTGATCAGCAGGGCAGCTGACAGGGAGGCAGGTAGGGCGGAGGGCAGGGCAGTGGGGTGGCAGGATGGTGTGATTCCTTGCTGATTCAGATTCGGCTGCGATTCATCCGTCACATACAAAGATCCTTCGATGTTTGTTCACCTAAGCTGATCTATTAAGAATGCAGTGATGACCAATCATGAAAAAATTACCTACAGAAAATTTTATGGAAACCAATAGCATTTTACTGATAAGAATTTGAGTAATATCCATGGACATGCCCCCCCACCCATGACACCCCTGCTCCGTAGTCTGTGATTTTTGCATCTCTAAAAACTGAAGTAGGGATAATGATGATCCAAAAGTTACCCGCGCATGGGCCCCCAGTGCCCCCCCTCCCCACTACACAAGTCCCCGGTAAAAAAATGACACTTACTAATAATTACAACATCAACAACAATAATAATAATAGCAAACAAATGGATCAGTAGGTTCAACTGAGAAACCAATATTTACATTTATGTAGAACAATAGATGTCACATATGACACTGTGTAGTTTGCTTTTGGAAGATCATTTTCCAAGGCCTAGTTACCAATGATTTGCTTTTACTACTGTACTATGACAATAAAAACATATCCCTGTTGTGGGTGTCTGGTGTGTGTGTGTGGGGGGGTGGGGTCAAAGGCTGGTGGTTCACATGCTGACTTGGGGGGGCGGGGGCTGCTCCATGCTCCAACCTGAACAGTTACCAAGTTCAAACCTATTAATTAACACACAAAGGCACTCGGTATGTGACAGGGTGGAGGGGGGTGTGCAGCCCGCAGCTGCATGGCTCCGTATAGCGCGCTGAGGGAACAGGGGCACGGTGCTGCTCATGGGGGCTGTGGAAGGAGGCGAAGCTGGTGCCCTGAGCCTCCACACCACTCTCAAGACAGAGTATCAAAGAACTGATACATATTTCATTAGGAACTATGAGCTCAGAATGAGGAATTATTCCTTCTGTGTGGATTACAGTCACGTCTGTACCAAGTGCTAGTCTATGGTTATCCCTGTATTACTGAATAACTTTATTATGTATTACTATACAGGTAATGCCTGGATCACGAACGAGATCCTCAGTCTGTCTTTAAGTGGAATTTGTAGGAAGAATAACAACACTGTACATAATAATAATGATTATTATACAGAAATAATAAAAGTGCTACATACAGTACTGCACTATATGCTGGGCCGACGAGCTGCTGAAGCCGCACAACGTTTTCACGAGCGTCACAAAGTACTGTGTGAGTTTGTTATTACGAACCAACGTATTTAACTGGAATTTTTAATATTATAGGCTTTACAGCAGTCTGCTTGTAAGTACAAGTTGCAAGTACGTTGGACACTCTTAACCTGGGGACTTACTGTACTGTTATGAGTATCTATCACAGGGCTCTTCAGATCTGGCCCGCGATTCCAAATCCAGGCCATGTTTTCAGTTCTCCCAGTTAATTAGTTTAATGATTACTGATTCTGATTGGCCACAGAGGCTTCCCAGCCAGCTTACAGGTAAAGGAAGGTTGGAAACTCAGCAGGGCTCGGACCTTGAAGACCGTGATTTGAATAGCCCTGATCTATCATGTAGTTTGCAGCTAATGCTAGCTATTGTTTTGGCTTCAGGATCGCCGTGCATAAACTCTCTGTGCTACGGAAACACAGCATCATTATCAGGCCAGTGACGGATGATTTTCCTGTGGTCTAATCAGCACCTGTAACACACTGTGACTGTTATTGTTCAATTACACAAGGCAATGTGGGGGCAATTCTTCCAAAGTTAAGACAAAGATGTCTTCCACTTCATGAGGTGTCACCTGGGGCCCATTTTAAATAAAACATATAAGCGAAGACACGAAAAGGCAGTACTGAGAATTGATAATGCTTTGTCTCAACGTCTCAAACATAAGGGCTTTCAAACAGGCGAAAGCACTTCAGAAATTAAGACCCCGGCAAGCTAAAATGTGAAAAGCTTTGTTGCCATGGTCACGTCTCAATTAGCGATCAGAATGAAGACAGCTCTATATTTGTGGAAACCTGAAGAGCCTACATTGTAGTGCATTTCAGAAATAAATGAGATTATACAGTCCATGAATCACATTTGGTCCTCGAAATCAAATATTGTTGATTTTGGAGTGCCTACCCAGTTCTCTAATGTGCATTTAATTCAGCTCCACAAACAATATAATCAAAGTTATCTAAAAAATTCTGCTTTATTTGAATGATGAAATGGTTGTGACATTCAATGCATGATTTTTACACTGGTATAAACCCATCAGCAAACATAATATCACTTGTTATTTTTACCTTATTTTGTTGAGCTGATTTTTTAGTTTTGTTTGTTTTCCTACCGCTTGGCTCATGGAGAATTCTCTGCTCCTCATGCATTCCTTCTCCTCCAATAACACGTTACTCTGCTTCAAATCCGGCCCTGACTCCTCCATCGCATCCTAAATCCCTTTCAAGGAACAAGTTGCCTGTGATTACAATCGACCCATTACCAATGACCTTGACATGCAATTTCAGGCCTGACCCAGTAAAACTTAAGATAACCATGACAACTCTCTTGAACTATAATATTGATTATTGTGTACGAGGCCCATCTGTTTATTTAAAAGCATTACCATACTGAAAATCAAAAGCAGCACAAAAAATATTAGAAGCATTTCAAAACACCTTCATATCCAAAATGGCTGTTGAGTTACATCACAGATTCACAAGTACTGCTGAGCTCTCATGAAGCAGCTAAATTGGGAGCGTGCCCTCTTACCACAGTGTTCCTGCATGCTTTACCTTGCCTGTGTGCTTCTTGTCCTCACATTGCTTATTTAGGAATGTATTATTTAGAAAATAAAAAAGAATGACTGTGAGTATTTTAGATTAAAAAAATAAAATCCCTGGGAAGCCAGTGCTCCAAATCTAGAACATACTACTTAAGCTGGTTTTAATATTGATGGAATAATGCCACACATCCATTCATTTTCCATAAATAATTATCCAGTGCGGGGTGACAGGCCAAGGAAGATGAGAACAATGTGACAGGGAAAACATTGGACTGCATTTTGGTCCATCACAGAGCTCACACAGACACACACATACACAGACAGACAGGCACACACACACGGTTCACATATTTCTCTCATTGTGGGAATCCTCCAGTCATTTCTATGGGTTACCTTAACAAAAAGTAACCAAAGAATAGAAAACTTTTGACTATTTTACAGTCGACCCTTCTACATCGCAAATTTCCCTATCATGGTTTCGATATATCACAGGGTCAGCATAAGACGACACGTACGAAGCTTAGAAACTGATAAATGCATAAAAGACCATGTGAAGAAGCCAGTGTACATGAAGCGTATCTAAGCAAACAGGCAAACAACGTGTGACTTCCATTCACATGGGCAGGGATCCATAATTCCACTGAACACAAATCCACTTAACACCCACACCGCCTGGGGTAATGCTGTCAGAGCAGTTACTTAATCTGAAAGCTTCTTAAAATCCTTAGATTGCACAGGAACAAAGGCTAATCTGCATAAACATCTAAATAAACAGAACATATATGGATGTCCACCCACTGAGGAATGGAATAAAATATCAACATCCTTGTCATACTTTGCTTCAATGAACATATGTTTTTTTGCCTATGATCTTGATCCTTATAGAAGTCAGAGACCCATTAGGGACAAAATCAGTCTTTGTCAAAATTATTTAAGACCATTGACTTAATTTGCATGCAGTAAACTGCAATCTAAAACCGCACACTATCAACTGAAAGAAAATAGATAATGCCAAAAACATTACTACCAAGGGCTCCCTGAGGGCTTCACGATCTGCAGATGGAAGTTCTGCTAACCCACAACCAAGGCTTGGCCATAAGCGACAAGTGGAGGACATGCAATTGAGCAGGGGAGAAAGGCAGATGAAAATGAGTGCAGAAGTCTGGGATCAGACAGGTGAAGCAAACAGGGTCTACAGACACTCAGCCGTCAGCCAGGGAATAAGTCAGGGACAGGCGTAGCAAACAGGGTCTACAGACACTCAGCCGTCAGCCAGGGAATAAGTCAGGGACAGGCGTAGCAAACAGGGTCTACAGACACTCAGCCATCAGCCAGGGAATAAGTCAGGGACAGGCGTAGAAAACAGGGTCTACAGACACTCAGCCGTCAGCCAGGGAATAAGTCAGGAAACAATGTGTTAGTTACTGTGAAATTACAATGGAGACAAACATACTTGGAGTTGACCACTCAAGTTAAACTTCCAGATTGACCACAGCTTAAAAACGAACCCAATAAGGCTTAATTAGTGGGTGTTTGGGAATTGAACAGGCACTTTCTTTTCTCTTGACACTGCCCTCCTATAGCCAGGCTGACTAATATTCACAAGTCATTTTTAATTCATGTTCAATAATATTTTTATTCCATATAAGTGTATTATGTGTAAATTCCACTCTTCAGGGAATATGTAGAATATTGGTTGTGCAGTTCGTACACTCTGTTCCTTAGGTCTGCATGATGTAAACTGTGTTTGTCATGTATTGCATGCAGTTTAGCGTGAGAGCACTGGGGAAGGGAAGCGCATGATCACCACGGCGCTCCTGATTTCCCTACATCAAATCTTTATTCCTGTTGGGGTCACCTGCGTGTGAAGCGGCAGAGAAGGTCGGAGACAGCCGTTATTAATTGGTTCTATTCTGGTTCTCCTTCCCTCTGGCTATCAGTGACGGTTGTTTTACTGCTCGATTCCTTTCAACGCTCTTTGTGCTCCACCGATGGGATGCAGGAAAGGAAATGTCAGTCGAACCGGCTCGTCTGTAAGGGTAGCGGCAGCTTTCTTCTTCCGAGATGACCTTGATGCGTCTTTCGACGGAGCGAGTCGGTAATCCTCCGCCTGCGCTCCCCTCCATCCCTCCATCTCCCGGTGGCGTTTCTGAAATAACACAGGTGTGCCACTCAAGCTCCCACAGAGAAGCAACTAGAATTTCCTATCTCCTTGCACACACAGAACGACTGTCAAAGACCACAAGAAGGATTCTGTAAATAGTGATCAAATTACTGCATTTCCTTACAGTGTCATATGTACAGAACTGAGAAGAGCTGGCATTAAAAAACAAAAAAAAACGTGATTGGACAGCTTCTGTGATTCTCACTGGATGTCACACTCCCTATTACTACACTTTGGTGCATAGTGTGGTGGCTAAACTGATGTCACATGCTAGACGATGTCCTAACCATAGATATGCTGACCAAACGGCAGTGATTAACACAGGCTCCTACAGTTACCCAAGACTGTGACAAGGCTGCAGCGTTTGTTTGCCACCAGTAGAGCACCGATGCTGCATAACAGGCAGCAAAGGACCGCGTCTAAAAGATCGCAAAATAAAAGACGGCTCGGAGACAAAGGCTCTCGTGGGCAATGATGCCCCTCGGGTAAGATGATAGGCTGTCCCTCTCCAGATCACCGAATGAAAGGGGAGGTCTGAAGCGTGAAGAGGCCACATTGTTTCCCAAGAAACTTGCCTTTGAGCCCTGGAAATCTGAGCAGCAAGTGGCAGTCAGTACTGTAATACCTGTT
Organism: Mormyrus iriodes; assembly: GCA_011763525.2. Lineage (NCBI taxonomy): Eukaryota > Metazoa > Chordata > Actinopteri > Osteoglossiformes > Mormyridae > Mormyrus > Mormyrus iriodes. The sequence continues at coordinate 19,299,029 of JAAGVU020000092.1, read as the reverse complement.
CTCAGATGCTTTCATGAGATGGGTCAGGACCTACTGCAGGCGGGTGAAAAGGTCCCTCTGATGAGGCCCCTTTATACAGGAATCCTTGTACATCATACAACGTGCCTGATGAATGAATTACACAATACACACATGAAGGCTCTAGTTAAGTGGAACTTTTATTTCACATTTATAAATTATACTAATACAGTAACTACAAATATTAACAGTAAAACTACACTTTAGCTTGCTAATTAACACTGCATTAAGCATGTGCTTCAATTTTGCACCTGGTCATGGCTTGTACTATCAGGTACATTAAATTTTACTAACAAACAAAAGGCGTAATACAATACAATATAAACTGTAATGATACACATCCCGTCCAGGGTGTACCCCAGCCTCGTGCCCTGTGATGGACTGGCATCCCGTCCAGGGTGTACCCCAGCCTCGT
>JAAGVU020000092.1:19255889-19279284 GCA_011763525.2 Mormyrus iriodes | reverse complement strand
ATGCCGTTCATACAAATTAAAACCCTTAAAATCAGCATTACATGTTGGTGGAGAGAGGAACTAGTAAAGGCGTCATTCAGCCAACAGTCCAAATATTACCCACTGATATTGCTGAGTAAAATCGAGATGTAAAAGTCATTACAACCTTCAAAAAGGTGCAGCTTACCAAGTCCCGACTCCATCCATAATTGACGGCTTGATTATGGACGACTAATAAGAATCAAAATAAAAGCCCCCCCCCCCCCAAAAAAAAAACTAATAGAAAACTATACCTACAACCACCATATCCCTTAGAATTACAGCCTAGAATATTCTGGAGACTCCAACTGGGTCTATCCTATATCTACGAAATCCACAGCTGTTAATTGTTTCAGGTGATTTTACAGATTGCAATCTGTATTGAATATAGACACTCAAAACTTTATTTGCAACCATCATACTTAGCAATCAGCTGGAGTACCAGAGCGACTGTTTATTTTCTTAGTCAGAAAGGGAGTCATTTTCAATGTAGTTACCTTTTCGTACCAGAGAGTAAAAATGTAACACTCCCAGTAGCTGACATAATGCGTCGGTATTTCAAAAGTCATCTGCAACTAATCTTAAACAGAGATTACAGAGGCAGCCAATAAGGAACAGAGTGTTATGGAGTCATGTGATGGAAGAACAAGCCCACTTCAAGAGGATAAGTCAACCTGCACAGAGGTGAAAGCCACGTTATTAATCTGTGATCTGATGACCCCATCATTACAGTCAGCAGTGGGTCTTTTTAGAAACTCAGTGTTAGGTACATAAAGAAATTACTTTCATTGGCATCATCTAAAAGCATTTATCTTGCAGGCTAGTGCTAACTGACAGAGCTCCCTTTCTTTAAACAGAATGGCCCCATTGTCTAGGGCTCTAACAGTGGAATTCTGAGACAGGGGAGCAGTGTCTGGGTGAGGCAACGTGGTCTCTATGGTAACAACAGTAATGGTAATTATAGTACCAGGGCAACTTTCAGCTGATGCTGCTGAGGAGACTTTCTACTGATCTCTTAGCTGATAGGCCACCACCCCTATGCCCAACTCAAGGTAGCCAATTAAAATGGGTATGAAAAAACTGCGGTGCCTGCAGTGCAGAGTTTCTGTTCGTGTGAGATTCAAGCTTTCAGCTGATGCCACTGAGGAGACTTTCTGCTGACAGGCCACTGCCCCTCTTCCCAGCTCAAAGCATTGATGCAGTGCCCACAGTGCAGCCTTTCCCCTTCTGTATTTTAGCGAGATCACAACAGCAGGTGCTGTATATACACCACGACACCCTCCAATCCTTTCATCTTTTTTGAATTACATGCATTGATAATGGCTCCCGGCCAGCAATAAGGAGACACTGGTTGACCACAAGACAGGCTGGAGCAAAACACAGGGTGGAGATGAGGCATGGTGCCCTCCCCACTCTGAGTGCATCATGGGCTTGCTGCCACCCACACTTAGGGTAACACAGAGCAAGACTGGCAGAGCCTCTGAAATATCAGAGGTCCATCAAGCAGCCATTGGAGGGCAGCAGAGAGTTTATACCTTTTTTATTCCTGTCATTTCAATCACATTCCATCCATCCATCGTTCTGTCACTTATCCCATATGGGGTCACAGGGGCTCTGGAGGCTGTGGGCACAAGGCAGGGAACAGCCCAGGATGGGGCACCAACCCATCACTGGGCACACTCACACACATGCATGCACACACACAGGCAATTTGGCAACTCCAATCAGCCTCAGCATGTTTTTGGACTGTGGAGGGAAACTGGAGTACCCAGAGGAAACCCCACGATGACACGCACATGGACCCCAGGCACAGACGTGAACCCTGATCCCAGGGGTGTGAGGCAACAGTGCTAACCACTGCACCACCGTGCCACCCCTTAAAGCATATTCACGAACTGGAATTATGTACATTGTTCTAGTCTAGGGATGTGCAAATCTACCTAAGTGCTAACTGTTACAATGTATGCCTGACTACTGTCAGGAATTACACATTTGTGATTTTAATTTAACAGAATCTAAATATTTGTTGTGTACTCAGTTATGGATTGATCAAGAAAGGTCACTGTGTTTGATGAAGACAGTTCATTTATAAATCATTACTAATGTAAAACAGTTACATAAAAAATAAAACAGGGCCTCCTTGCACCTAATTCAAAATGGGATAAATATGGATAAAATGGAGGTATTTAATACATAACAAAAATTTTGACAGCTACAAGTTAGCATAAGGAGGTTATACATCAATCTGTATTGCTTAATTTATTTGCTAATTTGCATATACTTTTAATATTCTTTGGTTATTAAAAATGCTTTATAAATCAACAGGCAGTGTCATGATAAAAATTACAGTAACACTTTGAGGGGACACAAATAACTTAGTCACTCAGTTACTTCTCATGAATAAATATATCAACAAATATACTTCCTGCATGAAATACATGAATTGTTATGACTAATTTATGATGAACGAACATGTGATGGGTACGTAGTTAACACTTAGTTACTAGTTAATTAATACATTAAGTGAGAGTATATTACTACATTAATTCTGCCCCCTCAAGTAAAGTGTTACCAAAGTTTTGATACAAACTTAAAAAAAAAAGATTTTCAGACTGCAGTAGCACTTCTCAGGGGAGGAGATAGAATAAAAATATAACTGGATCATTCTCAAGGAGAGAGGAACCTGAGGTAAGCATTAGTGTAAATGTCCTTAAATTATGATTAAAACGTCCTCAGGCGGGACGGCGTGGTGGGATTCGAACTGTGCCACTTTTTCAGTCTAACAAGATGAATTAATTCATAGGTCAGACTAAAGCCACTGTACAACAGTGTACCTGAGCAAGGAATTTCGAAGTCAAACGACCACATTCTCATCTTAGGACACCTGGATTATATTTATCATTAAAACATAAGGGTGAGGGGGACAGGGGCTTATTCAGAGGACACTGAGGCAGGATGCATTCACAATACTTAACAGATCCTTCGGACGGAAAGGAAAGCGATGTGACATGGGGAGAACATGCAAACTCCACACCCACAGTGTGGAGACAAGATTTGAACCTGCAACCCTGGAGATGGGAAGCCACAGCAATGACCGCTACACCACAGAGGTCAGCGCACATGTTGATTACAATACCTGTATGATCAACAGGCTTCAAAGTTAAATAATAAGAAGATTTTGCAGAACATAGAGTCAGAGCACCACATGTGCTCTTTTTACAAGGCAAAAGAAAAGAACTGAAAAAGCTAAACTACAAATGTTTACTATGAAACTATGAAAGTGTTTCTAGTGATTAAATTTATAACATGCAAAGGCATTGTTACTGACATTCACAACATGTAGTTTCATTTTATAATTTAAATTGCTTTGTGAAATGCCAAACACCCTGTAATTAAATTAATATTGACACTATCAACCCTCTAAATTGATCTTTGTATCTTACAAAGTTCTTACAAAGTTAAACTTAAAAAGTTATTTCCTCCTATATTCTGTGCATATTGCAAACATTTACTATTGGCTAGATTTAAAAATCTGTAAGGACTGTCTGCCTAAGCAGAAGGCTGATGATTTGCAGTCCTCCAATTCACGCCCATACCAATCTGCTTTCTTTTTCACATTCTGAATCACATGGCATCAGGCGGGTGAGGAGATGAAGGAGATGTGCTATTTGCCACCTCTGGGGCCCATCGACTCACCCAGCACCTTAAAGACATGTTGAAAACATGTTCAACAAGTTTGGAGAAGCCAGCCGATATACCCCAGCCAATTTCTAGCCTCCATCTCTCAGAAGAATGATGGCCTTGGTTGTGTGCAAGTAAAGATTCTGATCCTTTTCACCTCCTTAGAGATAAAGTTATAAAATTGATAAAAACCATAACAGGCCACCCTTTCATAAGTGCATGTGTAAGTACAGTGGGACCCCCAAATCTGTGGTTTCAGTTTTCCATGGCCTGAAAAAAACTCAAAAATTCCAGAAATAAACAGTTCATAAGTTTCAAACTGCACACCAAGTAAGGACGGACTGTAACATGGTGAAATCCACCATCCCAGTCACGCCCAGTACATGACCCTTCTCCTCATACCCCAAGGAGCAGAACTCTCATCCAGGCTCCCCCTAGTTTTCTCGTTGGTCACACACATTGACACATTATTGCAGTGTTTGTGTTATAAAAATATATAAAAAGAATCATTTACATTGCTCTCTCTTCCCTTGATACATGATTTTTTTCATCGCTCTACCGTGTCTTGAGAATTAAGCTGAAACGTGGGAATCCTTTTCATTTGACACAAAGAGATATAGTAGAGCACTGTGCAGTACTGTATAATGACGTTATATGCATTTGTTGTGCACATCATTCACTGAAAGAGGTGTTGCCTAATTAGCACCTGTTGCCAAATGGAAAATAACATTTATACTTTGTGCGTATTTACTTTTTTCAAAATACCAGTAGATGAAATTATAGTGAAAGTTATTATATATATAAAACAATATTTTCCACCAATTTAGGAAGCATAGAGCAAGAGCATGAAATGATAATTAGAGGTATGACTGAATTTACTGATTGCTAATGACATTTTCATTATATACAGATGGCAAACAGTATTCTTCTTGCTATAATTTAACATCTCAATCTGTGCTGTCAGTCTACGCTGTTATATTAGAACCAGGTACTCTTGTTTGTTGCTATTTCAGATTTGAGTATTTGGGGGGAACTGTACCCCAAATTCCTTTAACATTAAAGGGGAAACTATACTCAATCAGTAGTGCCACTAGGAATTTATAGTCACCCCCCACCAAAGAAAAGTTATTATGTAATAAAACTCGAATCAGAGCATGGTTGATCCCACCCACCCCGGGCCTGGGCTTCAGGAAGCTTTCAGGATTGCCAACAGCCACCTTTCAAGCAAGCAGCATCCCTGCACCAGACAGCATTTGCTTCTATTTTGTATGTAACAAAATTAGCATTCTTGTATTCTGTTTCCTGGCATGTAGCTCACCATCTGTATTTCGCAGGTTCACAAAATTTCTGACGAGATCTTTGCCACCATCTAGACAAGTCTTTATCTTTTTATAGCATCAAGAATTCAGCACCAGATTAAAAGCTAATTTCGGGGAGGTCCACGCAAACATCACAGATGTTTTTAAGAGCGAAACGACTGTCAGACAACAAACAGGGACACATGCAGGGAATGCTGTCACAGACATCAGAAAAAATATACAGATGGTTGTTACATGTTGACTAAAAGAAATGTATCATAGTGACATGAGATAAAGAACCAATCAGATTGCATGTGGCATTTCTATTGTGTATATGGGACATTGGAAAGAGAAATAATTTTTGAGGGGACCTTCCAGAATCAAAAATAATAACGTGAGTGGGCCAGCAGAAATTCTGGAGGGCCAGCCCCACAACACTTGGCGACAGAATCACAGCACACACTCAACAACATATTTCTTTAATCAGTCTTTAAATGACCCGTGGCATTACTAAGACCAAATGAACAAAGAGAAAGAAGAATCTATTTGCCTCCAATCAGCAATTTTCCTCCAAACCATGACTGATTACCATGCACACACATATCTGTTAGCCGCAGATATTTTATTGTACTGTATTGTTCTCGGTGAGCGCTGAATGGGTTATACCTTCTGTGCCGGCGTGGTACTAACCTTCCCTTGAAGACTGATCAACTCAAAACTCTGTAGTGCTAAGAGGAAATGTCACCAGGAGAAGGATTTTAGATACTCAAAATAAAGGTGCATGGGACATGATATGAGAAGTATTGTCTACAGTGTCAACAGAAGAGTTTAAATCCACAAGGTATACTTGACAAATCATTTTTATATTAAGTTTCTTTATATGAAAAAAAACTATAACAAATTTCCCTTGAACTACTATATATGTTACATATATACATTAAAGAATATGTATACATGACAGAAAAACAAGTACAAATATACTTCATCATGAAAATGTTAAATTGAAATGCCGTGTTTAAGTTATGTATCTTAAATGATCGACATTTATACATTAAAATTTGTATTTTATTAGCTAAATGCTAAAGTATAAATGAAACTATTTTTGGTCAAATATAGAGCAGTTGTCTCAGTTACAGCATTATACAAAATACTTATATTCCAGAAGTAAAGTTGGTGGGAACTGAAGTAATATAAAAAAAAAAAAATCTATATATAGACTTGAATTTCAGGTAATGCCCCATACAAACTGAAACCAATAACTGAAGGCAAATACTGGAGTTATGAATATTGATATTGATTTATGTAATTACTGATTTAAGCAAATACTCATTTATGAATATCTGAAAGTGTAAACAGGATGGCCTTCAGATTCTACCAGAAAATGTGCCTCATACATAGTTTGGATACATCGTGCTCACCTGCTACTTCTCATATCTAAATTTCTAGTTTTTTCAAAAACTTATTTTTAGGTGATGCACATTTACCCTATAGAAGACATGCCAGGTTTTAAGCTCTGCCAGGTAAAATTAAACATTTGCAACATTGCACAGTGTACTGCCAAAATAATGAGCTTGTGCAAAGATGGAGGTGACATTTACATGCCTTTGAACTTACATTTAAGATGCTATTAAGCTAATTGGTCAGGAAACTATAGTTGGCATTCACAAAGCCCATTCTTTAACCAACGCTAGCCCTGCTATGGGAAACAAAATATTTTGCAATTTGGAAATGAAGATAAATAAATGCAAATAAAAAAAGGAATGACATGCACTTATACGCACACACGCACACCTATCAGCAATAATATTAAAACTACTGACAGGTGATGTGAACAACATTGATTGTCTCGTTACAATGGCACCGGTCAAGGGTGCCAGTATATATTAGGCAAGTGAACAGTCAGTCCTTGAAGCTGATATGGTGGAAGTAGGGAAGTAGAAAACATGGGCAAGCATAAGGCTCTGAGCAACTTTGACAAGGGCTAAATTGTGATGGCTAGACGACTAGGTCACAGCATCTTGAAAAGAGCAGATTTGTGGGGTGTTCCTGGTATGCAGTGGTTAGTCTAAGGAAGGATAACTGGTGAACTGGCAAAGGGGTCATGGGTGCCCAAGGCTCATTGCTGTGCACAGAGAGTAAAGATTAGCCTGTCTGGTCTGATCCCACAGGAGAGCTACTGTAGCACACATTGCTGAAAATGTTGAGATTGGTTATGACAGAAAGGTCTCAGTACACAGAGTGCATCGCAGCTTGCTGCCTATGGGGCTGTGTAGCCACAGACTAGCTAGAGTGCTCTTGCTGACCCCTGCCCACCACAGAAAGCACCTACATTGGGCACGTGTCAGAACTGGACCATCGAGTGATGGAAGAAGGTGGCCTGGTCTGATGAGTCATGTTTTCTGTTATATCATGTAGACGGCCAGGTGGGTGTGAGTCGTCTACCTGTGGAAGAGACAGCACCAGGATGCACTATGGGAAGAAGGCAAGCCAGAAGAGGTAGTGTGATGCTCTGGGCAATGTTTTGTTGGAAAACCTTGGCTCCTGGCATTCATGTGGATATAACATTGACACGTACCACCTACCTAAACAATAATGCAGACCAAGTGCACCCCTTCATGGCAACAGTGTTCTGTGATAGGAGTGGCATTTTTTAGCAGGATAATGTGCCCTGACACGCTACAAAAATTGTTCAGGAATCGTTTGAGGAACATGAAAAAGAGTTCAAGGTGTTGACCTGTCCTCCAAATTCCCCAGATCTAAATCTGATCAAGCTTCTGTGGGATGCGCTGGACAAACAAGTCTGATCCATGGAGGCCCCACTCCCCAGTTTACAAGATTTAAAGGATCTGCTGCTAATGTCTTGGTGCCAGATACCACAGGTCACCTTCAGAGGTCTGGTGGAGTCCATGCCTTGATGGATTTGCTGCTGATGTCACAGAGACACACACAGCAGTGTCCATTACTTCAGTTTATCACAGCAGGGATATCAGGAAATGTACAACGGTGCCCACCCATTTAACAGCTGAATGTCCAGTCACACAGCCAAACACACAAATTGGTGCATTGAGTCACAAATTCAGTTTATCTGTATGTTTTTGTAAAATTGAACCGAGGGAGTCACCTGTAAAAGATGCACACAAAGTCAGGGAAAATATGCAAACTTTGCACATCTACGGAAGAGTGCTGTCTGAACGCTAGTGCAACAAGCTTATTTAGGCAATAGAGACACCTGCTGGCCCACTTTAGTAACAGCAGCTATGTAACAAAACTAACACTTTTCAAACACCATTAAAATGAAGAATTATTCGGAGATTATCGATACATATTTAATCAGTTGTAATGGGAATGCTAAAAATTTTACCTGTAACTGGCCATACACGTCAGAAACATCACATGCAAACAATTATATTATGCTTAAGTATCTCAAACAAAGGTGCCCTCATGTCACAAAACTATAATTAGGCCTACAAAATCATATGGGCATATTTCATACATATACATACTCCATTGAATTCGACACGTCGAATGTTAGATCTACTATTTATTTTTTTCCAAAGTACATTTTGCAATGACTACAGCACTAATAAGGAATCTAGGTGTCTACGACTTTTCACATAATTTCCTGTTCAGTAAGCCTAAATAAAACAACATTAATGGTTAATTTATGCTAATGAGACTGTGTTGGTAAGTATTCCAGACAACAGGAAAGTGGGGGGGGGGGGGATTGTTTACATAAAATGGTACAGAACCATGACTACGGAGATGAGATTAAATGTAATTGTGGCTGCATTCAAAATTAAATTTTAAGTAATAATAGTATTGAAAACATTACGAATAAAAATTATGAGCATCCAATAAACAGTACACACAGAAGTCACAGAAAGACTTGCTTGTGAGCACGTTTGGTATGGAAAGACGTGGTTTTCTGATCATCTGTTAATTCAGCTGCCTGACAATCATGTTTGGCAGCCCGATATTTTAAATTTGACAGGATCCTCCTTAGTTTAAAGCCATATTTCTTTCCAGCAGCAGCAGTAATTGAGAGAAATTGCATAGCTTCTTCTGTTCTCTACTCGCCAATTTGCGGGATAATCGTGAAAAACTTCCAATTAAGATTGCCAAGTCCCTAGCATGACTGAAAGACGCAAAAGGATGTCAGCAGAGTCAATTAGATGTCACGCTTTTTATCTTTTATGAAAAAACAATCAGATTATAGCAGATGGCTCCCAGAATGAACAGAGAAACGGGTATGGAGGCAGAAGAGGGCACACTTGTGGCAGCAGACGGTGCTTTCGTGAAGCCGCAGTTCGGCAGCAGCGATTTAAACAACCTTTTCTTCTTCAGGTCACAGGCAGTTGCCAAAACTAGCCTGCGATTTCAAGATTCTGTGCAAAACTCCCACACAAGTACACAGGGTGGAAAGCATGCTGTGTCCCAGACTATTTTTTCCAGGCACTAGTAATAAGGTTATATGGGATAAGTGTATTTTGTATGGCACTTTCCGATATTGAAAGACGCGTTTATATCCATGTTTTTTAAATCTACAAGGTGCGGTTTAACCTTTGCCATTCATTTAGTAAGTAATTGAATTATCATCCAAATACGGCATTAAACTACCATCTTTAAGAGCACTGAGTACGTATATGTATATTTTTTGAACACACAGTTACGGATAAATGCGCTGTGCCTCGGACCAGAGTAAGCCATGTGCTCCGGGAGAGCTGAGGAACCCCAGCCAATTCCCCACCATCCCATAGTGGAACAAAAAAGCAATTTATTTCATGCCTAGCGGCACAATCCAGAATCAAGCTGAGATCTGCTCCAGGAGGCTGCCTGCGCAAAAGGGAACCATCTTAAGGACTCCAATGGGGCTCAATTATCTAAATATATATTAACGTTTATCGTAATTTGTGTATATTTCGGTATCCTAGCAACTGCAGAAAATCAAAAAAACAAGACAGTTCAGAAACACTCCATTTATTTATGACAATGATTTACATTCAAACCAAAATAAAAAATATTTATATATACTTTACATATAGTGGTAGTAAGCAGGATACAGATTTAAAACACATAAAATCACAAAAACTAAACTCTGTGTACCAAATATTTACAAGGCGTGCCTTGAATACTATACATTATATTTCCATAGCTGTTTTACTCCTGTATGTTTTTCTGTTAAATTAGCAATACTAAACATCTCTAGCAAGAAAGCAGGGTAGTCAAGTGTTGGGGGGTAAGGACTAGGCAAGGTGCTTTCAAAGCCTTATCAGGCATTGTGACATTACATACCAAAGCTGACGACAGCAAACGATGGGTTGCTGATGACAGCAAACGGGGCACTGAAAAAAACTAAGCTTCATTTTAATTTAAAATCGATACTACTCCCAAAAACTGTACAGAAGTGTGGCCTTACACATTAGTACATGGTCACGGCAAAAGCACACTTAAAAAATAATCATGGGAAACCAGGCCAAGCTCGTTAGAGCAAACCTTCGAAGCCCTTTGTTGGATGCCAAAAGTATGGTACGATGAACTTTGGTTGGCTGTGTTCCTGTTCTATATTTCAGTCAAATAAGGGCCATCCTGTGTGGCCACTGACTGCAGCTCAGCAAGTGAAGCTGTATAGTATATCTCCTCCCATCCCCACAGTGTCCATACACCATGATGTTAATCAATTTAAAGTCTAACAACTGAAAATATTACCAGTGTAAATTAAGCAATGAAACACCACAAACTGCCCCTTAAATTTACTTACAGCTTTCTTTTAACATGTACCCACAATTCATTTTGATGAAAGGCCTTATTATAAATCACAGGATTTCTATGGGAAAATGTTAATTAAACGAACAGGTAGCGGCATAATGGGATTATTTTGGCGCATTTGTTGACAAACGCTGAAGACCGCAGGTGAAATTTCCGCATGTTTCTCAAAAGACTGTACAAAAATTTGTACAGAAACATCACAGCTACCAATAAACCTCAGAGCTTCAGAGCTGTGACCATCAATCTTAGACAATGGCTGAAGAGTTTTACAGCATTTCCAAGGATGAGAATTATAAACATCAGGACTGGAAGGGCAGTACAGGCAAAAATATTATGAAACCAAACAGTCGAGATAGAACAGATGAACACAAGCTAGGCAAAAGGATGAAGGAGGATGATCCCGTGCTGTTAAGGTGCCATTCCCTGGGCAAGATTCACCCACGATCCTGGCTGTTCTTGTAGCGTGACCAGAGAGGCTGAAGCAGCCATCAACAACAACAACAACAACAACAACGACAGGACAGAGTGAGTGGAAGGAGGAAACTCCATCTCACTAGGATCAAAGGGGCAATGGAACAATTTACATGCCTTTAAAGATATGCGTGTGAAGAAAAAAAAGACTAAAAGATTAAGAAATGATAAACTTTCCCCATTTGAAATCATACATGAAAGCACAACCTTTGCCACAAGACGTCATGTTTATCCACCACTGCACAGCTAGTTTAAACCTGTAAAATACTGGTAAAATACACTGAATCATAATTTTCATACATATATGTAGTAGTCAGGACAGAAAAACCAGGTCACGTGAATTTCGTAGCCACGGCACAGTAAGACGTAACGTAGCAGATCATGAAGCCCGTTTCCTCTTTCAGCCCACAAAACAGCCCGCAACAAACGAACACACGACTCTGCATGTAATTTGTATAAAACTCTGCACACGACTTAATTTCTCCCACACAAATAACACATACTCACTAGTTCCACATACCCATTCTGATTTGAAAATATGGTGGTATAAATATAATAAATATATATATTATATATAAAAATAGCAAGAGAGACAGCAATCTTAGCTCATTCCGGACATCATCTGACAAGTGTATTTTGGCATCTGGTACTAAGGGAAAATACAGGTCTGGATCACCAAAACCACTGCTATAATCTTTAATATCCTCAATAAAACACTGAAAATAGCACGTTAAATCTTAGAGTTGGAGTGAAAATAAAGTTCTATAGCCTAGACAAGACCCTGAAAGTGACATCAGCGGCAGCGGAGCAGCACTGGCATGCACACGGGGGGAGCAGGCAGGCCGGCCTCCAGCCAAATGCCCCCCCACACAGTCACGCCAAAAAGAAGAAGAAACAACAAAGACCAGAAGCTCTGTTAGTTCTGAGGGCAGCAGCAAAGAGGCCAATGGCGGCGGGCTTCAGATCCTCTTGGAGTCTTTAGCTTCAAACAGCTTCATGCGCTCCTGCACTGTCAGGCCCTCCTTCAGGCTCTGGGAGACAAGAGGGGGAGGGTACGGGATCAGGCGGGGACACCACACTTCACGGCTTGCACACGCCACCCGCAGATTGAGCCATGAAAAGCCCACAGCTTCACCAACAGTGCTAGACGGAGCAGATCAGCCAGACAGGCGACGCTGCAGTAACTGATACGCCACCAAATATGAAGCGGAAACGGCACTGGCTGCTTACAGTAGTAATAATAGTAAAGAAAACAATGACTGGGAATTCCGCTTCACATTTAAATACAGTTATGCTTTTTACATGCAATTATTTAAGGGCAATAATAAAGTCATCCAGGGTTTGTCCTTGCCTTGTGCCCTGTGCTGCCTGGGATAGGCTCACGACCAGGATAAGTGGTTATATGATGAATGAATGGAAGGATAATAAAAGCAAGAAAGATCTTTTCCAAAGATCTCAACAACAGAAAAGATACCGAGAGGGCTTTGGGGAATGTGAATAACAGCAGCAAAGCTCGTTTTGGCAGAAGATGTTAGTTCCACATGCTGTAAGAGATACAGTTCATGAAAAGCCTGTCTAGGAAAACATTCGTCATTTCATGATGAAAAGTGAATGCACATTCACTGTTGGTACATTAAGAGGAAGGCACTCTAGATACAGGTAACAGTACAAACCACACGCTGGAGCTGAAAAAGGAGCACACACTGAACAGCACAATCACGACTGGGGTGTATGGGCACAGCTTTGCACCATGTGGCTGTGACCTTGTACAGTGTGGGCTTGGCCTTTGGTGTGGGTATGGCATTGCTTGATGTGGGCGGGGTTTAATGAGCTGTGGGTGGGGCATGTGGCAGGGCATGTCGCTTCAGTTATGATACTCGTCATGCACTGATTCTGTGGCATAAGAATATGGAAAACAAGCCAAGCATGGCACTGGACCCCCACCCACTGCCAGGCCAGAAAGGGAAAGGCCTCGCTTCCAAATGTAAACACAGACACAAAGGAGGAGTCTAGACCCCTAACTTCAAATGCATCAAACAGGACAGCCTCACACCAAAAGAATGTCCGTTACGTTAGTGTTTTAACGATTTAATGGACTGATGGCCTGAAGGAGTGAAACCCTATAGATTAATCCCTGGTCCACAAGCACTAACAGGGTCACAAGTTGATGGACCTCTCTGGGCGCTGGGACAGAATCACCAGTAAGGCAGAGGGAAGGGGGACATGCAGAGTGGGGCATGCTCCAGAAGTACTGTACCTACATCACACACGACAGGGGGGACTCACCCCCCACCCACAGGGGGAAGTCAGCTGTCCCACGAGACCTGTTCAATGACAGACTGTCAGGGGAAAGACAGGAGACACGCTTAGACACTCAGACAGCCGCTGGGAGGCATGCGAGAGGACAGAGTCCCCGGGCTCAGGCATCGAGCCATCATCCCGCCGCTTTTGGGGAGTAACTGCACACATGGCCTCTGTTCTGCACTTAGTAACAGGCAGCGCGTACAGCCGGAGCGCATACAGTGATCTGATCTCTCACTTACAAGCTGCAGAAATGTAGAGTGCAGAGAGCACAGATAATACCCTGCTGGCTGAAACTCTGTGTTAGGTCTAAGCTCTACTGCAAGGCACCAGGTCAGTAATAGCAGTGATGTACCCCTCATTCTTACACCTTGCTGTAAATCCAGCTGCAGTCATCTTGGTGGCGCAGTTAACAGTGGGGACAGTCTCATTGTAATAATATCTGCCTGTCGAGCATTTCTTTTTAAATTTTTTTTTCCAAGTTACTACCTTCCAAAAGGAGAGTCAGAAATAGGTATTATGTACTAGTTCCCTATAAACTGTCAAACGCTACAGGCCAGAAGCACTGCTCACCTTTGACCTCACACCTCTCGCCTGCCTTGTCAGGGATGACCTCTCCTTCAGGAAATCCGGGTTACTCTTGGATTTCATGATGTCTGTGAAGGACATAAAAGCACGCGTCAAGGTGACTCAACAGGAGGTAACTGGTGGCCACGTACCTGACAGCCAGATCGCTTGGTGACACGCCGCTTATGGCACATAAAGGGAAGGCTGTCAGCCTATTACTGCCGTGCCCCATGACCCCCGGCAGCTATGCCCATCAGCTCACACAGGCCCCTGCTGTAAATCACTGTCACCACCGCCGTGCTGGATGCCACGTCAGGTAGTTTCTCCATTTCCACAAAAGGTCACAGAGACAACACAGCTATACAGTACCAGTCAAAACTTTGGACACGACAAACCGTCTACAAAGGAGAGCGATAGTGTCGCATCACATGACCTGACTACCTGACCCAAACACAGAAGAAATGGTGAAGGAAAAGCGGCCAGTGAGTGTTCATCATATGTGGGACTTCCTTCAGGACGGCTGGAAAAGCACCACAGGAGGCCACCTCATGAAACTGGTGTAGAGAAGAGAGTAGCCTCAGCCAATCCGTGGAGCAATTGGGGTCAAGGGCCTTGCTCAAGAGCCCGGGGGGGGGGGATCACTATGTTGACCCAGGGACTTGAAATCGGCAACCTTCTGAGTCCCAACCCTTAGAAATGCGCCCCCCCCCCCACCATGGGTAGGTATGTCCAAATTATTGACTGGTACTGTACTTGTTATTATAAAGAAAAATATTTTTAACAGCAAAACACATCTGGGCGCCTACCGTATCCCAGCGCCACACTGGGGCCACTCTCCATGCTCCTTTCCCCCAGGGCCTCAGTGGCCACCAGCAGCTGCTCTTTCAGCTTGCTGATGTCACAGTCCGTCTTGGCCTTCACGATGCTCAGCTCCGTGTAGATGTCCTTGTACTTGTCTGTCGCGTACTTCTTATCCTGCCCATGGGATGAAACGGCAGCGTTTAGGAAGGTGCCCGTCCACTAATGCTGCCTCAGCAATGACACGGGAGGAGAGGCTCTCGTACCCGCAGTGCAGACTGCAGCTCGTCCTTCAGAGAGTGGATCTCCTGTTTCAGATACTGGATTTCTGATTCCTTGACCCGGAGTAAGACCTAAAAGAAATGGTATTTAATCATATATGCATGATTCATCCCATTACTAATGTTGAAATGTGTATTTATAATTAAAAACAGTTGTTATAGAAAACATTATAGAGGCCTCCTCTGGTATCATTTGGAACCGCAGTGTGTTATGCTACTCTTCTGCATTTATTACCTCCAGCTCATACAGGTCTTTTCCATGAGTGAGGGGAGGTATGGCACCATCTCCGCTGAAGCACGAGCGCATGCGTGTGATCTCCGCCGCCAGGCGCGTGTTCAGCTCCTGTCCAAGTAGCAAAAGACCCATAGTGAACATTTCACCCACTGGCCTCTGGGGGGGCGCACCTTAGTCACCAGGCCTCGCTCTGCCAGGGGCTACTCCGATTTAAGAGCAGCGGCTCGACGGCTGGGCACATGCTGATAAGAGCTGGACCTGACAGCACCTCTAAAGAGAGCCCCCTTAATCATTAGGGGATGTCTTGTGCACCCCAAGGGAATGGTATGACATTCAGATGGTACTACAATGTTGTGCAGGTTTAAACAAAGTTTAGCACTGCTTCCCAAGGCATTAAATGCTCTAGAATTACCAAAAGACATTCCTAGCTCTGTGACAAGTTAATTTACACACGCTGCAGATTGTCAATATCTTTCATTGCCGTCACACATCATACATGTTACTTGGCACATTATGGGTGACAAAATGTTAACAGCATAGTATATCCACTAGTAAGACTCTTTAAATAAAGTCCAAACTTTCCCATGAATCTTGGGTGCAACACAAAACACAAGGGGTATCAGACATGATCCTTACTGGCAAAAATCAAAATCATTGCACCTTACTGCCTTTTGAAAATAGCATTACTGTCAGTGCAGCTTCATGGTACAGTGACCGTCAGGCTGCACACTAAACGCTCGGCAGGCACACAGATCTGCCCTTGTGCGGAGGCACACCTGGTTGTGCGCGTTCAGCTCCTGGTTCTCCCGCTGGCACTGCCGCAGGGCCTGCCTCTCTGCCTCCAGCGCCTGGGCCAGGTGCGCGTTCTCCAGGCACTTCTGGGAGTACTGCTCCGACAGCACCTCCAGCTCCCGGTGGATAGACTGCAGCTCCTCCCTGGAGGGGTACACGTTCATCAATAAAGAATGGCGAGGCGGCCCAACCACAGTGCAAGCATACAGTGTTCTGACCCCACCCCCCACTTACTTGTACTGCTGCCGCAACTCGTCGATGTCAGCGCCCATGCCGCTGAGCTGTGACCGCTGCGTCTTCTCCATCTCCTCCCTGTGCGCATTCTTCATGGCTTCAATAGCTACATGGAGAAAGGAGACAAGGGTCACATGGACACTGCTGCAGAGCCACGACCGGAGGCTGGCAGGGGCTTGGGAAACGTCATATTAGCTAGGGAATGCACCTCTGGCTCGAATGTCTGCCTCCACCAGCCTATGGCAAGTTACATTCGTCAATAGGAGCGACACTTAGCCAAACGACGGTTGATACCATACCAGCAATAGTGGCGGCGGTTTCCTCGGCGAGGAGCCTCTCGCGCTCCTCTAACAGCTTGGAAACCTCACGCTGGTGCTGTCTCTGCAGGTCCTCAATGACCTTCTGGTGTGTCTCCTCCATGGCAGCAAAGCCACGCTCGCATGTGGCCTGAGCGGAAAGCATTCTGGTTAGATCAGACAGGCTCTGTGGAGCGTAACAGGTAACCTGCATATATTCATGGCTGCTTCTGGTGGTTCTTATAAAACTAGATCAAGTCTGTTGTCAAAGGCTGAAGCTTTCAGTAAATACACCAATGAATACTAAACATGGGACTTTTTAAAGAGCTGATTAAAAAAAAAAAAAAAGTCAACTTTACTTTTTAAAACTTTACGTTTTAGTGGTTTGGGGACAATAGTGCTTTCCTGTAGCCATGAATAAAATGGTTACTGATCTGTTTAAGGGGAAAAAAAATACTAGTAACTGACATCCTGATGTCTATGCACTTAAGCATTTACATCAGGGAGACATTTTTTAAGTCATTAGTTTTGCTGGAAAATGATGATGATGATGGTCCTTTGACACATAAACCATTTTAATCACTGACTAGTCCATGCTGCATCTAAAGGTGATTTTGAAGTGCAGAGCATCATGCAAGCGGGCTTAGCAGAGTTAGTCACAGGGCAGAGTGCACAAGAGATGTAGCATGGAGACTGGCTCCACCCACCAGCCAGGGCCTGGTCATAATAAGGTAACCAAATAAGGACACTGATGCTTTGGGGGAAGGCGGAAAACAACATTTTTCAATGACAAATTTGTTAAATTATACAACAGAATGAAAATGAATTTCCCACTGAAAATGAAAGTAATTGTTTTTACCCTTTCGAAACAAAAGACTTAACTTCTTATAAAAAACTAGAAATGTTATTTAGGTACATATGTTCCGTAGCTTATATTGCCATTCATTTCCAGTGAGTAATAAAAAAAAAAAAAAAAAAACTTAGAAAGACCTCTTGTGCAGCTGCTGTTACTAGTAAAAAATGGTACGTGATCCAATTCAGGCAATGCAAACTGAGCACGCCAGCACAAGTCCATGTGTGGACAGGTAAGATGTCAAAAGACTGTTCAACGCTGTAACTGTGTCTTTCACAACAGCAGCAGCCCAACATGACTTCCTCTGGTACCCCATCGCGTGGTGAATGGAAACTAAAGGCTGACGGTACCAACATGCATCACCTACATTCCCATCAGGTGAGACTGTGAGGGAAAAACCTGCTCCGGAAACTCCAAGGGAAGCTGAATGACATCAACAGTCACTAAAGGACCATGTGACACAGAACACCTAGCAGCTGCTAATAGTGAAAACTACCACTCCTCAAATGGCCATTCCCTTGGCTTCTTAGGTTTGAGCAGTGATGGTTATGAACATGTGATGAAAAGGGGAGATCTTGATGCAGAGAGGTGAGGGAGGTGGCAATGTGGAAGAACGCAAGGTCGAGACACTTTATGCTACATATTTGGATGCAAAGCTGAAATGATCAATTTTGTTTAAGTGAGCTGTATCTCTGCTAGACAGCCACAGTACTTCAGAGTGTTTTCACCAGACATTTTTCATGCAATCCCCAATCAAAGAACTGTGAAGCTTATCACTGGCTACAAAATGATTATTTTTAAAGAGCTTTTGGATGAGATCTCCACTGATTCGGCTAGTAATCAGTAATTGACCAGTGCAGCTTAGAATCCAGAATGCAGCTCAAAAGCATTGCTAAAAACTAGGGAAATTTTTTAAAAAAAATTTAAAACACCTTCAAGCTCTCAAAATCTTTTTGGTATTTCTCCTTCAAGCTAGACACATCTCCTTCCAGCTGTTTGTTTTCCAGCTCATCCTTCATGGTATTCATCTGGGTCTCCAGCTCCTGGATCCTGTCTCTCAGCACCATCATGGAGTCCCGGTCAGCCTTGCTGGCCTGATTAGTATCCTGTTCCATAGGCCAGGTCTGGGCTGTGGGTGCTATGACCTGCTCAGGATCTGATGAGTCCTCTGGGTTGCTGGCTTTTAGCCTGTCCAGTGTTTCCTCCATGGAACAGATTGTTTGTGTGTAGTGTCCATGGAGCATCTGCATCTCCTCCTCATGGATGTGCTGTAGCTCCTGCATCTTCCCGTGAAATTTGTCCTCCAGTTTCTGCACGTGCTCTTCATGTCGGTCTTCCATCTTCTCAATGTCCATAAGGATAACCTCCAGCTTGTGCTGGCTATCCACCGTTTTCTCCATTAGTACTTGCTCGGTGGTTGCCCGCCCTTGCTTTGCCTGGCTCAGCTCAAGTTCGTACCTAGCTTTCAGTTGCTCAATCTCCCTGCAGAAGTGTGCCTCCAACTGTGCCAACCTCTCCTGTTGCTGAGAGAGCTCTGTGACACGACAGGACACTTCACCCTGTAGGGCTCTGTTCTCCTCTTGAAGACTGGCTACCATCTGGTTGAAGCTCTGGCGTTCCTCCTGCAAGGAGGCCTCGTACCGCTCCCGAATGGCACCCACATTTCGGGCATGCTCCTGGCACAGGACATCCATACTTTGGCAGGCCTCCTTACACAGCTTCAGATCCCTCTCATGGTCTGCTCTCATCTTGCAAGCAACGTAGGCAACCTGGGCCTGGATCATAGCCTCACGCATGCAAAGAGAACTGCTTGTGACATCACAGGGATTCCTGTAAGTTGCATTTACACAGGAAACCAGTCTCTGGAGAAATATTCCACTGTCAGCCTCACAGAGTGACTCTACCTTCTGAGAGAGAAACTGGAGGATTTCTGCTTGCCTTATCAGTTCAGCTGCAAGTCTATCTCGTCCAACATGCGGAGACTGGACGTATTCAATGCTACAGGAAGGCAATGCTTCTTGAAGGTGCCTACTGACCAACTCCTCAGCCAAGTCTTGAGCCTCTTCCATTTTTATCTGTTCTATATAGGGCACAAGTTCTGGAGGACTTGCATCAATCACTTGTTGACCAAGGTCAAACTCATCACTGACCTCTTGAATGACTCTAGCAAATTCTGGTTTGTTAGAAGCTTTTATCAGCTCTTTCAGTGCAAGCTCCCTTTGCTGCAGGTTCGTGTGGGCCTCCATTAGATCCCCTTTAAGTTTCTGTAGTTTCTCCTCATAGAAGCTCTTAAGATTCTGAACGGCAAAAGCCAGTTCAGCTTTGATGCAGGCATTGCTAATTACAGTAATACCAGTATTAGAAACATCACCCCCAGCTAAATCCGTGTCATCCTCTCCCCTGCCTTCATTCACTTTATACTGTGCCTCAAGCTTCTCTACCTCTGTCCAAAATTCACTTTCTATCATAAGTTTCCTAGTCAAGACATCGGCATATTCAACTGCCAAGTAACCTTCATCACTCCTCTTCAATTTCTCAGCCTCTAGATGAATCTCATTCAAACTCTGCAAAAGATCAAAATTCAGATTCTGAACTGAAAAAGCCATCTTACTCAAAACCAATGCCTCAAAAGCTAACGTTTTGGCAAACAATTTTATCTTCTCTGCATCCGTTACCTCATCCTGGTTCTGACCTGCTTGAATCTCTAGCTGCTGCTCCTCCAAATTATGACCTCCCTCTCTGATATAAATAGTGGCATTCACCAGCTCGTTTTCTATGTTTGACAATATGTGAAGCTGCGTTTCCATGTTGCCCTCAAAAGGATCTCTCAGGATAGCCTGGACCTTTTCCCTGCTCAGCTCTACACAGGCTAATGCTCTCTCGTATTTGGCATTCACTGCCCTGATACGGCAGGTTGTTTCCTGAGCAAAAGCAGACCTCTTGTCCATTTCTTCCTGGAGTTGAGTGGTGAGCTGGTCTACTTTGCACAGGCTTTCATTGAGCTGCTCCTGCAGCTCTGTCTCATTTTCAGCTAAGTGGCCACGTTGCTCCATCATAGACTCCAGCTGCCAACTCTGTTGCTCTTCCAGCTTTAGAGTAATGCGTTTCAGCTTCTCCTCTGTGGCATACAGTTTGGTCTCAAGCACATGAATAATGGATATAAATTTCTCTGGATCAGTGTCATCAGAGGCCATTTGCTGGTAATCAGAGGAACTATAGTCTTCAGTAAAGGACTGGTCCTGGCCAATGTCCGATGGCGTGGTGCTGGCCCACAGTGTCTCTCCACCATCTGTGTGGACATATTTTTGGCAGTGGATGCTGGAAAAACATATTCTCTGTCTTTGGGAAAGTGACCCCTGTGCATCAGCAATGGTTTTCACTTTTGGCCTGGCTTCCTCTTCGGTTGTAGGAACTTCTATTGCGGCTGACTCGTTTAGTTTGTTCAAGCTCTCCAAAACGTCACAGTCCTCCTGCAGTTTGCAGTGCTCCACCTGGAGATCAGTGTAGCCTATCTGCAAATCATTAAGGTGTTGCTCCAGTTCAGCAATACGATCCTCTGCGACAACTAATTTAGCCTGCAGCTCCTTCTCGGCAGCAGCCAACCCCACATCTCCTTGTCCTAACTTACAGATCAACTCTTCTTTAGCCTGCAGTTTTAGCTCTGTCTCTTCCAGGCTGCTTCCCAAAGCTGCCATCTTTACCATGGCCTCATGAAGATCCTGCTCCTTCTTCTCCACCAGCCGCTCATACATCTCTTTTGCCTCACGGATCTCCTGCTCCTTCTCTCGTAGAACCTTGTTGATTTTCTGGAACTCTTCAGATACCTTTTCGTAGGAATGTTCCAGATTATAATAGTCGGTCTCCTCAGTTTTAAGTCGAGTCTGAAGTTTAGTGACCTCATTGTCTGCCTCAGCAATTTGATTCAGCAGTTCCTGACAACGGCAAGTCAGCTGACCCTTCTCTTCCTCCAGTTGTCGGATGGACTCTGTAAGCTTTTCAATGGCACCAGTCTTAACGGCTAGCTGCTCCTCAAGATGATGCACCATTTCATCACTTTCTAGCCCTGAGGTTCTGTTCTCCCTTAGAAGCTCTTCTACATGCTGCTCTGCCTCATGAAGACGATCCTCTAGCTCCTGTCCTCTGCGCTCTGCCTCTGCCAAACTTCTAACTAGATCCTGCCGCTCTTTCTCCTGGTTCTCCTGCAGGGCTTGCAGGTTCTTCTGTAACCTCTCCTCTTTAAGGGCCTGGGCTTCCTCAGTGGCAATCAGTCGGCCTGTGACCTCGGTCAGTCTGTCCTGAAGTTTCTGGACTTCCTTCAGGTGGTCTCTCTGGAGGGCCTGCTGGCGCTCAAGGTCCCTCAAAGCCTGGCTCTTCTCCAGGAGGTGGGCCTCCACATCCTTAAGTCGGTCTTCACTGTCCTTGAGCTGGGCACGCAGGGTCACCTCATTGTGGTCCCACTCTTCCTTGCGATCCTGGAAGCGCTCCTGCTCTAGCTTGAGCTCGCTACGCATTTTAGCTACGGCCTGCTCGCTGATGAGGATCTCTGCCATGGCATTGTTGAGTTTAGCCTGGAGGGCCTGGATCTCCGCCTCATGGTGTCGGATGACATCCTTGGCTTCGCTGTAGTTCCTCTTGAGGGCCTGCACCTGCTGGCTGGTGAAGTCCTGTTTGCGTCTCTGGGACTCCAGCTCCGCCTGGAGGTCCTGATTGAGCTTGTGCAGCCGATGCCAGGCGCCTGTGTTTGACGGTGGGGACGGTGAGTCGCTCTTTAAAAAATTGATCGGACATTTGGTTAGTAACATTTTTTCCCCCACCACCCGCCCCAGACACCAAGGGACACATCTCTGGGGATGCTTGGCAAACTGCAACCTTTCTTTAACAAGATTATTAAAAGCTTTCCACTGTGCTTTTTTTGAGAAAGTAAAAAGAAAAAAAACAAAATTATAAATAAAATGAATAAAGTGGCTTCCTTTGAACACAAATTGCAGTCTGGAAACTTCGATGTCTGCAGACAAAAGGGCATCAACACTACATCAAAGGTGAGACGGCCACTAATATCTAAACACGAGGGGTGGGAAAAAAAAAAAAGTGTTGGATGTAAATATGTATAAGATGATGTAGAGGGTGGGATTCAGGACATACATTTTAAAATGTACACGCACACACACACACACACACACACCAGAAATGTAACATATATAAAAGGTCCAAAGCATAAAGCAAGCGTGCATTTTAGTCCAAAACACCCAAAGTCATGCAAATGGGGAGGCAGGAGACAGAAGTGAGCAGAGGAAGAGGAAAAAGGGGGGGAAAAAAAAGCACAGCGCAATACTTCTCTGCATACAGGGTCTTACCTCGAACATAATTATTACAATTATTTCCCAGATGATGTGAGACTCAGTTAAAACAGTTAGTGAACATGCTGAAAATGCCACGCCTGCGCAGATCAATCATGTGATCAATCTCCCACTCGAGGTTATTCACAAGCCCATACATAAAACACTATATAAATTACCAACAGTCATTAATATATTAAAATTACACAACAGCCCAAACTTCGTCTGTGTTAATGTCACTTCTTAATTTTATACCATTAATTCAGGAAATTGTTTTCATGAATCCTGCCCTGAAAGATGCTTCTGCGCCCCATCTAGTTGACCCCTCTCCCATAGGCTGGCACACTAACACCCCACCGCCTACCTGCGGCACGATCGCCCCCGGGCCCGCACCCTAACGGCACCCCACCCGCCTGCGCCCCGATCGCCCCCCGGCCCGCCCCCTCCCCCCAGCCCCCCCAACCCCGC
>JAAGVU020000092.1:19221272-19242852 GCA_011763525.2 Mormyrus iriodes | reverse complement strand
TGCGCCAACGAGCCGGGCTCGTCGAGGGGGGGGGGGGGGCGGGGGGCGGCGTTCAGCGGGGTGTGGTGGGGGGTGGGGCGCGGGGCATTCAACACAATTGCACTGTCCCAGCTTTTCACACCTCTACTCCACAAAGGGCCCATTATTGCCCCTGGGGGGCAGCTCGGTGGGAGGCACAATGGGCGTCTTTCATGGACCACGACACCTAAGGCGGCAGGGAGGCGGCGCCGCAGTGACAGCCAGCGGCTTACTCATGTACTGCTGCATGACGAGGCACGGCATGTCTGTCTTCAGAGACCCCGCCCGCGCGAGCACATGCTCAGACGAGGACAGTGTGGGCCTTCAGAGCGGACGGCATCGAGGAGTGGGAAACCCCAGATAGGATCAGCGCAGGAAGTAAAAGGAGCAAACCAAGAAAAGAACAACCCAATTCACAGCAAGCGGGATATACATGGCGTCCATTTCCATATTGCAGGAAGAATGGGGAAAAGAAAGAAAGAACTCCGCACACCTTGAGCTGAAGACCCGGAGCACCACTGGCTAATGGAGAGATCATGGCTTTAGCGGGACTTACAAGATGGCTGTTCACGGTTCCAGAGGAGTGCCACCTACTGCCGTTAATGCGCGCCTGCCAAAGAGAAACGAACGTCTGAGACAGTCTACGGACCTGGGACCTCAAGGGTTTGTGTGGTGGGGCGTGGTTTGGAAATGGGAAACCCGAGGACCAGCAAAAAGAAATTGATAAACAAATGGATCAGGCAACACAGGGAGAAACATACACCATCCCCCTTCTCAGGGTACATGTGCCAGGACCACCTGGAATTGTGGGGGTCTGCGGGTCGGACTGTCTCAGATCCACCACCAAGCAACCTTATTACTAAGGATGAATGACAGCGGTTTAGTGATGGAGTAGGCCAATTTAACCAGCAAAATTAAATAAAATCAAATAAAACGACAAAGTAAAAACTACAGCACTGGACAGTGGGAAACCAGAAAAGTAGATGTACTTCGGAACCAATTTTTTTTTGTGGACCGAACAAAGTGCTCAGTTATCTATGAACGGCCGAGTCCATCATAAGCAAGCCTCTAGTTTAACCCGACGTCAAGTCTGTACAGCCTGTGGTCCTAAAGACACTGAGGAAGAATGGAGTTAGGCTGGACGTGGTACTGCAGCAATTCAGGATGGCATTTCTGATTAAGGGCCCAGGATGGGTACCTCCATTGCACAGGTCTACAGGCTCTAAAGGAACGCCCAACTGAGGTACAGGTCTGCAAGTTCTACAACTCATACTTGATAAAGCAAACTAAATAATCACCATGAATGTCTGGATGACTGCAGAGGGTTGTCCCCCACACCCCCCCCCCCCCAGAACAGATTGGCTGGCCGTGCCTAAACATCGGGATTAGAGCAGGAACAGCTGCTTTCCCCGTCAACAGCTATTCAACAGGTTCTCTCCATCTTCCATAATCACCTGGAGTTTAGCCCAGGAAACACAGGCCAAGGCTGGAAGCACCCTGGACAGGATGCCAGCACATCACAGGGTGGGCATGCACACACAGACACACACACACACACAGGATAATTTACCATCCCCAATTCACCCAGCTGCATGCTTTTGGTCTAAGGAAGGAAACTGGGGAAGCTAGAGGAAACCAGTTCAAACACCGTGAGAACATGCACACACACAGCTGGAGGGCAAGGAATCACAAATGTGTGAGTCATCAGGTGACTTGGACACAGAGACCCGGGAGGGGCCGGGTACATAAGCTGGAGACCCCGAGGGTGCAAGCAGGAGGGCATCTGGGACACTAAGACCAGGGAAGGGCAGGGAACGCAAGCTGAAGATCCTGAGGGCACGAGCAGGTGGGCGACAGACACCCAGATCCGGCAGGGATGAGGTATGCGAGTCAGAGACCCTAAGGTTGCGAGCAGGCAGGTGACTGGGACACCGGGACCCGAGAGGGGCTGGGTATGTTAGCCAGAGACCCCTAGGGCACGAGCAGGCGGGTGACTGGGACACAAAGACCTGAGAGAGGCCGGGTATGCGAGCCAGAGACCCTGAGGGTGCAAGCAAGAAGCTTGGAAAGAATGCCACACGGGGGTAGCTGAGGTAGCGTTTGAACTTGAAAGCAGGGTGGGGAATCCTGCACAGGCGCCTCTGCTATGTTTTGCACATTTGGGCACAGGATACAGACAATAACAGTAATTAGTGTCTGTCACCGGGAGCGGCGTGAGGCAGCAGACATCCAACTCCACAAGGTACAGTGGCCAATCACAGCGCGGCCTTGACGGCCAGGGGATGCCTGCAGGAAACAATTACTAGAGAGACAGCCTTCGTTACAAGCACCTGTGTCTGCAGGAAGCCTCCTTTATGGGGGGGGGGAGCTGTAAACTCAAAGCCAGAGACGGCTAGACAAAGAGGTCAGCATTTTTTAGTATCCTAAAAAACTACCCAAGAGGGGTGCTCAAAGAACGACTGAGCAAAGAGCTTTTTAATAACAAGGGGGGGTGGCGGGCTTTGGGGAGAGGTGTGCACATGACCCAAAATTCCAAGCACGACCAAGTGGAGCAGCCCAGAAGGGGGTCGCTGCTCATTTGCATTCACAGCCTCCCCTCGTCCCTGCTGCTATCGCCCCAACCTTGCAGAAAGTGCTGAAAGGTGGAGGGAAGCTTTGACGACTGAGCTTTAGCCTGGGGCCTTCCTGGGGATGCCGGCATCAGAGTCTTGTGCTGCCTTCACTGGGCAGCTAGGCAGGGAAGGGGCCTGAAGACCCACTTTTGTTTGACTTGGCATGGGGGGTGGAAAAAAAAATGCAAGGTAAAAAAAAAAAAAATGTAAGTAAAATGCCACATTTTCTGTTGTTTGCCCATTGAAGTAGGCAGCGGCGTGGCAGAGGACAAAGAGGTTGGCAAGGATCTCCGCTGGCCGGATTGGCGGTATATTAACACCCTGCCATGACAGATACTCCGGAGAGCCTTCAGCAGGGGACAGCAGACCAGACAGACTCATTGGAGGAGCAAACAGAAAAACAAACTGAAGCTATGCTTGACTACATTGGCTAGCAAGCTGTATGGTCATTAGAGCTTCTGAATCAGACATGGCATGGAGGCAGTGAAGGAGATGAAGATACTCTAAAGGAAAAACAAAAAGACCAATATGGAGTTCTCTCTTCTGTTATATCCATTTTTACTCTGTTCTATATGACACCTTAGCCAGGTCTTGTGCTTCCTGAAGGTTGTATGTACAATTGCACTTCTCTCAAGGTTCCTGCAGTGTCTGTAATGTTTAGCTTCTGCTCCGATGTGAGCCTGCACTCATTAACGGTCACTCACTGGAAGCTCAGCTTGGCTGTACCCGGGCAGTTTGTTCTTCCCTCCTGCGTAATGACTGACTGCCCCCCCTCCCAAAAACCAACAAAGCCACAAGTACCAAAAAAGATCCAGGGGAAATAAGTTACTGAAGGGACCGCCACTCACCTTCAAGCATGCTTTTTTAAAGAAGGAGACAGGCCAGCTGAGCTCGGTGGAGAGTCAGACTACCATGAAGGCAGCATGTCCACTGCTCCTGAGCCCATGGGACCAGTCAGGCCGGCAAGGGGCATCCCACCACAAGGAAGATGATCTCCCAAAAGTGGCACTGCAGGCCGCAAAGGCTCGAAGGTGCCAGGCACACCACATGGGCTCACCTGCGCCCGTTTGCCGTGGGCGAGCCTCTCTCCCCTTCTCTCGCACACGCGGAGTCTTGCCTGACCCATAAAAAGGCGTTCTCCATAACACCAGCGGGCCACGTTCCTGAACTATTATCGGAATACCCACACTGCGGCTGGGGACGTGGTAATGAATTAGACAATTACATAACGAGATTGATTCTGTGAAATTAAAAATCGTCCTGTTTCCGACTGGCACTGAGCAGCAATCATGTGTCACTGTCTGGAACTAATAGGAATAAAGGAACCAGTTAGGTGACCAATGAAAACACACAATCCTACCCGCTCATGAAGTATCTAAGCCTTGTTTTCTACACAAGTATCACAAAGACCGACAAACTCCATGTGGAGACATCGGCATCCAGCAGGATGGTACCTGAGGAGTAGCTGGCTCCACCTTGCGCTTCTTCTTCAGGTTCTGCTTGTTGGTCCGGGGGTAGACTACAAGCGACTCATGCCATCTGTGGGAGAGGACAACGGCATTAGAGACAGACACACACAGGTTGGCCAGAGTGTATAATGGCAGACAGCCCACTTTTTGGAGGGGCGCTGAGGCTCCTTTAAAAAACGGAGAGCGTGACTGTTTTAAGCTCCCGTGAGGTCGTCATGGCTCCCGCTACCCATCACAGCCCTGCCGCTATGAGGTTTTCATGGCTGCTGCGGCAAAATGATCTAGGAGCGTAATTGGTACCAGAGCCAGCACAACGGGTGTGTTATTAGAGGCACAAGTGAAAACAGATGAATCTACAAACGCACCATGTTAACATCACCTTCCCTCCCATGTTTTCCACCCTGAATATCTCCATTTCCCAAAGAAGGGCAGACAGATTCATAATTTGTACAAACCCAGCATTGAAGCAGCACATCACAATGGACTGAGTACAACACACCGTGCTGCTGACCAAAGCCTTGGGAGCTGAAAGAAAGAGCCAAGGTCACGATGGTGGGACTTACTGCGAACTGCGATGCATTGCCTTCAGTAGTACAGCAGCTCACCTACAGGCCTCCCCTACACATTAACGCTGCAGAGAGCCACCACCGGCGCCCCTAATTAGGGGACGGTGATATACATCCAGCAGGAAAGAGCCCAAACATGAAAGTCCCAAAGCTAGCGGTGACAACGAGTCATTTTAAAAGCCTGCTGCAGATGGGGTGAGACACTTCAGATCCCTGGCTCGCTAATGACATAAGGGCACTGTCCCAGCAGGCGGGACGGTAAGGGGATTTCACTGGGGCCTTAGCCCATTACAGGGCGCCTGCTTTTTCGGCTGAACAGGATAACACCCCACCAGCGAGCGGGAGCTGGGGAACAGGCCGAAAAAATCGCCCCCAAAAACCGGGCCACGCTTGGGGCACGACAGGAACAGTCTGCTAAAAGCATCTGATGTGAGTCGACAGGTTTCAGAGCAAGAGGCCAGGGGTCCATTTTCCAAGAGAAAGGCACAGGTGAACTCAGGCCATCTGGGCTGCTAATTTACAGAAACAATAGAACTTTCCAAATGACATCAGCATGGTGCTGCTTATACTCGCAGTATTTGTCACCTGATGATCATAGGTGTTGACTTGGGGATGTCAGCTGATTAAATAACGATTTCTCTCCTGGCTCACGCCAACGCTTTTCATTGTGCAACTAGTACTGAAAGACAGACTGAAGGATTAGTCCAGGTCTTTCCCCTTTATTCATCACACTAAGCCGCCACTACCAGCATCTTCTAGTTGCCGTGTCAGTGGGTTTACATCTGCAGCGAGGGCTGTGTGTTTGAAAAGGCAGGGGTGCTCAGACCTCCCTGGCACACAACGGGAAGGGATAAAAATTAAATCTCAGTCACCCACTGTGTGTCATGACAGCCTGAATTCCATACAACAAAAGGTCAAAGGCAATTCGTATTATAATACGTTTACTGTATCATACTGTGGGACACATGACTATGGGTCACATGATCGACCCTAATTACATTTTCCTATGCCTACCCAACACGTTCCCAGCGGGGCTGATTCATCACAGCTCATAAGTTCCCTTTTATCAGCGCCAACCACCGCTAATACACAGCACATGGACACATCTCTCTATGAGAATAGTTAACTTATCTGCTAATTATATGCATGCATTGTTTGTGGCCCTTGTCAGGATCATTGCAGGGCAAATGACGCTACATGTATAAATGAAATATGAAACCATTGTGTTGAGCCATTCATGTGCCATTGTCTGGTTCATAGTTACTGTTGTTTGTAGTACTTATGCTTGTGTCCTCAGGCCACAGCATGGCTGTCTCCTCTCGTCTCCTGTTACTCCCATCCTGCTTCCCAGAGATGGATTCTTACGCCTTGCACCAGCCGCCTGTGCCCGCTACCAGATGGCTCATGTGACTCATTAGCTCGTCTGAACCAGGCAACTTAATCCACACAAATTTACACTTATGCTAACTTTAGCCAACTTAACACGGCCCAGCTTCGAAGTGCCAAGAATACTTTGGTAATTCTTTTAAAATCATTTAGCTGGAGTAACAGGTTTCGCAGGTGTAAGGGGAAGTCACAGTCACTGTTCACATGCATCATCCTTACAAAAAATAGTTTCTTATTACGGTAAATCTTTAAATTCATGAATACAATACTTAAGTTGTTTAAGACTGACATTAAACTTGGAGCAAAACAATTGGGGAAAAGTGTGCCTAGGGACTTGTCCAGAACGGATAGACAGGTTAAACACTACTTATACAGGGAAAGTTGGAGTAACTGACTAAACAGGATGGAGGGCCGCTTCTGCAGATTAACATGGCATGCAACCTTCCAGCCCAGGCTTCACCTTTCAGTATCTAAGGGAAGGTACATTTTTAACTGAAATAAAATATGAAGACTGTGTCCTTTTTGCTGCTAGGGAACCGATTCATGCTCTCACTTACTCTCAATAGGAAAAAAGATCTGAGGTCTTTTCCAACCGGTTTCCATTTATGGGCTCGTTCTTGAACCGCAGTCAAGAGCAAAGCAGTCCTCGTCTTACTCAGC
Source organism: Mormyrus iriodes (assembly GCA_011763525.2). NCBI lineage: Eukaryota > Metazoa > Chordata > Actinopteri > Osteoglossiformes > Mormyridae > Mormyrus > Mormyrus iriodes. The sequence goes on along the minus strand of JAAGVU020000092.1, from coordinate 19,236,141 downwards.
TGCTCTTCGACTGACACGGCATCCAGCGCTGACGCCACTGAACTGCCTCTGAGCATGGCTGAATCAGTGTTGGCTTAGTTGTGACAAATTGCCTTCTTATTAATTAATCCCTTCTCCACCAAAGGAGGAGCTCCAAGGAGCCTCAGGATCACAGTAACAACATCTGTGCAAAACTTGCTCCTGCTTCCCTGACATGCTAAGTTAACGGCTTCCACAGGCAGCGATCGCTACAGACCCACTGCAGAGGGGCCAAGGGTACAGCAAAGAACAGACCCAGAGACACGCTGAGGTGTGACCACAACCTCTGAACAGCCTTCGAGGGCAAAAACTCAAATGACAGCAAATAGAGGAGCCTGTGCAAAGAGCAGGGGCCTTTAAGAGCGTGGTGGTGCAGGCGGGCAGGGAGAGCCCAGAATACACCACGGCACGGTTCCTCAGCGTGTCTCTACAGCACCGGCCCTGTAGGACCAGCTTCCCCTGCTCGCACACACGCCGCCACTGTTAATGACTCAGGGTGGTAATAAATCCCTATAGTCATCAACAGCTACTCGAAATCGATTGGAAGCAGATGGGCTTGCGGTTTCTGCCCGGACATGCAGACTAGATGGGGCGGAGCCACACACGGCGTCAGTTCTGCCAGGCCGCCAGATGGCGGGGGTCGCGCTCCCAGCCTGGGCAAACTCAAAACAGGAGACAGTGTCTTCAGGTACGGCATCCTAAGCCCCCGGCATAGGGGCCGAGCCCTGTTACTACCCCCCCCGAAATGGCTTCAGGATGTGCAGACAGCGAAAAGGTCACTTCAGTGCTGGCAGATGGCACAAGAGTCTCCCCCACTGCCTTTTCTGCCTGTCCTCAGTCACCTTCCTAATCGGTCTTCAGCTGGGAGATTTAAAAACACGCAAACAGCCTATAAACGTGTGACAGTATCACAGGGAGGAGTCCACCCTGTGCTCTACTGGGACTGTCAACCAGAAAGATGACAGACAATGCCGACCATGTGCCAGGAACAAGTGGAATTCCAGGAAAGGAAGGAAAAGGGCAGCGGGAGAGGAGCCCTTCATCTCAGCAGGAACACGACACGCGATATGCTCGCAGAGGCCTCCAGATAATGGGAGTGGCCCAAAGACTCACCGTCCCCGCGGCTGCTTTTTATGGACGCTTCAATGTGACAGCTACAGCCGCTGTACCTTTGACCAAGCTGCTCCCATGTCTCTAAGGAAGCGGAGTGAACTCTTAATGGCCCAGAACCTTCAGTAAAATCGAGCAAGCGCGTGGGGCACCAGGGACTCTCGAAGCTTCAGAGGGGCACACATTTTCAAGCTTGTAAGTAGGTGAAGCCGCGAAGCTTTCTAATACTCTCAATACTAACCTGCCAAGTATTCATATACTGACAGAACCTCACAGCAGTCATGGTCAAAGCACTGGTACATTAATGATTGATATCATGAAGAGAGATTTTACGTTAACTGGACACTCTCAAGCTCAACCAACTTTCCGAATAAAGTGGCAGGATCAGAAGCTTTGGTCTGTATCCTTACTGGAGAGCCGAGTCTGGATTCCATGCAGCTAATCAGTTATATCACTCAGTGCAGCCACATTACGCAGCAGTCTCATTCACATTTGCCATCTTAAGCCAGACGACGCATGGAGAACATGGAAAATCATGCACAGCACTTTCCTATTGCCCACACAAAGCCCATTTGTCCTGACCAAGCTCCAGAGGCATCTCTCCAGGGCCACACAGTATCTGGATATGATGCATCGGAGAGGGGCTCCACTTAAGCAGAACGAATGGCCACAGAGGAAGCTGAAAGCCGGTCTTGCAAGCAGATGACCTTCTAATGGATCGTTTGTCTCCTGATGTGTCACTCATTCTTCCTGGCTTGCAGTAGCTATTCTGGTGACTGATGGACTGACTGGCCATCCTGGTCGATGAGTCTTCACAGAGAGGGATTCTGCAGTATGAGTAGGGAAGCGTACACTTTCACTGATGGGGTGCAAGTCAAAGGGTCTGTCCCTGCGCAGACTACATATCAAAGGATAAAGGTTAAATGCTTTAGTATTTTATATAGTCATTACTGGAACCCTAGAAAGATTTCCAAGCCAAGTTTTGTTAAACTGAGGTGAAGGATGTAATGTATTGATATGGAGGGGTGGGGTTCCCCTCTCAGTTCAAAGGTCAAGGTGAGAACAGATTCACTGGACTGTGAGAGAAGAGAGCAGATAAGCTCTACATTTACAGCATTTAGCAGACGCTCTTATCCAGAGCGACGTACAACAGTGCTCAGTAGTCCTCTACTATCCTTCAGTCTTGTAAAGATATACTTGGATAAGAAGTGTCAGCCGACAAAGCTGCTACATTACGACTCAGGAACCGAAGGGCGGTTCAGCTGAAGACAGTCGTTCATATCTATCATTTATATATCACCCACATCCTCTTTCTCAATCTTCTCCCTCCCTCAGTTACTCTCTCATTCTCATTTCCTCTCACTCTCTCCCCCTTCTGATGAGTGACACACTGACGCATGGCCAGCTGAACCTTATCTGTCGAGCTCCACCCAGGACTGCCTTAGTTTGCTCCTGACAAAACAAGATGCCCGCAAAGTTTGAGACTGACCACTGCGTTTGGATTCATGGAAAACAGAAAACACCGTCTTGTGCTACATTTTCTTTAATAGCTGTATATGGTTGCATCTCAATGTTGAATTCAGCAGAAGACTGCTCTCCCTGGCAGTTCAGTCTTCACTCCCACAGACACTCTGGCAGACAGCAGAAGCCTCACATCAAGACATCGATTTTTGTCAACCTCAAATTCACTGCTTTCGTTTTTAGGCGTTGTTGCTAAGGTCAAACACCGGGCCCCGCTATGTGATGCTCCAAGCCAGAGGGAGTAATTCGCATGATGAGGTTCTCTTTGGGGAAATGGAAGGGAATGTATCAATGATGGGGGGGGCAGGGGTAGATGAGGCAAACTGCGGCATGTCTAATACTTCCTGAGAACTGTAGAACAGGCAAAGCTCTTCTACAATTCAGACATGTCAGAGCACTCACAGGCCGAGACATGACAAGAGATCTCAAGCAGGGATCCAACGGCAGTCGTTCAGAGAGCCGCTGGCTGGGTACATTTTAAGGTTTTATTGCCTTGAAAGGCCTGGATTCTTAATGAGTCAGAGGTTGTCCGCCAAGAAACAGCCCTGCTGCCTGAGTGAATGCTAAAAGTTGAAAAATAATAACATGCACTCAATTACGCAAACTCAAAGCTAAAAGTAGGTGTTCTATGTAATTACGTTGCTCTTTCACTGGATAAAGAACCTCTAACTTCATTTCCAGAAAAAAATAGAAAAATTAAAATATAAATGAAAATGCAGCCTGCAGGAAGGCTTCCACCAGTCTCCAGAGAAGCTGACATACTAAGCCAGTCCCCCAGGGCAGAGGCGGCCTTAGGGACGGGGCCTCTGACAAACTGGCAGGGATGCCAGCCTATAGTTGGCCAGACAACACACAGACAGGAATCAATTTTGGCAAGCCCGAGCCTGTTAGTCAGCAGAGAGACGCTTGACATCATCGCTCATGACTGGCAGTGAGCATTGTCAGTGTCTCTTCACAGATGTGTGACCCAGCCACCAGTTTGCTCTCACCCATTGATGATCTCCTTGCTCTCGGCTCGGATGAAGTGCTCCTTGTCCGGGGTCAGGATACAGAGGGAGTTCTTCTGGCCTGTGCGGGTCTCCCCATCGATCACATCAGAACACTGGTTCATGTTGATGGTGCCCTGGGGAAGTGTGCTGGGCTGTGGGGGGGGGGGGGAGGCCCAAGTTAAATTCATCTTCAAAATTCACCCAAAGCTAGGGACACAGGTCAGAGTATTACAACTAACAAGTAAACTGGAGGAGGATGACAAAACTTGATGACAATGTCTCAAAATACTAGACTCCAAGAAAAGCCAATGGTAAGGGCAATAACATGTGGGAAGATCGACAGCAGCCTTCAAGGAGACCCCTCAGTGAAAAAGGCTCTTGCATTCAAAATGCAATTATTTTCATCTTTTTGCTCTGCAGATCACCAAAAACACTAGCACAAGCTGTACATTCGCTCTTGACAGGGGGCCGGACCGCAAGACTGAGGTTTAATAGCCGGCGTGGGTGGCTGTACAGTTGAGCCACATGGACTGGAGAATGCGTCGGTGCATGGCAGTGGCCGCAGGGGAGGTCTGAGTATGTGGACACACTTCACTGACTGTCAGCCTGCATCCACAGAGATGAAGAAGCTCCCTCTGAGAAAAAACAGCAGCTGCTCAATATTTGCACGGCGAGACACAATGTTTGTGACGCAATGCTTTGACAGTGGCTGATGGTGGCAGGCTGCCATGGCTAGTTGTACAGCCTACCTCCTCAGCAAACGACTGCTCCCGTCCACTCCACTAAACAAACCCACCACTGTCAACAGAGAAACTGAACCCGCGGCACATCATGCCGTTTTGTTTGGCAACATGCTCCACTTTTTTCCCCCCCAAAGCATCTCGTGACTGTCAAAATATGTTTCCTCATACTTTGACAGGCATATAAAGAATGATAAGCATGCATTACATTAAAAATGAAGTGTGCTATAGGAAAGTATGCATGTGTCCTAATGCAAATACATTCCTAGTTATAACATCCGGACACACACACACACACACGCAAACAATACTAGCTACGTAGATATATCACCAGGAAATGTACAAGCAATTCATTGGTTACAATGAAAAACAAAAATCGTGCACACGCACGCACGCAAGCGCACACACACACACACACACACACACACACACACACACACACACACACGATCCTAGATTACCACCAGCCAGTAAACACCAGCATTACTGAACAAGCACACCACATCTGAGCCAGGCTCCCATCACAGGGAAACTATTTGTACAGTATTCTCCGTAAATAATACATCAGTACCCAGCCAAATATTGATGCATTTTTAATATATGACGAGAATAAGAATAGATGAGATGAGTGTGAATTATATATCTTCTGGCACTAATAAAATTACAGCCAACTTCCTTTCCCATGCCCAGCACCGCATGAAGACATGTGGTCTGGTTACCAGTGTTTACGTCCCCTCAGAACCAGCCTAACAGGGCCATAACTAAAAGCCCAGTGCAACACATACCATGTTTATGTAACATGGACTTCATTCTCTTTTTAAAATCTGCATTATGATATCCAGAAGAAAAAAATTCACATGCCATGAGACAGACCCGAAATCGGTAAACAATCTGTCTGACAATTACAAATCCATACTAGCTTGTCAGGGTTGACTGGTTACCACTGGCAAATTGAACTGGTTATATTAAGATCCTGAAATGGCTTCCTTATTGTAGTAGTTCTGGTAACCTGCATTCATAAACTGGAAATACAGCTGTCACAGCTTCTGCACAGCGCCATCAGCACAAACCCCATTAAGTCACATGATCAGCTCTCACAACCACATACTCATAAACACTAGCAGATATTAACCCCCGCACACACACACACACACACACCTCTTCACAGCAAAGAAAGCGGTTTAGCACACCGCAACCAGCTCTCTGCAGAGAAATGGGCCATCCTTCCACACACCAGCAAAAGGGAAGATGTCACTCATGTCAGCATTGTAATGATGGGTTTAACGCCATGCTGCATCCTACAAGCCCCCTGCACTACTACGCTGCTGCCTAGAGACGACTCCATCTGCAAGCCTGGTTCTCAGAGCAAAAAAATAAAATTTAAATTAAGTAAATGTCAAGTTAGATGGAGAGGTGGATCTAAGGCAAAATAACAGCACGAGAGCAAGAGGTGTTAAGTCAGGTCTTGTGGTGGTTTTGGCAATGTCTAACTGGCTTCTGCTTGATCATTGTTTCTCGAATAAAGGGCTATCTGAACCGAGCAGGGAGGTGCAGGGCTTCAAGGAACAATGTGTACACAGAGTAATGGGTGTTTTTTTTTTTGTTTTCCCTTATTTTTTGCAAGTTCTTGATTTACCAGCTTTGTTTCAACCATTTATTGCAATGGGCTCTCTTTGCCCGCATTTTTTGCTGGTTATTAAAAGGCTTTGAAGGTTCCATTCCCACCCTTGCATAAATGACCACAATATTCCTATTACCATTCCAGCCGACTTACCCTGCAGGAGGTTTAGCAGGGCAGCGTGTCCATTCCTGTTACCTGTGTACTCCAGCCCGTCACCCAGGATAATCAAGGGAATGCCACAGTGACACCCCTATATACATTTTTTACACAAAGGACAAAAATGGAGAGGAGGACAGAAAAATCCCCATTATCCAGTCTTGCAGGGCCAGTCTGCGATGAAGGTTGCACCCAGGGTAGCACGCTGTAAACAGAGTGAGCTAGACGCTGTCAGATTCCAGCCAATGACAAAAATACACAGAACCCAGGGTGGCACGCTGCAGAGAGAGGGCGAGCTACACTGCTGTCCGATTACAGTCCAAGACTGATGCACTTCCTCAGCTTTCCTACCTTACCAGGCTTCCAGCAGCATAAAAAGATCAGGACAGCTGGCATCAGCTTTGTGGTCAGAAACCTGGAAGAGTTTGAGGACCAAGCTTTCAGGGTGGAAAGCCACTGGTCATCTTAGGCCTCTAAATATGGAATTGGGGCAAACATGCCCATTTCCTGAAGCTAGCAGCCACACAGGGGTCAGGGTGTGCTTTATAATGTCTGGTTACAGAAAAACGGAAAGAAAGGGGTTGGCGAATAAATAAGGTAGGAGTTGGGGGGGGGGGACGGCAACAGCAGAAAAAGCACCTCTCCCCTAATTAACATTTTATGTTTCTGCGATAGTTAGCAGCCATTTTTGTCCCAAGCGACATACAGCTGAGGATCAGAGAGCAGGGCCAGTCAGTGTCCCTGGAGCTATGGGGGTTCAGGACCTTGCTCTAGGACCCAAAGGTGGCATCACTCTGCTGGCCCCAACATTGATCATCATCTCCAATCTGATTATGGAAATGACACTCTTGTACAGTCCCAGCAAGCTCCGCGGTGTGGTGAGTGGAAGGGGAACCCGCTTAAGCCACAGACTGTGGCACTGCAGTGCTGGCATCACGTTCAGCACCTAACTGCCACACCCACATCCAACCCACAAAATGCAATAAAAGCCAATTACGCATTTTTATAATGAGGTATTTTGTTAATGAAATCTTTTTAACAAGCAGTGTGTATGTAATCCAAATGCAGCGCTCCTTAGACTAAGGCCTTTAACTTCTATTTGCAGGGCAGAGCACACTTGCGGGCTTTTCTAGTTTAAAGGACAGCTGGCCTTGACAGTCAGCTGCACTGGTGACCAGTGCAGCCCATCCAGGGAGAAGGAGTCAAGGTGGCGGTCCATAAATTCGAGAGAGCAGGTGCCTTAGACACGCAAGCGCTCGCGTCGAGGCCATCTGTCGTGTCGCTTCCACAGGCAGACGGGTACACATACCTGGCCCCCACAGAGCTCGGATAAGCACAACCTTCCTCCAGATAGATCTGAGATATGCTGTTAAGCGGCCCATCACTATGACAATGACTCTGAATGCCCTTCGTCTGGAAGTGCTGCTGCTGCCGCCGCGAGGGACACATTTATAGATGAAACGTATTCATGAAGGCATACGAGGTCCAGATACAACAAAAGATTAGGAGAATTGCAGGAGGATAAAAATAGTAAAGATGTGTTTCAATTAGTCTGCAAATACCTTTATCGCTGCATAATATTTATCACTTTGTATTTACACTGGATATTTATCAGAAAAACTGCCACCCAGTGACTGGGTTATCATAAGGGGATGGAGGGGTGCCTTGATCAGTGTTTCTCAACCCGGGCCTCTGGAACCACCAGACAGTACACATTTTTGCTCCCTACCAAGATCTGTGAGGGAGTAAAAACGTGGATCATCGAGAACCAGTTTCAGAAAGACCATAGATAATACCATGAAATGTACATACTAACAGGGAAGCACTGAATCTCTAACCACGTAACCCACGGACTGTGGGAGCAAGACCACAGCATGCCAGATTTTCAGTCAGGCCTGCAAGCTACTGTCTGGCCCATAGACACCGATAGTGTGAACACACTCCTTTGCCCCAGGCTCATGAGCTGCCAAGCACGCGCAGGCAAGGGTGCATTCCTCACTCCCAATAGAGCAGCACAACCAGGAATCGCTCATCCCCACCTAAAGTCCATCAGTCAAGGAGAATGTTTTACTTCTTACAGGATGAGACTGACAGGCCAAGTTTTTTTTTTTTTTTTTTTTAAGTAGCACATATTGCTGTTTTGTAAGAAGTAGAATAAAAGGATCTGGGAGAAAATCTGAATTATAGCAAGAGCACAGTTCATTATCATTAGTGAACCTTTATCTTCCCATCAAAACTCTCCCCTCAACTCCTGGTCACCTCCAGGGCTCATCAGCATTTATGAAAAGAATGCAAATGCACACCTGTTAAAACATGCCATACATAAGTTAAAGTAGCGAGCTAAGCCTGGGAACTCGTTGTGTGCCACAAGAGTTGTGGTTTAGAGTACAGTGTGTAAATAATACAGACGTAGAGCACCTAAGAATCAGAAAGCAGAAGCTGTAGCTAGCTAGCTAGCTAGCAACTCTGCCAGCTAACTCACAATGCTAAGCTAATTAGTATTAGCTAGCTACACATTTCTAGAGGTAAGTTTTGGTTGATGAAATGCCAACTGCATTAGATAAGGATCGAGCTAAAAATCACAACAGCTATTTTGTTATCACATCTCATGGGTTTCGCATTGGTTTCAGTAACACAAAGTACTAAACTAAGAAACAAGTGGCTCCTGTACTTTCACCAGTGGTCTGTGTGTAACTGGTACAATCCTGAATGATGTGATGCATGTTCCACCTTAACCTTAAAGGCAAGACTAAAATGAACAGCTTATTTAACAATACATTTTAAAGCTGTTCCTCTTTCCTTGTGGTTTTCAAAAATCATCCACGATAGCAGTAAAACATGTAGCTAAACAATGTCAGCTTAGTGCAGGTCAGGATGAGGACATGACAATCAGCACACAGCTGAAGGCTAAGGATGCACAGTCATTCTGAAATGCGGAGATGCAGTATTCAAATATATAGCAGCATCCCTCACCAACAGTCTCTCTCAAAAGAACAGGCCAGATATATAAAACTTATACAAGCTAAAGCAGAAATGAAATCCTCATTGAATGAAGCACTATCATTTTATATTTACCACCAATACTTGGACAAGCAACACAAGGCATCATTATTTGAGCTTAGCAGACCATTTCACCTGCATGCCTAAAGGTTCCCAACAAGATTTTAAAATTAAAAAACTTTGTAATGAGAGACTGACTCGCAGACGACTGCGACGCCCACATAGCGTGGAATTAAAGAAAGTTGTTTATTATCCTCCCATTACCATAAAGTACTGGGAAGTGACAATTGTGCAACAGTCTCAGGACTGGATGGTCACCTGAACAGACACATGAATTGATATTTAACGGTTTAGTACATGTACATGTATGGTCTCACCATCCTGAGATCCAAATGTGTGAGCCATTGAACATCCATGATTCACCTTCCTGCTAGCATACTAACCACACAGTAGTATATTTTCGGGGCACCTGACCCCCGGTATCTTTATGGGGTCAGGAGAGGTTACTTGGGCAACTTTGTTTTGATGCACTAAGAGAATAGAATGCAGAAGACATTGATTCAAGGCTGGGAAGTTGGAGATTGTAAGTGTGGCCTAAAACATTGAAACAAGGTGGTAGGGAGTTGGAGATTGCAGGCTGAGACACAAGGACAAACTATTTGGCAAATAAGGGAAGAGGATTTAATTGGTGCCTGAGTGGGGTGAGTGCCTGGCCAGCTCGCTCCCCACTCCTGTACAATCATAGTAAATACCAAAAAGGAATAGTATAAAGGAGGGGAAGAACTCAGTGCTGGCTGGAGTTCAGCCGTGGGATAGAGCGTGCATCGCATGGCATTTCTCGGGAACACGTGTTGGTCTCCTGCCAGAACTGAAAAGGGCTCCCCAGTCTGTGCGTGGAAGGTGGGTGATGATAGCACGTCCGAGTGTATATAGCTTTGCAATCTCATATTGGAAAAAAGCAGTAGTATTAGTGGGTATGTTTTATCGTTAACTGCAATTAACATTTACTATATGGTATAATCATCTGATGTGTGAAGGGGAGTATGTGTTTATGGATCAATCATTATTATACTTACAGCGTATTATTATTATTGCTATTAACTGTAATAAAAGGTATATTGGAACCTAAGCATGCCTGTTTGTTCCTTCGAAAGCCCTGTATTCCCCTCTCGTACTAGAACTTTAAACATGCAACAAAAAAGTATCAACCACAACACAAAAAAATGAAAGTGGTAAGAAAATTAATGCTGGAAAAAAGTTAATATTCAACATACTACCAAAATTGCAAGATAAATCTACACTACTGCAGTAAACCTTTTAGAGCTTCTTTCATCAGAAGTACGATATTTAATACAGCTCTAATAATGTTTCCAGCTTCCATGGACAGCATAAGGGACAAAATCCCAACTTTGAAGATATTTTTGAGATGCTGGAGGCCACTGAGGGTGTTTAGTTCCCTGCCAGGAGAGACATGCATCAATCTCTACACTGAGCCAGCACTTCAGAATCTGACCATCACCAACAACAGTGTGAAGGACAGCCTCCTCTAGAGGCTAACATACTGATGGCAGAGTGATGCATCCTGCATTTTCAATGAGGACAAACTGCTTGTGTTTTGGACCCTGATGAGAATGCGACATCAGACCAAAAGGAAAGAGGAAGTGGCGATATTATTGGTGCGCTGATGTGGAAAATTTGACCAATACTGATAGATGTATAAGTAAGGCAACAAAATACTTCGTTCAACACTACAGAAAATGGCTGATTATCCAATGCAATCGCCATTATTTCAGCTGTTGCGTCTTTAGCTGTGGTGCAACAAATACTGACTAAAGTCTAAAAATCAGCCAGCAATATTGGCCTTGAGTGACACATTGGACTGATATCTTCATTTTTAATTAATATTGGGTGATACCAAAGTGTTCTGATATTTCATGCATCTCTACCCAATATTTCAAGAGACTAAGGAAAAAGCAATGGCTGAGGAGAAAACCTCAACTTCAGACACCTCAAGTTCTCAAAACTGCCCTCCTGTGAAAATGGAACAGGAGAATCACTGAGTATCAATCTTTTGAAATAAACCGTGACCCTATAGGGTTGTAGATGCACAAGTATGCCAAACACTGACGTGAGCCAAGATCCTCTGCCATGGTGGAAAATCCGAGGTAGAACTGCCACGGTTGGCAAAATTTGCCAGGAAAATCTTGTGCATTCCAGCCAAAGATGCGGCATCCAAAAAAGTGTTCAGTTCTTTTTGTCGTATTCAAAATCCTCTCTGATCAAGCCTGAAGTCTGAAATACAACATGCTGATCCTCCTAAAGAAGAAGTTGTTACACAGAGAGACATACATACACAAGCTTTTGAGAAATACTAGAAAAAACAGATACAGGATACTTGCTTAAAAATTGTGATTGCTTTGCAAATGTACTGAAATGTATCGCCTAGCTTCCAACATAACTTTATATGAAAACAACTTACCAACTGCAGTGTAATTAAAACCGTTATTAGAACTGTGAAGGTTCCCTGTGTGAAGCTCAGCCAGACTGACATCTGTGACTCTGGACATTTACTCAATACTCACCACACTGCACTCATGTGTACTAATGAATTACAACGCAAGTAAAAGCCCTTAACTTTCCAGCAATAAACAAATATACATTCCAACGAGAACCTGAAAATCGCTGCGCTCTGGGTAGGAAATCAACTAAGCACATGGGAAATTCAACCTGTCAAAAAACAGAATAAGTATGGCCCCAGATTTGCAAGACAAGGGACAACAGAGGGCCTGTACGAAAGGCAAACGGAGGTGAGGTTAATTATGTCAAGAAAGGAGTGGGAGAGAAGAACGGCAGACATTAGCAGAAGGAGCCGGCAGCAAACACAGGCTCTCCTATCACGTGTTGACAGAGGACCCAAACCTATCAACTCCGATCCCAGCCCGGCCTGCTTGAACCAGGGGGAAACAGAAGGCTCTCTGCCTGTGAAAGGCAGACCAGGATCCTCTTCCCTAGCCACTGTGCAGAACAATGAGGCCTTTGTGGGCCACCACCAGCACCTATACAATGTGGAATTGTCACCCTATTTCAACAGGGAAAAGAAAAGGGAGGAGGGACCTGCTTTTGAATCCTGTGCATGGCCCTATAAAAGTACCACAAGAGAACAGAGACTGTAACCCTGAAGACCCCTTAAAGAAAGGCCGATCTCCTGGAGCGGCTGAATATGGCGACAGTGAGGGACCAGTTGATTCATGGCGAGTCTGCTGGTTATCATGCCATCACCCATCACTGGCTTAACTGCTGTGCTGTTCACAAATGTCTGTCTACTGTATTCCAGAAAACACACAGCAAATTTTCAATACCTGGTAAAACAGCATGTATATGAGTGTACTAATTAGGGATGGGCCGAACCACATTTTCAGTTCCGATCCCATTCCAGTACACAACTGATGATACAGATACAAAATTCCAACACATAGAGCTCTTTTTACTTTAATACATTTTGTGTGTGTAGACACACACAAATATTTTTAAAAGCGATTTTTCTCCCACTGGCAACAGTGTTACATTTCGTTGCGATCGTAGCCCTTTGCATATCACAAGCTGAAGCGAGTGCACAAAACAGCCAAAGTTAGTGACTCCCAAATAGTCCGTTGCTTTCTTTCATATTATTCACGGCCTCTCACACAATTGCATGCACTTTGTTTAGTGGGATTTTCCACTAAACACTACTTCTGACTCTCAAAACTTTGTTTACAAAGATTGCATATTGCTGTCCTACTAGTCATTTCAAGCGTAATATACTTCCAGATCGTTCCCCTTTTATCTGTTGTTTTTGTGTTCCTCCTGCTGCAAAGGGTATGCACATGACGTCACAGCGGGCAGAAGTTACTGCACTTACACCCACAGAGTGACAGAATTCAGCTTGAATGCTGCAAAAAAAAAAAACATCTAAAAATGGGAAAGAGCTGTCATGCAATTATACAATTCAATTTAACAAGAAATAGTCTTTTTACAGACTGCCGAACACTACATAAGTATTGGACGTGGATCGAACACATATAGCCAATACCCGATCCATCAAATAGATTTGGATCGGTGCCCCTCTAGTACCAATTAACCAATAATATTAATAAACCCCACATAGGCCTAGGCTGCCTTAAACTGAGCTGGAGAGCAGACACTTGGCTCCTGTCCCTCATCATCTCACACCATGGCCTATACACCCTCCCCACAACTACTGACCTGCTGAAGACCTGAATGTGAACCACACTGCAAAGTTTCCAGAACGTTTTCAGTGGAGCACTTTGACATAGAGAAGACAAGCCAACAGTACAACTGTGAAGTCCTAAAAGTTTTACAATAATGCCTGGATATCCTTCGAACCTGTACGGCTGAGGAGCTATGACAGGGCTCTTCAAATCCAAGCCTTTTTTCAGTTCTCCCAAGTAGTTTAATAATTACTGATTCTGATTGGCCGCAGAGGATTCACACCTGGCTTACAGATAAAAGGTTGGGGGGGGGAAATCAGCAGTGCTCAACCCTTGAGGACTGCGATTTGAATAGCCTTGGTCTATGCATTAATGTCTAAACCATAATGGATCCAAACAACCAGACCAACAGCCAATGAACTTGAGTTAAAACAAACAACAGTAGATTTCTAAACAGGTGTATGATGGGTCTTCTCTGACTCAAACCCGACCTAATATCTATTTCTTGAGGATGCAATCAACCATCTGGGTAGAACTAGACTCTATACTGACTGGAAAAACAGCAACTGATACTTTAATTTTTACACACCTTAAAAGGCTTACAGTCACTAAACAAAATCAACCAGGGACAGGAATGGTGTGCCATTTTTGAAGCATGTCACTTCAATTCAACGTTGCGTTGCAAACAAACGCATCAGAAAACCAGATTTATGACCGGTTTAAACCCACACAATTGTCAGAGCCATATTTATTGCAACACATCAGCTTGTTGAAATCCATGGGACAGATAGCTCTGTTTAGATCTATGATCTCACTCGGGGGTGATGGATCTTTCATCAGTCTAGGTTGTCTGGCAAAGCAGATGTCCATTTTTGAGGTTAAGACTCAGCCCAGTTCCTATTTTATCTCAAATGGAACTTCTCTTCCACTTGGGGGAAAAAAAAAGCGTTTTACCATCAACACAATTACACCTTTTGAAGACAAACAGCTGTGTCCGAGGAAGGGGTCGCTACCGGAAATATCAGCAATTCAAGACGTAAGAAGTAAGAAAGCCCCAAATCCACAAATAAAGAACCACAGCATTTATGCTGAACATATCCAAAAATGCCAACAATTAGATGGGTAAAATAAACAGCCCAGTTTGAGAAATATGAAAAATGAATGTTGGAAATTGTTATGCCAGCGTGATCCAGTGTTTCCTTAGCCAGCGGTGTCAGTGCACCGCATTCCTCTGAGGGCTCAGCGGTTGTGGTGGCATCGCTTTGCATGATTTAGGCTCATTGCACACTAAGACTGTGGTCCACGCTTAGGATGTAGCACAAGGACATGGCAGTCAGTAATGCCGACCTCTACAAGGAAGAGTGTACATCGTTCTGGTCACACATTGAAGGTCCCTCCACCTAACACTTGGTCATCAAAGTCTGAAAGTACACACACACACACACACACACACACACACACACACACACACACACACACACACTTTATATACACACACAAAATTAG
>JAAGVU020000092.1:19159483-19195381 GCA_011763525.2 Mormyrus iriodes | reverse complement strand
CCCCCCACCCCCCCCACCCGGCGGCGGCTCCTTCTAAAAAACCAGAGGGTTTCCCGGGGGGAGGACGAGCCTGGGACAATAGACGGGGGGGGGGGGGGGGGGGGGGCATCCAACGCATTTTTTCGTCTCTTATGCAACAGGCCTGCCAGTTTATACAGAAAACGCTGGGTTTGTTTCCCTCTCCAGACCGTTACATAAGCGGCATTCGGGCCTGCAGCCCATTCACACAGGCTGATTCAGGATAACCAATTAAATTAGGCAATTTAAAGATATATACCTGGAAAAGAGCTTCGTGACCAGGTGCATGGTTCAGCGGACAGGCGCCAAAACAAAACATTTGACAGCAAAGGCAAATCTCTGTATGAAGTTCTGCCCCCCCAGGCTAATGAAATGGCATGGCTGAGACAGTCTGCAGCCAGGTGACTGACGCCACATTCCTGTCACTGCTGCAGCCCACAGGGAGATTACTGATCAGAGGGCCACAACCATGCATAAAGAGGGCGCTTACATTCATGTGCCTGTGAGCTGGCACTCAGAGTGGCAGAGGCAGGACCAGCTTATGTGCCAGCTGACCCAATCCATCCCATCCGAGGCAGGATAGAAAGTGCAGCAGCACTTACCCTCACACAGACATGCAGCAGTTTTACACCCAGAGCGGACCTACCATCTCATCCAGGGCGTAGCGCAGCAGGCCATGTTCATACAGGATGAAGAAGCGTCTCTGCCATTTCTGTAAGAAAACGGGGTGGGGGAGGTCAGCAGATCTACAAACAAAAGACAAAGCCGGGCTTTTACGGGACGTTCGCATGGCACCCTGTTGGATCCCTGCTTCTCCCCTTTTCACTCTGAGTGGGAACAGGGAGGGAGTGGATTTGCCCACTCTCAGTGCTCCCTGCCCGTGCCATCCAACCACAGAGGCTCAGCAGGCCGCAGGCCTGGGGGAGGAGGCAGGTTCCAACTTGCCTCTGCAGCCATGGGACCTACGGCAGTGCTCCCAGCCACACTGTCATGGGCTCAGCAGTCAGGGCAAACCCACTGGGCCCACACGGAACCGAACAGCACAGAAATCTAAACATGTACCACAGGCAGCACAGAGCTGATCCAGAGAGTGCAGCCAATGGTTTCCTCCCAAACTCCCAAAAAAGGCACAGAACACTCATCTACTCAGACTGTACTATCACTCTCAAAAGGTCTTTATTTAATCCTACACAAAAATAGGGGAAATAAATCAAAAACCTATATTAGGAGCAAAACTGAAAACTGAACTTCTCAGCCTGCCAGAAAGAGTGTAAACGCACATCAGGGAGGTGGTGAAGGCTGTACCGGGATAGGAGGGCACCGCAGAAAGGCATATGCGCCCCCGACAGAGCTGACACGGGTTTGGCAGCAGCCGTACCACGAGGACTTAACATTAGCATCGAGGGAAAAAGGAACCCCGCCCTCCAGCCAAACATGGGCACAGGGACTTTACGACGTCAATCCGTCAAGACTAGGAAAAATAAATGCTGCTTTCATTTCCCTTTTGATAACAGAATCCCACATCAGGGGAATAATGCTTGCCAAAAGTCTAGGGTCTGTACTTGATTTAACTATTCTAATTTGGGTCTTCTCCTGACTTTTAAGCCAACACAAGGAAGGTAAATAAGCAATAATTCTTCTTTCGTAATTCTTAAAGGCATTATGTACTTTCCCTAAAATGTTTCTGCTTCCTGCATTCCATGGCCAAAAGAAAAAAGTTGGAAAAAATCCTGCTGTACAAAGGAATTCTGCTGCTTAAGTTTGACAGCATGCCCTTACAGAAAGGCCTGGGAGCATCAGGGAGCGTGAGGGTGTGAGGGCATGCATTAGGTACCAGCTCCCAGCCCCCCAGCACAATAAAACCTCACTTTATGTCTTTTTGGTGCACAGCTGGTGTTCCCACGGTACTCTGCAGCCACTGGATATTGCGCTAAGTGCTTTAACATAAATAAAAGATAAATCGAAGCCTCTCTCCCACCCCGCTGACCTGTGAGAGTCTGGCTTAGACAGCCCCTGAAGCACCAAGCAGATATGCTAAAAATAATAAAAAAATAAATAAAATCTTAAATTTTAAAATTTAAATTTAAAAAAAAAAAAAAAAAAAAATCTCACCACAAATGCACTTGGCATGGGATAGGCCTCAGGGAGAAGGGTCCAAAATAAGGCCCAGCAAAGAGTGAGGGCAGGGCGATCCTGGGCCCAGTTCCATATTGGGAGATATGGCAACACCAAGTGCACCGTAAGCAATTAAGAGCCCAGCTTAGAATGACACCATCGGCTCGGGGTAATCCTTGATTGCAAACGAACGTTACCTTCAGAAGTGGCCCCGGTGCATACAGCACCTAACTGCAGCATCTTAAGTCACCGGCACACCACACTACACTGACTTCCTCCAGCCAGGATTTTTCTGTCTAGTCATCCATTGCCGGCTGCCCCTTTTAGAGAAAACAAACAAAACCACCCCCATTCGGTTTACCAAGGAGAGTCATCAATAAAGTATGAGCAGAGCTCTTTACACCCTAAAAGGCATGGGGGACTGCGAGCAGAGATGCCGACTCTGATGCCTGGCACGACGGGCGCCTGCAGAGGTGCTGTACGGCCGAATTGGGAGGCGATTACTAATTCGGATTGGGTCCCGAAAGGCTGGCTGATAAAGCAATTAGAGTTCTGGCAGAATCTATAAAAAGGGAGAAGGGAAAAAAAAAGATTGAAAGAGAGAGACAAGAAGGATATAATAAAGATGTGTGTTCACGCGAGACCCTGTCAGCCTCATCCAGCCGTTACTGGCCGAAAAGCAGCCTTACATAAGCCATGCAAGCCGCACAAACTGACAGCACTGCCTGCCCTCCCCATTCCCATCAACATCCCAGCATCCATATGGGAGACATTAGGGCTGTTTTGTAATCCTCCTCCAGGAAGCACTAACAGTATCTTGTGTGTAGGAGGAATGCCACATACAGTAGGAGGCTCCTCCCTCCCCCGCCTGGTCAAAGAGGGGAGATTACCCTCAGCGTAGAAATCGGTGAGAAGGTTTTAATGCTCTCGGAGCATACATCCCTTCCTTTCACGGACTTCCCCAAAACGGCAAGACGGAGGGGCAGGGGAGTCAAAGGCAAGGGATCCTTAGGCTCTTTAAATACTGGCTCATGCTGGAGAAGAAAAAAAATCCAGCTTTAAAAAGAGCATTAAACAAAGACGGGCAGCAAGATCCACGACAGCTTGGTATCAATTCAGAGCCGCGTGCCAAGTCTGAGGTACTAAGGACGTCAACAACTTTGGTGATGCAGTTGGAAACTAAAGTTTATAGAAAAAAACTTGCGACTGCCCTTTAACTTGAGAAGCAAGGTTAATAAATACCTTACCATCACTGATGTCTAAATAAAGCTTTAACAGGGATGAACAAGTAAAAATATATTATTTTCTCAGGCAGAGATACAATAATCCAGTTACAAACCAGCACCCAAAGTTTGGATTAACACCAACTGAGCATGTACCAATAACACTTAAACACAAAAAGGAGATTAAGCACAGAGCACAAGGTTCTCCCAAGCAACCTGAAGTACAAACTACGAAAGCTACTTCAACACTGGTGATAAACTCATTGATTAAACAACTCTGGCAAATGTGACAAAGAAATTTGTGTGAAACCAAGAGGCCAAATGAACATGGCTAAGCCAACATATCTAAACGCGCCCAGAAAACACCAACGGCTTAATTCAGACTGAACACTAAGCAAATACGATATAACTTCTGTATTCAAATAATTTATAATAATCTGTAAGAAACTGTCAGTTTATCCTTTCACCTGCTGCATAAGTAAATCAATATAACCATAAAAGCCTACCGAGAACCTTAAATGTTTCAGGATATCTTAAGGATCAACTGGTTTAATGAATTGCTAGTGTGATTTTCTCGCTTACCCGAGATCTGTGCAATGGATTGTCAAAGTTTGTCCCCTCTGGAGCCAGAAGCAGCCATCCTCCATACACTGGTTTTGCCTGAAAATAAAAGTGAATAAATGAACTAAATAACTTGTCACGACCACAATTAACAGAGGACAACAATGATAAAAGCATACAAACTAGTAAATTAAGAATGCATAACTGACCCATCTCCCGTTCCTTACTCTACACTTTCCAGTAGTTTACATGACTCAGAAACATAAAACCATTAGTAAAATCTATAGCTGCAGTTTTCACAAAAACTAAAAAACATGCCTTTAAGTAATTAACACAATCAAACGCACTGTACTATTTCCAAAGATTTTGACAGCACCTTTCATAATGCATGTTGTCTTTCACATTGTGTAGTTTACAGCCAATAACCACCCCACGCTATTTGAATATTCACCTTATGAAGGCGAACCTGTCCTTCAAGTGGAAGAGTAGCAGAAAGACCAGGAAAGGAGGCTGGGCCAAGTAAGTTCATACTGCACTATTCATTCAGACAAGCATCCAAACCCCATATAAAAATATCAAATCACTTTCAGTTCAGTGCTGTGCAGCTAGTCAGGGCCAGCAAAGGAGCAATGAGAACATCAACTACAGTCTGCCTCAGAACAGCGGCAAAAGCCTTTGAGGAAAAAATCCCAGTCACTTCATTATTAAATGACAGTCCATCTTCTGCTTCATGCTTGAAGAGGCCTGGGGAGCAAGATCTAGGCCACATTTTTTCCCCTCATATGAAAACAAATGACTGTGTAAGTTTTTGAACAATACCAACCAAACATTATGTATAATTTGTAAAATTCAAAATGATTGGGGGTTCTGGGAAACTTAATTTAGAAGAAATAAAAAGCAAAACGAGAAGCAAAAACCCTCTATTTATAGAATCGGGCTACACAAACTAAACAAAATTTGTGAGGATTCTGATTGGCATTTAAGTTTCTCTTACATAAATGCTCTCAGCACATTTATTATGCAAGACAACTGGCATCTCCACTAAGAATATACTCATTAACATGTCAATCCTGGACTCTAATTGACATCAGAAAATGGGAATTCTAAATTCCACGTTAACAGAGGAAACGGGTCAAGTAACACCATCTTTCCTGCATTCCCAGCTATACAACTTTAGTGGGCTGCCTACAGGTTTGCAAATATGTAGCATTACAAAAAAAAAAAAACAGGAATGTTTGAAAATGAACATTTTGACAACTTGAAATAAAAAGAGAAAACAGAAATGAAAATAAGACCTACGGCAATAAATAGGCAGAAATACCATCCTTTTCATTTGCCTCAGAGATGCTACTATGAGGACAGAAAATGCTGCAATTTTTTTTTTTTTTTTTTTTTTTAACTCTGGTTCTAAGCTGCTCTTAGACAAGAGCTGAGCTACATTCCCACCTCCCAGCTGGAAATTATCCATCAGAAGAGAACAACTGGAGACCACAAATTAAGTAATCCTAAACTCATGGACTATCATTTTCCTAACATTCAGAAAGCCCTTCAACTCCCATCAGGACACTGACAACACACTTCATTATACATCTATGTGCATGTGTGTGTGTATGAGGCAAAACCACTACAGTAACGCAGCA
The DNA here is from genome assembly GCA_011763525.2 of Mormyrus iriodes. Lineage (NCBI taxonomy): Eukaryota > Metazoa > Chordata > Actinopteri > Osteoglossiformes > Mormyridae > Mormyrus > Mormyrus iriodes. The sequence goes on along the minus strand of JAAGVU020000092.1, from coordinate 19,189,824 downwards.
CGTCAACAATGAACAGCAGTTTGTGGCGGTACGACTTAATTAGAATTAGCCTCCCTGTTAATAATTCTTCATTCAGAAAAGTGCTAAGCTTTCCTAAAGGAATAAAGAGCAAATGATTGATAAACATAAGGGGGACCTAACGAGTTAGAAAATGAACAGCTTCTGTGGATGCTTCGTTAGCTCCGAGGCTGCGGTGAGGGGGCATCAATCAGGACTGAGCCAGGCCTGCCAGCGTCGAGGGCATCCACGGCGGAATGGGCACAAAATTAAGTCTAACTGCGGGGGAAAAAAGCTGAGCCCACTGAAAGTGCCCCCTGAGCTTAAACCCTGACTTGGCATTTTTTGAAAATCGGTTCAATGGGCCACTGCTTCTTCAGAATAAGCTACAAGGCCAACCCCCCTAAAGTGACCCAATTTATCATCACTTTTGGGAACGAAACAAAACCATGTTTGAGACGATAAACAACATGGCAACAAAATCTGATTTTCATTTATTTTTTTTTCACCCCCGCCCCCTTTTGAAAGGCTGGTAAAAGTTAAGAAAGCTTTTCTTCTAGCTGGGCTTCTTTGGCACAGGTTCAGCTCCTCTGAACTTTCCTCCCACCGAGAGATGCCAGCAAAGCGACCCAGGGCTACACATTTATCCTTTCATTAACTTCCAGACATAAACCCTGCACAGGACTTAACCAACACAAACTCTCAAGCCAGAAGAATTAACCACGCTAATGTGAAAATGAGTCTAAACTACTGGGGCTTACAACCAAAATAAAACCTGGAAGGGAACACTTTCATATGTGGATATAGACTGGCATTTCTTAAACAGTTTTTATGACTTGCAATTTTACTAAAACAAATATATATTCAGCCGTTACGTTGCAATTAAAAAATGTACATTCACGAAATGCACAGCTATATGTATGTCTAAAATAGTATATGAGGGTGTGCTGCCTTTCTGCCACCGCTATCATGGGCCTAAATGCATAGTGAAACATGTTACCTTCAGAAAAAAGCTGTAGTTGGTTACAGGTTACGAGAAAGGGGACATTTTTTGGGGGGGAATGTAACGTTTAAGAGACGCCGAAAGCCGCACGTAGTAAACAGGTCAGAGTGAATAAAGTGCTCTTTACGCTGCAGTCTCTTCCCAGCCAAAGTGGCCGTAACTTGTTGAAAATGTCAAACGAGCGGTTTTTACCTGGTTTAAATCTTCGTCGTTCAGTAAGTGCGACTCTCTGGGCTTAAAGCAGTTCTGGCATTTACTTTTGTTAAAAATGTTGGCCTGGAACTTCCGACACGGGTTGTCTTTGGACGACATTGTACCGTGATTGACTGCCGTTTCGGGAGCCGACAGTGCGCGGATGGCGGTTCCGAGTCGCTCTCCTCTTAAAAAATGTTGCTCCCCCCCCTTTTTTTTCGACTGCGCAGATTCTTCCAGCTCTCGGCTCTTCCCCCGGGATTGCGGTGGCCGGCGTTAAATCAGCCAACTATCCCCGGATCCCAGGTGTGCGTGGAGCCGATCACGGTTTATGCCAAATATCCCGGGGGAAAAAAAAAGAAAAAAAAACTTGTGGCAAGCAAAAAGAAGGAAAAAAAATGATCTAAAAACTATCGGTAAATCCTTGACAAATTACAAGAGGATTCGGTCACAACCATGATTATCTCCGTGGTGCCATTATTAGCCAGCTAGCTACCCAGATGAGTGAAAGCGTCCCACCGTTATCATCTCTGCCCGGCCGGTAGTTAGCGAGCTAGGGGTAGCTAGGGTTAGCGACTGTTTGGCTAACTTTTGGACTCGCTCCTATGTTAAGTCAATGTCGGCGTATAAAAAAAAACGCCTACGCCGCTGCGGTAAAACCTGCCCTGCTTCGGCGTGTCCCCTGCCGTCCGATCGAGCGGTGAAGCGGGCGCAGGTGACCCTTCGGCCGGTCCCTAACGGTGACAGTCACGAGCCCCCTCGGGGACACCGCATTAACACGCACCACTCGCGCTCATCTGTCACGCTCACACTAGCTGCTCGTCCAAATGCGCAGCATCAACGCGTCTTCGCATGCACTGCTGCTCCCTGTACCTGCGTGCTTTAAAATGAATGATATAAAACGCTGGCTTTTAAATGCCCCAGCTGTCTGTTTCGTAACCTAGCATAGATAGCAACATTTAAATAATGAAGATATCCATCCTTGGATTATTGCATTTTGACTTGCAGTTTGTCTGTGACGTGGTCTCCTTAGACAGCCAGCCGGCCAGCTACCCAGGACCCCATGGTTATGACTGCTCGGAAGCGTCGCACTCTCTGGCAGCAAGAAAGCAACCCGCACTCTTACGCACCAAATTGGTAGCAAAAAAAACAACCCCACTGGGAACCAGTTTTGAGGGGGGTGGGGCAGGGAGTTTAAAAAGCGAGAAGGCGTTGACTGTCAGTCTTCTTCACCAATAGGAAAAAGCGACATATTTTCTAACTATGCAGCACGGACAGTGTCTACCAATGGAAAAATCCAACACGTAGGGTGGAGCGTCAAATGCCATATTTGGTGTACAGTCCAAGGTCTCGATTACGTGCAGTATTCACGAGTGACGGAGGAGACCACCCTCCTACTGAGAATGCAGCAACTGTTTCTTTGCCTCCTGTAATCTAAGTCAAGTCAAACTTTCTGTTGAGATTGACAGATATCGTGAGCTACATAAACATGTGCGCAACACATGTACCCCTCCTGATAATGGTCTGCTAGACTTTCCCTCATATGAACGGTCGTTCCTCTAGTGGTGTTTAAAGCAAGCATTACATAATACGTATCTATTTTATTTATTTATTTATTTTACATTTTGCATGCATAAACCACCCAGTCTTCTCTAACGTATACCTTTTTGCAATTGCGACAAAATACATTCTGTTAGCCTACATGTACTTGAATTAATAAAATACAGAGGTTAGGCAGATGTTAACGTAGGTACTGACAGCCAACAACTAATTATTTCTTTAAATACTGCATCGGCATTCGGTGGCAAAAAACAGTTTTATGACATATTGCAATGATGAACAATACAAAAAATGAAGATACTAACTGTTGTTATGTAGAATTAAAATAACAAGACTTTTCAAAAAAGAAGGTCCCATCAAAAAATCTCATCAACTGCCATAAACGCCGAAGATGATGTTGACAGCAATGACAATCTTAGAAGGTATGCGTGTGGAAAAAACGATATGCAACCGTACTATTTAAAACGGACGCGAACTGCGTGTGAAAGGGGGTCCTGCCTAAACAACATAATATTTACGTATCGGAAAGATCGGTAAGCCTGTTGCCGCATGATTGCCTGCTTTTCTTGGCCGGGATCCACATATGTCTGCAAATATATTTTTCAACCTAATTAGCTAGAAAGGCGTTGTACAATAGCAGATTGTTTACTACCGCAGTTACAATTATTAGAAAGATATTACTATTTATTGTCTTAGATTAATATTATCAATAAATAAACTGAAAAGGCTTAATGTCGAAACTTAATATTTATAAAATACCTGGATAACAATATATCCAGATCTTTTATTCAAAAGTCAAACATAATACATGTAATCAAGATAGAATTAACATAATAAAAATAAATTGTGCACTTAAGTTTATTGTCTAACAAAAGTTAAGTTACGTAGATAGATAAAGACTCGCATTTAAAATCTCGTTGTCGTGCTCTAAGGAAAAGGGCTGTTCCACGAAGCAGGATTTCTCAGTTAGCTGGGTTGACTTGGCTAAAAGTCATGATTGTCCAATAAGAATTTAGGTAAGGAGCATTCCTATTGGACAATCCTGACTTCCAGCCTAAGTTAACCCAGCTAACTAAGAAATCCTACTTCGTGGAACATGCCCCAGAAATAACACCAGAAAGATTTACAAATGTAGATATACAGTGGTACAACATATACTAATGAGTAATAGAAGCTAACAACGTTCAGAGCGCGGTTTTGAAAAGAGATTTTTAAATAAGGTAGCGACCTCTAGGGGTGAGTATAGATATGAATTAATATACGGACGAGAACAAGCACACTGGAAGAGAATACATGCGGTACCACTTTGTGTTTTATATTGTTAACATATTCCAGCATCAAAATAATTAATAACATTCATTATATGTCAGCACTTTTATATTTTTATTTAATCGAAACTGTCTCCAATCTCCAAATTGTTTGGGGGGCCTACCACAATAGCCCAGTCGGGGAAGTGATGTCGCCTGGAAACGTGGACGCGGTTACCAAAGGCAACTGTCATAGATGTTTACAGGGTAGTTTTCAGAAGCCTTAAAAAATACTCTCCAAATCATGGGCGAGAAAAAATGCTAAAGTTAAGATTAAAACGGACTCATCAGAATATAAAAATTGTTGTTTGTTTGACTGTTAATACATTAATAATATTCAAAATTTTGACCCGTTAAAAGAAGTCAGCACAAACTATTAACATTTATTTAAATGCTTAATTAGCTGCCTAACTTTTTTCTGCTACTTATTACAATCTGTCGGTTTGAATATACGCAAAATCTTATGTTTTAGGTAGGCCTACTTCAGTGCTACAGATTATACACGGTAGGGCAGATGGTGAGGAAAAAAAAGAAAGTGAACGTTCCAGGGTTTAAGGAAAATAACCATGCTTAAAAAACATAAAAAGCAGATGAAAACTTCACTGTGCAAACTACCAGGCCTGCATAAAATAACTAATAAGTTAAACGTCAAGTTATGAGCAAACCGGAACGCCAAGTTCCTGCGGACAAAAGGGCGTTTTTTATAACATTACAAGCGTCACCGTTACTAAGACGCATTGAACTGCTTCCGTCTATAATTACCCACTTCTGAGGCTGTCATTTCTTATTAGCGCTTGCTATACTGTAAACTGCACAGTTCCTCATATTTGCTGCCCTCTGTAAAGCACAGCAGTTTTACTGTATTTAGATACAGTTTTTCCTTTATTGTAGCTTTCCAATATTTATCGTCTTCGTATGGATCGCTTAAAACAGGTATGTTTCCGAGATCTGCGCTTTGGTAATATTTCTAAGTTGTTTTGTGAATCTAGATAGATTTAAAGTATTGTCGATGTAACGGTAGGCATGACTGAATAACCACCGTGTTTACTGGGTTCACAGATGGGGGATAACTCAATATATAATATGAGCCAGACACGTGGACTGCCCTGTTTGCCCCCTTTGCCTCAGTCGGATCAGGTGGGGCCTTCTGAGCTCTATCAGGTGAAATCTACTTATTCACCTTTCATAACATGATCTTAGAATTAGATGCGTTAATTTGGACTTTAGCTGTATTTTGAGGAAGTTACATGTTTTGTTTAGTGGGTGTTTGATGTCTGGGATCACAAATGGGACCACAACTGAATGCAGCCCTTTCTCTTGTTCCCTTATAGATTGTTCTCCGTCACAGTCAGTACCCACCCATCCTTCAGGACACACCCTGGACCCTGGCGGTGCCCTACAAAGAGCAGCGCTACCACCGCACTCCTAGCGAGTCCATTGCTAATAATTACAGACCTGCTGCTAGATACCTGAAAATCCAGCATCTGTGTCGAAAGCCAAGGGTGCCTGCTGAAGGCTCAGCCGCAGAAGCAGCCGCCACCCGTATCCTTATCACGCAGCACAGTACATTCAGAAAATGATTGTGCTGTGGTAAGCCTCTGAATCTAAAAGCTTTTAGAATTAGGAGCAGCTTTGTTGTTGTCCATGTGTGAGTGTATGCCTTACGATGGACCAGTGGTGTATAGTCCAGGTCCACAAAGTAAAAATCCAGACCAGGATTTTGTTTCAGCCAACCAGGTGAGTACTTTGTGACTGATTATTTATGCTCAACTGGTTGGCTGAAACAAGACCTTGGTCTGGATTTTTGCTTTCTGGACTTGGACTATCTACCTCTGCGATGGACTGCACGGTACCATTTCCCTCTTGTCCTGGGCTTTCTGGGATAAGCAATTATGGAAGCTTAATGGGTGGATTGTTTTCTACAACATTTGGATACTTGTGTACCATATTGCAGGTAAATGACTGAGAATAAAATGTAAATATTTCACTCCTTAGCCCAGTCGTTAGTAACCAGAGTGGTGTCTCCTGTTCAGAAAACAGGAAAATTCATGCCAAGAATCAGGTAAACTACCTTTGAGGAATATTCTAGAAATATTAGAGGACAGGCCTATTTGAAAGTTAATGAATAAAATGATTGGAAATGTAACACAATAAAATGTGTATTTCATTGGAATGAATTTAAATGCATATGTCATTGGAATACAGTTATCTATGTGCCACCCAGTGGTAGCGCGAAAGCCATTAGAGCACCTTCTAAAACAGTGTATATCAAATCAGTCTTTGGGGACGCTTAGGCCGTCCACGTTTTTGCACCCTCCCAACTCCCAGGGAATTGGGAGTGAGCAAAAACGTCCACCATTTGGGGGGTCCCTGAGGACTGGTTTGAGAAACACTGTCCTAAAGGAGTTCTGTGATTTTCAAATAGCGTTTTGACTTCATTTGGCCTACAGGAATCAAATCCTTCGCTCTTCACACTCAGCTGGGGTTGCAGTGGTTTCCAGTAGCCGACCCCTGACACCCATCCAGCAGCTGGATATTATTCGAAGGCAAACCACATGTATGTCAAGAGCACGGGAAGAGCCATCAGACCGGGACCTGGAAGTACTGAAACTGGACCATATGATCATTACAAATATGCTGGTATTCAAGATGATGGAGCATTCAGTCATTTAATTCACTTCTCATTTGTTACAGAGATACATGTATTACATCACCAATGGAGTGAAGAGCCACATGCTGGCTGCCCAGCCTCCACAGCAGATCGAGAATATCCTGAAACTGCTTCCTGACTGCGCCCAAAACAGTGACAACCTTCAGAAGCTACAGTCACAGCTTTTAGAGGAAGTGCAGGAAAGCTACCGTTTCAGTTTAAGAAAAAGCATCGGTGAGAAATCATCGTACACCTTAATTGATTTGTAACTGACAAAAAGAATTGCCGTAATTGTAGTTTAATTTTGTTACCATTTGTTCATTCGAGGTGCTGTCTTTGTAGATTTTCTTGATTGCATTTCAAAGATTATAAAATGTTTATTCTTTAATGTTTTAAGCGGCACGCTTGTTTTCATTGCGACCCAAGGCAAAGGTCTTTTGTTTACTAAGTCTGTTTTCTCTGTCTCTGCTGTAGTGGATTACATCTTGAGAGATCCGCTGGAAAGGGAGCGCTTGTTCATCTCCAGGACCCCGCGGCTGTTCCCTGTGAGGGTGATCCGTGGCCCGGTTCCCTGGAGCAGAGCTTACAGGGAAGCTCACAGCTACCAGGACCAGCACCTCTTCACTGTCAACCCAATGATGCTCCATCTGCAGGAGCTCTGGATGAGCAGGTGCGAGTCCCAGAATCCACTGCGACCCGTGTTGGTTTGGGTCTGGTTACGTTTTGCACTGACCCTAGACTTTCAGTTTAAACTGTGAATTATTACTTAGTTGGCTTAGTGACTTGCATCTGTTTCTGCATTTAGGTTTTTTTTTTTGCTGATATTCTAAAATTATATTTATGCTTAAATGACATTGTGGTGTGAATTTTGGAATAAAATTTCAGGGTGCCTAAGAATCAGCTTTATAAAAGGATAAAGGTAGAACGTCTAGAAGTAATATTTAAAATGATGCATACGTATGAACAAATAAAAATGAGATTGTTTTTGTTTATTCCCATATTTTCTATCTCATATGTTTATGTTTGTCATTGCTGTTGAGAATTACTGCTGTTTTTAAAATTTATAGCTAAATGCCCAGACATATTGGTTTATTTATGAAAACTGACAGCTAGCCAACGGGCAGTGAGTCTGTGCTTCTGTTTGTAAATGGGCTCTTTTGCTCTGTGTAGTTTTGCTTCTCTGAGATTTGTAAGGTTGGAGGACCTTCTTTCTGCCAATCTACCGCTGCTCCCAGAAGATTTTGCTGCTGAGCTTCAGAGGCAGTGCCAAACAGCCAGGGATGTCCTGCTCAACATGTGAGGGACAGTGTCACTCTTCAGCTAATGCAGGCAGATCATTTCTTCCTATGTTGGCATGATTGTGTTTAACACACATGTTGCATGATGGGACGTTGTTTCTAGAAAGCAGATTCACATCACAGTGCTTATAAAACTTAAAAATATATAGTTTTTAATGTGAAGATCTGGATGTCATCCCACATACAGATGGCTGCCCAAATGTGCCTCTCTCTTCATCACTCATAAAGACCGCTGGCTCATGCTGGTGCCCCCTAGTGAATTAGAAGCCTCGGTGTGCGCCCAGCAGTTCTTCTCCTGCGCAGCTGCCCTCATGTCCCTGCAGCTGCGCAGCCTGGTCGTCGCCTCCTTGCAGGAGCTGCTGGGCTTCTTCCTGCTGCACCAGGCACGTCTGCATGCTCTCTTATAACTGCTGTTGATTTGTTCTTAGCCACTCACCCCACGAAGCACTTGGGACAAGAGACGGTCCTCTGTGTTTACAATATGTACCCAAACATCTGTGCATTCCAATGTCAGCTGTAGTCCGCCTTATCACTACATAATGTGAGAGCCACACTGACACACCTCCATCGGCCAGCACTGTGGTGGTGACTGAGCTTGTGGCTGATGTTGACCGCTAGGATGGAAGTGACTTCGGCGAGGACTACGATCTTCTGAGCTTCACACAGCCGCAGCTGCTGACCGTAAATCTAAAGGTTGTGGAGCTTCACATCGTGTTCCAGCCCTGCTTGCAAGACCTTTGGGAGATTATTCACACGGGCTTCATGGAGGTCATCAAGAGTGCAGAGGGTCTGCCCAGGGTACTGTGCCGGCTCACACAATCACTCTGCAGCCTAGCCGTTCAGTCTGGAAAAAGGTTCCATCTGATATCTAGGTATTAACTGGTTAACAAGCTGTAAATAATTAAACTGTAACACAATTCTTTTTGGGAATTATGATCCAATTAAGATGTACCAAGATTTTTCACCAATGGTTTTGCCACATCTTTTCCACATTTTTTGGTATCTTATTATTATTATTTTTTAAACTGATTCTATTTTTATAGAATGTCTGTAAAGCACTTTTTAAAGCATGTGGTTAAAACAGCGCTATATAAATAAAGATTGATTGATTGATAGTGTGATATAACTTCCTGAAAGCTATTGAGTCAGTTCTATATGAAGTTTGTAATTCATTTTTTTTATTTTTAATTTGGACACTCATTCACAGTCTAGCAGGTGTTGTGAATAGATAGATTAAAAGCAGAGGGGTATGTGCTGTGATGCTTTGTGCACAGGTGGAATGTGAGCTGTTTCCCGAGATCCAGGCAACCAATATGAGCCTCCGCACAGTCAGACCAGATGAACTGCTGGTCACTGAACTGGTCAGCAGAGCCATGGAGGTCTTCCAGAAGAACACAGAGGGACCCAAACGGTACCGCACTTCAAAAATAGTCAAGAGGATCTTCCATGATGCATTTCAGCTAGTTCTTTTCATTGCAATAATGTCACTGTGCCTGCATAGATTTCAGTGACATTACAACAGGTCTGTGACTAACAGATTGTAACTCAGTCACTCAGCCTTCTAATCTTTGAATGTACATCTGATCCTGATCCAGGTCAGATCTAGAGAACACTTTAGAGAATGCTGTGTATCTCTTAAAATCACATATTACCTTATTACCAATCTTATTACCTTTCAATCGGCAGGTATTTGAATGTTTACCAGAAATACAGAAGTCTACTTAACAGCAATGTTAATCAAGACATTGATTTCGTCCTTAAAAACAAGCATTCTCTTGAAGATTTCACTCAGGTATGCTTTCTGACTCAATAGGATTACAACCTGAAAGAACGGGACATCATTTAATTATCTCTAAGTAATTCTGAACTACAACAGTGTGTTATAAATTGCGGGTAAATTCTCTGGGTCACAGAAAATGAAAAGCATTCAGCAGCTGTGGGAAGAGATCGCCAGTCTGCGCAGCACTATTCCCCTGGCTGCGTTCTGCCTGGATGCTTCCTGCGTTAATGAGGAACTTTGTAGCCGTGCTGAGAGGTTGAAAGAGAGACTGATCATGTTCAAAGTGGAGGAGAACAGAGAGCTCAACAAACGGTAAGGGCTTCCCTCCATTCTGCTGTACCGGAAGCATCACTGTAATAGGTGTCAATTCTCACAGCAGAACCCAGAATACTTTGAATTTAATTCTTTAGCTCTTGTCCAAAGTGACAAGCAATAAAGAAAGGAGGGTCTGCTAGTCCCTGGGGCAATTGGCATTAAGGTCCTTGCTCTAGAGCTCATTGATGAAATCACTCTATTAACCACAGGGCTTGAATCAGCAGCCTTCTGATCCTGGGCACAGAGTCCTAACCCACAGAGCCACACACAGACCTCCATTATATATGCACACTCTGTTTGACCCATACCATATAAATATACATACAATATACAAATGCAGAACATATACACAATGCAAGCCCATTCGACTTTTTTAATGTAATGTATGTTCTGTGTGATCTTGTAGTCTGTGGCTCTATGGGTTAGTACGCTTGTGATTGGAAGGTTTCCGGTTCATATCCTGTCTCTGAAAGTCATTTTCGCTGTTCGGCCCTTGAGTGAGGCCCTTAACCACAGCTGCTGTATTTAAACAATATACATTCAAAAACTAAGAATATAAACTGTACTGTACATACAAGACTCATGCACATTATACCAGCATATACTCTCTTATGTATACTGTGGGAATATTGAGTGTTTCCGGAGTATAGAATCTAGGGTATAGGATACAATTTCAAGATGGCAGTGCACATACATGCAGCGGTTCAGCACTCCTTGAATTTGTAGTAGCGGTTAGATCACTGCATCTTTATAGACCACACATTCCATGAACTCAGCACTTCCATATTATAGTATGCGTATGCATGATCAATCTTCTGTTTTGATTGCATAAGTATTATGTTAATTTCAGCATTGCAGTATAAGTATTATGTTAATTTCAGCATTGCCGTATACTGTAAAACAGTTTAATGCTAAGCCTGTTTGCATTATTGCATTTAATGTGGTAATGTAGTGTTTTTATTTGTGTCCGAATGTGCCATCCTGATGCTCCTATATCAGCTGTTTGCTCAGTCTCGTCTGCCACTGCTGGCATGTCTATGTTGTAGTGTCTGTCGACGCTATGAGGAAATAGCTGAGATTATCAGTGGGGTCCCAAGTAACACAGAGGAGCTGGTAACTCTGGACCAGTACCTGAAACACACCACCCAAGTAACAGTCCATCAGCTGAGGGATGAAATCAATGAAGCAGTTGAACGCCTCCATTTTCTGCTGGACTTTGCCACCTTCTCTAGTATGTGTAATAAAAACGAACAAGGTTGCCAGCTCTCACGCATCTGATGTGACCCTCACGCTTTCAGACTGTCACACTTACGCAAGAAATTTTACGGCAAATCTATATTATTCCATTATGAACCTAAAATTAGCTACATCAAAAGCGTTGGGGTAGTTTGCAAACCCTACAGACTATTTACAAGATAATAAAACTGTTACATACATGTAAATGCGTGTGTATGTGAGTACAGACTTGTCTCGAATTGAGAATCATACGCCAGCCAGCTGACCAAAGTTGGCAGCCATCATCAGGTGTATTTGTATCTGCCCTTTGAGGGTTCCTGCACATTCTTAAATCTCACACAGAGACAGTAATGTGTTAGGGGCCTGAGCTAATAGGTCTTTTTCTCCAGATGAGGACCTGAAGCTGAACAGCAGCTTGTTCCGGTGGCCAGAGAAGATCCTCCCTATGTTCGAACTCAACAAAAGCCGCTTGGCAACATGCAAGGATCGTGCTGAAGATGTCATCGCGGGCAGGTATCTGTGCCGCTCCATTAACTGGATAACTGACCAGGCACATAAAGTTATGAACTGTATCAAACTGGCTTCCTCTCTTCTCAGGATTTCCAAGTTTGTTCAGAAGCTTCAGTCTATCGGCAAAGATGTAGAGGCTTTCAAGAAGAAGGAGCTAATGAGCCTTGAAGAGATGAAGAATAATGTGGAGAAGCTAAGTGCAGTAGCAGCCTTTCTTGATGCTGAGGTGGCGGAGCTCGAGGTCAGGAACGATAGTATCCTTCTGAACGGTAACTCCAGAAATCTGTGCAACACTGAATAAGATCAAGCTGAAATTGTTTTTCATGTGTTCTTTCAGGACATAAATAAGGAGGAGAATCTCTTGGGAAAAGAGCAGACTCAGTTCCCTGATCTGCAGACTCTTCTAGCCAACAAGCAACCCTATGACCACCTCTGGACCACTGCCCTTAACTTCCAAAACAAATCAGAGTTTTGGATGAATGGTAAGCAGGATGATGGGTGTAGCAGAGCCTTATGAAGAATTAAGAGGGAATATGGAGAATCTGACTGGTTCCTGATTGGTAAAGGGGTAAGACAATCTTACTGTCATTGTTCCTATTGAGGTTTAATGTAGAATATAGAGTGGAAAAAGGCTAGTACGGACTCCAGACGGGTGAAAGAAACATTGGTAAGTTTTGATATGGTGAAAAGTCAAAGAACAGATGGGAGTAAATTGCATTTCACTTTAGTGGACTTGGTGAAAACATAAAGGTTATGTATCCAAGGAACAATCATCAACAACAAAGGATGAAAATTTTATATCAAGAGATTGGTGCTTGGCGGAACTGTGATGAAGGACCTAGGAAAAAATGTTCAAAAGGAATGCTGTGTCTCTAAGAACATCATTTTCTGTGACTCTTATGGAAGAGAAGCTGGAAAATGAAGAAGCAGGGCAGGAGGACTACTGAGGCTTTTGAAGCGGTTATCTCATTAAATCAAGCCAGAACTTTCACACAGATGACTAGACTGAAGTTTTCTTATTTTGGCAGTATTGTAAGAAGAGGTTCCTGATGCTTGGAAAAGCTGAATGATGAGGAAGGGAGCAAGCAGAAAAATAATGGATGGATTCAATCATCACAACAATGGACATGTAATGGGGATGCATGAAGAGGACAACAAGAACAACAAGAACAACAACAACAATAATAATAATAATAATAATAATAATAACGATACACTGATATTGTTCTCCCTTTGTCGTCATGGGGTTTCCTCCAGGTTCTCCAGTTTCCCCCACAGTCCAGAAACATTCTGAGGTTAATCAGAGATATTACATTGCCCGTAGGTGTGCATGTATGAGTAAGTGGTGTGTGCGTGTGCCCTGCGATGGGTTGGCGCTCCATCCTGGGTTATTTCCTGCCTCCTGCCCATAGATTCTGGGATAGGCTGCAGACCCCATGCGACCCTGAATAGGACAAGTGGCTTCAGAAAATGGATGTATGGATAATCTCAGTAATCTTAGACTTTTGGTAATTAAGATGCAAGTAGGCTGTGTACCCTGCTCTTGTCTGGATGAAGAGACAGAAGCCTTTGGTCCTGCATTAGCAGACTGAGGAACAGCTTCTTCCCCACAGCTGTCTCCCTGCTGAAATTTTAACACCACTCCCAATCTTCACCCAAACCCTCTCATAACATGCGCTGCACCCCCCACTTCATAACTGGATTATGTGCTGTCAGAAACGAAAGCATAGTTTTCGATGGGGAGAGTAAATCTATTTCTGATTTTTGATTCTAGCACTGTTGCAGTATTTTTCACTTTCCGATTAGATGGCAAACTGCACTCGTCTGAGTGCCGGTCTATTCGAAACTAATCTAAGTACCTCATCTTTGGCTAGCTTTAATTAGAAATTCATTTCACCTCTGAACCCCAACCAGGCCCATTCATACACTTGAATGCAGAGGAGATCTCTGAGGAGTTGGGCGACATGTGGCGAACCATGTACAAGCTGACTAGGAGCTTTGCCGAAGTGCCTGGCCCCCGACGAGTTGCAGACACCTTCAGGATCAAGATTGAAAAGTTCAAACAGCACCTTCCAATACTTACCACCATCTGCAATCCTGGCATCAAAGGCCGACACTGGGAAAAGGTCAGGGCACACAGGTCTTTTTTGTTTGATTAAAATTTTAGATAATATTTTGTTGGGTGCGCACTCGTTTTGAAATCTGTGGAGCTTCCTAAATTACTTGAATGATACGTGCCGATCCCGATATTCAGATCAGTGCCATCGTGGGCTTCACTGTCCAGCCTGATGAAGACGCGTCACTGCTGAACATGGTGGACATGGGCCTGTCCAGATTTGCCGAGAAGTATGTCTGTCGCGTCTTATTGGAGTCCCAGTTTCTCATCATCATAAGCAATGCACGACAGCACTGAAATGTAATTAAGGTTACTGAGAAAATACACCAGCCACATTAATTATTTGGTGGGTGAGGAAGATGAGGATTAGCCTGCATATAAATATATCAAGGGGAATATTATTGTTATTGTTGAGGCATGTTTGCGTTTGTTTTAGCATTTATATTTAGTATATTAGTATTTAGTGTTCTATTTTCAAATTTTAAATGCACAATAAATTATTAAACATATAAAATTAATTTTATTTTAATTGTGTAGTTATATGACGCTGAAATATGTGTACAGTTGAAATATACAGTATCAGTCAAAAGTTTGAACACCCCAAGCAGTCTACAAAGGAAAGTGATAGTGTGGCATCCCATGACCCGGCCAACTGACCTAAACCCAGTAGAAATGGTTTTGGAGGAGTTTGACCAGAGAGTGAAGGATTAGTGGCCAATAAGTGCTCAGCATATATGTGGGAGCTCCTCATGAAACTGGCATAGAGGAGAAAGTAGGGTCAGCCAACCCCTGGAGCAATTGGGGTTTAGGATCTTGCTCAAGGGCCTAATGGTGGGATCACCCTGCCAACCACGGGATTTGAACCAGCAACTCACTGAGTTCCAACCCACAGAGCTGCCCCCCTCCCCAACAAATTTATGTATTTTTTGTTGAATTCTTTTTTGGTCACTGCATAATTCCATATATGTTATTTTATAGTGGTGATGTCTTTATAATTACTCTAAAATGTAGAGAATAGTACAAATAAACCTTTCTATGCGCAGGTGTATCCAGACTTTTAACTGGTACTGTAATGTGTATGCAAATATACATCGAATTTTTTTTATTCTTTAGTTTATACAACTTATGCAGATAGGGCTCTCTGAAATTTGATGATTTAGACGTTTTGCATTATATCAATTTCACATCATATTTAATACCATGTATTTCTAGAGTACCTTTCCTTGGCTTACACATAAGCTTTAATCTGAATTATTCCATTCCAGGCTCGAGGAGGTTGGCGCTGAGGCCAGCAAGGAGTTTTCCCTGGAGAAATCCATAGACAAGATGAAGTCAGAGTGGGCTGAACTTTGCTTTGTCTTCAACCCGTACAGAGACACGGTGAGCGGGTTTCTCAGTACAAGGATTTTAATTAGTCATCATGCTCCAGTGCTGTGCAGCACAACATTACTTTGAATTAAATTTAACCAAAACAAACGGTTAGATGGATCCATAATCAATCATAATAATAGCAGCCATCTCATTGGTTATTTGCAGAGGTGGAAAGTTCAGGTTCAGAAAGTACAAATCCAGACCAAGATTTTGTTTCAACCAACCAGTTCTCCGTGAATACGACTCTTTATACGCAACTGGTTGGTTGTAATGAAATCTTGGTCTGGATTTGTACTTTCTGAACCTGAACGTTCCACCTCTGGTTATTTGTTCATGTAAATCCCCTTATGTTTGCTCATGGTAGTTAAGTATAAATATACAGGTGTTATGCAAATGAAAAAAGTGAAACGTGAAAAATATTTGCAAGAAGTTGTTTCTTCACAGGTGTTGGATTCTTTATATGTGTGATAGAGTGCATAACCATACCTTGTACTTAAACCCTGGGACTTGTTTTCTGAGCCTCTGTAATGTATCTGTGGGAACAGGGTACAAGCATTGTGAGTGCAGTAGATGACATCCAGGTGCTCCTTGACGATCACATCATCAAGACACAGACAATGTGTGGATCTCCATTCATCAAACCTATTGAGACTGACTGTAAGGTGGGATGTGCATCTGCTTTCTGAATGTGTGCACCATGGTAGATTCTCCCTGACCTAAATACACCCAATTCTCCACACAGCAATGGGAAGACAAGTTACTGCTGATCCAGGACGTTATCGATGCCATGCTCAAGTGTCAGGCGAGCTGGCTCTACCTGGAGCCCATCTTTAGCTCAGAGGACATCATTGCCCAAATGCCAGAAGAAGGCCGCAAATTTGCCATCGTTAATAACCACTGGAAGGAGATCATTGCTGAAGCGGTGGGAACTGTGGAGCAAAGGATATAAAGGGCATTGATGCTGATTATTCTCCTCTTCTGTAGTGTTTTGCACTGGGAAAGAGATATTCTTCCATAACTGCATTGTGGTACCTACTTGTGTTTGCAGGTGAAAGACCCCAGAGTGCTGGTGGCTACAGCCCAGCCCAACATGCTACAGAGACTGACGGCTTCCAGTGTGTTTTTGGAGGAAATTCAAAAGGGGCTTAACACTTATCTGGAGCAGAAAAGACTGTTCTTCCCGAGGTATGCATGGTCGCAGGTCCAGAAAAATCAAGATGAGCCTGTTGATCTGAAATTGTTACAATCAAGAAATCGCTCACATGCGAAATTGTGTGACCTCTCATTTCTGGTCATTCCGGTCATCGCCGGACATGTAGGTTTTTCTTCCTGTCAAACGAAGAGCTTCTGGAGATCCTTTCAGAGACTAAGGATCCACTAAGAGTCCAACCTCACCTGAAGAAGTGCTTTGAAGGCATCGCTAAACTTGAGTTCACAGAGGACATGGAGATCGCTGGAATGATCAGCTCTGAGAAGGAGACCGTTCCATTCACCCGAAAAATCTACCCAGCTAAGGCCAAGGTACTGGGGTGTCTGTCAGATGATGTTCAAGTGTTGAAACAGAGCTTTATTTAGAAGTTTGTGTCTGCATATATTATGTATTTAAACCAGGGGCATATATAGATGGGGGGCACAGGGGCACTGGCCCCAGCAGAAAGTTGATTGGCCCCTGGAGTGTCCCTCCTCTGTCACTCACCAATTCAAAACACTTAAGGTGCTTCCCACCTTAACAAAATCCAATAACAAACCCTGATTGACACCTGTTTTGGTGTTTATGCTTCTTAATACCGCAGCATCATTTCCAAAGAAAACCTTTCCCTGTATTGTTTTGCCCAGGGCATGGTGGAGAAGTGGCTGCAGCAGGTGGAGGAGGCGATGCTGAGCAGTGTGAGAGCTGTCATTCATGATGGAGTCAAAGAATACGTCAAGGTGCCAAATCTTCAGTACTTTAGGAACAAGTCACGTTAAAGACATGTACCAGTCAAATTTCTGGACATGCTGAACTGGCTACAAAGGACAGTGATAGTGTCGCATCCTATGACCTGGCCACCTGTTTTGGAGGAGTTTGACCAGGTTGTGAAGGAAAAGCTGCCAGTGAGTGCTCAGTATTAGTGGGACCTCCTTCAGTACAGCTGGAGAAGCATCCCAGGAGGCCACTTCATGAAGCTGGCATAGAGGAGACAGTAGGATCAGCCAGTCCCTGGAACAGTTGGGGTTAAGGGCGTTGCTCAAGGGCCCAATGGTGCAATCACTCTGCCAACTCAGGGATTTGAACCGGCAACCTTCTGAGTCCCAATCCACAGAGCTGCCCACCCCCCAACAAATTAATAAAAAAAAATACTTTTATGGTCAGTACATAATTCCATATATGTTATTTTATAGTTTTGATGTTTTTATATTTATCCTAAAATATAGGGTATAGTACAAATAAGCCTTTTTATGGATAGTTGTGTCCAGACTTTTGACTGATACTTGTAACTTTTTTTCAAATTCCCCTTGTTTGGTTCCCGTAAAAGTTGAAGAAGTGCTGGAATTGTCTTGAAGGTTCCGAGGAAGAAGTGGGTGCTGAAATGGCCGGGACAGGTTGTCATTTGTGCCTCTTCCATCTTCTGGACCAGTGAAGTCTCTGATGCCATACAGAAGAACACTCTCTCTGTGAGTTCCTACTGCTGGTCTTCTCTGCCCATACATATAAATGCCCAGAACTTTATACCACTGTTCTCCTCCTAATCATCATAATTAATAATCCTGCTGTTTTGTTGCTGAGGTCACAGGGTTTCTGTTTACTCTAAGGCCTACCTGGAGAAAAGCAACGCTCAGATAGCTGACATAGTGGAGCTGGTGAGAGGGAAGCTGTCAGGAGGGGCACGTATGACCCTGGGGGCGTTGACCGTCATTGACGTTCATGGTACATTCTATCGCATCACTTTGCTGTCAGTGTCGGTTGAGTCGATTAACCTATCCCACCCTCAACACTGAACCCCTCCTGTGCTCCTCCCAGCCCGGGACGTAGTAGCGAAACTGGCCCAGGATGGGATCTGCTCTCTGAGTGACTTCCAGTGGATTTCCCAGCTTCGGTATTTCTGGGAAGATGGTGACGTGCTTGTGCGCATGATCACCACCACCGTGAAGTACGGCTACGAGTACCTGGGCAATTCTCCCCGTCTCGTAATCACTCCGCTTACTGACCGCTGCTACAGGTCTGTCAAAACGACCTACGGACTCATTTTTTAATCATTTTTTATTTCCTAAGTTAACTTAGTTTAAATAACATTTAGTGTATTCTTTTATCAAAGCATGTTTGAACAATTTTTTATGCTAACAAAATTGTGCAAAGTTATTAATTCAAGAAACGAGACACAGATGTAACTTTAAGGACCTATCAAGTGATATTTAAGGATATTTCACACAATATCTCAGGACTCTAATGGGAGCCCTGAAACTGAACCTGGGAGGTGCTCCAGAGGGACCTGCAGGAACTGGGAAGACAGAGACCACCAAAGATTTGGCCAAAGCACTGGCGAAGCAGGTGTGTCACAGCGTGCATTAAGCTGCAGCCAGGGTTGGGAAGATGACCCTGTTATTAAAATAAATTGGATCGGAATGAGAGGCAGACCAATAATGTGTATTTCTGGACCTGTACTATTTTTGTAAAGGTTGACAGGATAGTTAAAGGTACGTGCTATTTTTCTTCATAGCATGCTTTGTGCTGTTACTGTCCATCCATCCACCTTCCAGCTGCATATCTAGGTCAGGCTGGGGGGAGCTAGAGCCTGTCCTAAACACCTAAGGATGTAAGGCCCTCTGGATGGGACGCCAGTCCATGGCAGAGCACACACACACACACACACACACACACACACACGCACACACACACATACGCACACACGCAATGACACATTACAGGCAACATAAAGACATGAATGAGTCTAACCCTGGGGGTGTGAGGCAATACCGCTTGCCACTGAGATACCAAGCAGCCCACTATTGATGGCAGTATCATTATTTTTTAATATTTTACCTTTGGAATAGGTGCCATGCTCTCCACAGCTTTGTACTGGATAAGTGGTTAAAAGATGAGCAGACAGGCAGATGGATTCTTATTGTTATTGCTGTTACAATATTCATCATAATGAAAAGAAGTAGAAGATTAAAGGATTTGTAGGTCACTGTTATGTACATTATCTCTGCTTCTTATTTCTACATTTATGCTTATCTGTGCCTTCTCTCCCAGTGTGTGGTCTTTAACTGCTCTGATGGCCTGGATTATAAGGCCATGAGCAAGTTCTTCAAAGGCTTGGCGCAGTCAGGAGCCTGGGCCTGCTTTGATGAGTTCAATCGCATCGAGGTGAGCAGTCAGACGGGCAGCTGTAATGAGTAGAATCCCAAGCCCCTTAAAGCCACTGTCTTCCTTGACTCTGCATGCCAGGTGGAGGTGCTGTCTGTGGTGGCCCAGCAGATCCTCAGCATCCAGCAGGCCATTGCCCGCAACCTCAGGACTTTCCTGTTTGAGGGCACAGAGCTCTCACTGAACCCCACCTGCTCAGTCTTCATCACCATGAATCCTGGCTATGCCGGCAGGGCTGAATTACCCGACAACCTCAAGGTGTTTAGCACCAGTCCCATAAAAAGAGAGAATCATAGCATTGCAAATAAGAAAAATGTACAAATGATGTACCCGAAGTATCAATATTTGCAGAATGCTGGTCCTTCTGTGTTTGCAGGCCCTTTTCCGCACAGTGGCGATGATGGTGCCAGACTATGGTCTTATTGGCGAGATCTCACTATATTCAATGGGATTTATTGAATCTCGCAGGTATCAGTATTATTAACTGATTCATGTTTGATTTATAGTATTTTTTACAGTGGGACCCCTGTATCCATGGTTTCAGTAGCCATGGTTTCAGTTATCTGCGATTTTACCGCGGTACAAAAAAAAGTGGACAATTCCAGAAATAAACAGATCATAAGTTTCAAACTACATGCCAAACGAATGCAAGCTGTAACATGGTGAAATCTGCTAGCTCAGTCATGCCCAGTACATGACTCTTCTGCCTTTGTCCCTATACCCATGCTTCCCCGCAGAACTCTCATCTGGTTTGTCTCTAGCGTTCTCACTGATCACATTCTTTGCCACATTATCACAGTGTCTGTGATATAAAATGTATAAAAAGCGTGAGTTTCATTGCTCTGTCATCCTTCGATACATTAGGCTAAACCATCAGAATGCCTTTCACTCAAGAGAGTATAGTACTGTGTAATAATGTAGAATGTACTTTATTATCTTTGTATTTAATGTTGGTGATCTTACTGTGTGTAATTTATCAGTAAAACTTTACCATATGAATATACACGAAAATCACGTTATACATGTGGTACGCAGATGGTTTTTCATTATCCCTGGTTTTGGCTACCTGTGGTAGGTCTTGGAATGTATCACCTGCGTATACAGGGGGACTGTTATATGGTTGAAATCATCAAAAGACTGTCTGAAAGTCTGAAAATGCAGGAAAATAGTGTACTTTTCCTCAGTGTCAGCAGCAAAGTTGGGACGTCATCTATATTTTCCCCTCTCATTTTTTATGTTGACCGCAGTCTTGCCCAGAAAATTGTGGCCACCTACCGACTTTGCTCAGAGCAGCTCAGCTCACAGCATCACTATGACTACGGGATGCGAGCAGTGAAGTCGGTCCTGACAGCAGCAGGGAGCCTGAAGCTGAAATACCCCCAGGAGGACGAAAGCGTGCTGCTGCTGCGAGCCCTGATGGACGTTAACATGGCTAAATTTCTGGCTCAAGATGTGCCACTTTTCCAGGTCAGATATTGTGTGCACAGCTGTACTCAGACATTAATCACTTAGTGAGATATGTGACATCGTATTACAGTGATATTTACAGTTACCCCTTCAAATTCGTGAGGGTTAGGAACGGAAGATCCCCACAAATGGGAAAATTCAGGAATAATACTTGGGTCTTTTATTTAAAAAACAAAATTAAAGGCACTGAAAAGTTTAAAAGTTACTGTGAGAAACGCGACATTCCACAGTAACAGAGACGGCTAACATGTGAGTGAGACAAAGATGTACCCAAGCCAAGACCTTTAAGATTAAAGATACAGTATGCACTTACACTAACAAATATTATGTAGGCCTGTTACTTATATTTATATGATATATGATTTTATGTGACCTGAATTATTTTCAGCATTGTTTATGTTTTTAGCTTATGTGTCATCCAAAAATATTCCGGTTTAAATGTTGCCAGTGAATTTACAAATAATAGAAACCAGGAATGTTGAATTTGCAAATCTGGAGGGGTGACTGTAATTATGCACAGGCGGTGTGAAATATGATTTATGCTTTCATCTTTGTTGATTGTGTCTGTTTGTGCCACAGGGCATCATTTCAGACCTCTTCCCAGGGGTAGTCCTTCCTAAGCCAGACTATGAGGTTCTTCTCCAGGCCCTTAAGGACAACATCGCCAAGATGCGACTCCAGCCCGTCCCCTGGTTCATTGGAAAAATAATTCAGGTGCATGGCAAAGCCATAAAGATGATCCTCTAAAGCAAGATGTCAGATTAGTGGATCGTGAACATCACTGTGCTGAGCTGTGGCCTCCATGGTCCCCTCAGGTTTATGAGATGATGCTGGTCCGTCACGGGTTCATGATTGTGGGAGACCCACTGGGTGGCAAGACCTGTGCCTATAAAGTCCTTGCCGGAGCATTAAGTGATCTTTATGAAGGTTTGTCTTTTTGGATTTTGTCTTAATCATTTTCTGATTTATTCATTTCAAATCAGTTCCTTTTGAAGGTAATTCTGTGCTTCCTGGTATCCTGAACGTGAGTTTGTGGCCAGATGAATGTCTGCTGATGCTATATCCATTTTATCTCACCCCAAGCCAAGCTAATGGACGAATTTGCAGTGGACTTCCGAATCATTAACCCCAAAGCCATTACTATGGGTCAGCTTTATGGTTCATTTGATCCTGTCAGCCATGAGTGGTCAGACGGGGTGCTAGCCAGCTCCTTTCGAGAGCAGGCCGTATCCACATCAGATGACCGAAAATGGATCATTTTCGATGGTCCTATCGACGCCGTGTGGATTGAAAATATGAACACTGTCTTAGACGACAACAAGAAGGTATATAATATACTAAATAATAATTCCTGATTACTGAATAGTTACTGATC
Organism: Mormyrus iriodes; assembly: GCA_011763525.2. NCBI lineage: Eukaryota > Metazoa > Chordata > Actinopteri > Osteoglossiformes > Mormyridae > Mormyrus > Mormyrus iriodes. Next base: position 19,167,299 of record JAAGVU020000092.1, on the reverse strand, counting down.
ACTGTTATAATTACTAATTATAATATCTTACTGTGATAGATTCTGAGATCATTAATAAATGGTTGGAATACACTTAACACATAATTGACTGAATGAGGCATATTTGTTCCTTTTTGAAAGACTATAAAACGGTAATGAAAACTGTTTTCAGAGTTGGTTTTGTGTGCTCTGATTTTTCCATTCAAGCTGTGTCTGATGAGTGGTGAGATCATCCAGATGAGCCCAAAGATGAGCCTGATCTTTGAGCCAGCTGATCTTGAGCAAGCCTCTCCGGCCACTGTCAGCAGGTTAGGCTACCCAACGGTACCTACAAATGGTATCTGTAAAGCCACGAACACACATTGATCAGAAATTTCCCTTGCTTTCTATGTTCCAGATGTGGTATGATCTACATGGAGCCTCATCAGCTGGGCTGGACCCCTCTAAAGGACTCCTATATGGACACTCTACCAGATAACTTAAGCTCGGAGCATAAAGAACTGGTGAAAATGATATTTATAACTGTATTTCATTCGGACTTATAATGACATAGTACACAGAAGCACAAGAAAAGCTGAAAAATCAGATTTTGGTTTGAATTTTGGCTTATTTTTCTAGTTTGGCGGTTATAGGAATGCTCTGTGATTCCTTCTTCTGTAGGTCGAGGACATGTTCAACTGGCTGGTGCAGCCATGCCTGGATTTCATTTACCGTGAATGTCGCTTCCTTGTGCAGAGCTCTCCCACCCACTTGGCCTACAGCCTGATGAGGCTCTATGCTTGTCTTCTGGGTTTGTAACAACTATCATTACAAGACTAAAGGAAGCTCTTTGGTTGATTTTCAAATTACACTTAGGTACGGTGACTAAATAATTAGGAAGGAAGGACATTTTGAGCTAGCACAGGATTTGTAAACTACAATTTTAATCAAAAGGACTTACATTTCACTTAAGTGCCGAGTCCTTGCTGTGTGCTGATTGGTCAGTCTCCTATAATCATGCATGTGTCACTAATGTTAATGTGAAACTGCTGGATGAGTCTTTCAATCAATGAAACAATCCAGTCAAAGCACACGGAGAACTGAATTATTCAGCCAAGCACAGGAGCCTTTCAGTTTTAAGGTAGTTTGTAAAACCTGAAGTACCTCAAAGTGTTTTCCCTGACATGGATTATCTGGTCACCCTAATTTAGGAACTACTGCAAAGTGCCTGTTATTCATCTGTAGTATAACAATACCAAAGCTGACAATGCTTGAAATGCTACATGCATTGCTTAGAATAAGAAGTAGGAAATGGAATGAGCTGCATGTTTCAGTATCTTGGGGTTCCTTGACAGATGAGATTGTCAAGTCAGGAAGACAGGGGGCGGAGTCAATGTCCAGCCCGCAGATGACACTATGGCTTCAAGGCCTCTTCCTATTCGCTGCCGTTTGGAGCCTGGGGGGCACTGTTAACGGAGAGAGCCGCAAGAAGTTTGATGTCTTCTTCCGTAACCTACTGGAAGGCAGGAACGCCGAACATCCCCGGCCTAGAAACGTGAAGCTGACGAAGAACAATGTCTTCCCTGAAAGAGGTTTAATGGTTGATTTCTCAGTTAAAAACCAATCATTGGTCAAAAGATTTATTGTAACTCTTTTTCTAACACCCTTTGTGTCCGCAGGAATGGTCTATGACTATTACTTCCACAAACAAGCATCTGGACAATGGAACTTATGGACAGATCGCATCACAAAGGAGGAGTCTACCATCTTTCCTGGGGCCAGTGTTAGTATATTCACCCCATCACAGATCACAGACATGCATCTATACTTCCTGCTAATAGCCATGTGTCACTTCCCTCCCTCACCACTGACTCTCTGGCAGGTATCTGAACTCATCATACCCACCCTGGAAACTGCACGCCAGTCCTTCTTCCTGCACACATACCTCGCCCATGAGGTGCCCATGTTGTTTGTCGGCCCTACTGGCACGGGCAAGTCCATCATCAACAACAGCTTTCTGCTCCAGCTTCCAAAAGAACAGTACATCCCAAACTGCATCAATTTTTCCGCCCGCACGTCTGCTAACCAAACCCAGGACATCATTATGTCTAAGCTGGACCGCAGAAGAAAGGGTGTCTTCGGTCCCCCTATGGGAAAGAAGTGTGTGCTCTATGTAGGTAAGGACCTGACATGCATTTATGAATTTAGTTTCTTAATGTAGTCATATACACACTTACATAGGTGTATAAATGTATTCGATATTATATTGGTTGTTTTTTTGGTTTCTTAGATGATCTCAACATGCCCGCAAAGGAAATGTATGGTGCCCAACCACCCATTGAACTGTTACGACAGTGGATTGACCACAGCCATTGGTATGACAAGAAGGACACTTCAAGGCTGGATATAGCTGACATTCTCTTTGTGTCTGCGATGGCTCCCCCTGGTGGGGGTCGGACTGACATTACAGGTACAGTGGTGGATTCTCTAGTGATTTACATAGACATACAAAAAATATGGGGGTGGCGTGGTGGTGCAGTGGCTAGCTCTGTTGCCTCACCTTTCTGGAACCTGGGTTCAAGTCTCTGCCCAGGTTTCATGCGTATGGAGTTTGCATGTTCTTCCTGTGTCATCGTGGGGTTTCCAATGCGTGCTCCGGTTTCCCCCCAAATTGCGCATGTGTGAGTGTATGGGGTGTGAGTGTGCCCTGCGATGGGTTGTTGCCCCATCCTGGGTTGTTCCCTGCCTTGCACCTGTAGCCTCCAGGATGGACTCCAGACCCCCCACAACCCTGAATAGGATAAGTGGTTACAGAAAATGGATGGATGGATAAATAATACAGCTGCTTTCCTAAAATTAGTCAATATGTGAAAAGTAAATAATAGCTTTAAAGCATAATTACGTAGCGGACTGTTTATTGTGAATATATGTAGTGAAATATTAATTGACCATCCAAGATTATGGACTGTCCTTTATTTTTAAATGAAGGGCGATTGACACGGCACCTAAACATCATTGCGATTGACTCCTTCGATGATGAGACCCTGACTAAGATTTTTACCTCCATCACTGACTGGCATTTTGAGAAGGGCTTTGATGCCTCTTTTCAAAGGTGAAGGTTAATCATCTTGTAATCTAATTTTATACAAATGTGTTAAATAATACGAGTGTTTTATATGCAGTTTGTGTAAAACCACTTTGATTATTATATGAAGTATGCATATTTACAGTATTTTAAAGTAAATTAAGCATATATTTTACTTGCTGCATATTTTTTAGCCTCTGGCTTTTGAATCTGTGATGCATTTGCCAAATTAAAAAAAAAAGTTTGCGATGTTTCCATATGTATAAATAAGCAGTACTTAAATATGAAATAATTTAGAGGACATTTAGAAAATACTTTTGTGTTACATTATGTATTGGTGCAGCTTTTTGTTTGTAATATAAATGTATTAAAAATGATAAATGTATCTTTAAGAAGCAGGTAGTACATTTATCATTCCTTTGCTCCCTCTGAAGCAGATTAAATGGCCCCATTGCTTGTAATTGTGTGCAACATTCACACCTGTGTTATCCAGGTATACCTGACACTGTACACCATTCGCAGAGCTCATAAGACATCATAATTAATTCATGTGAATTGAGGCTGCTGTGTTTTTTAGGTTGGGGGTGATACTGGTGCAGGCTACCAAGGCTGTATACAAGGACGCCACGGGCCACTTTCTGCCCACTCCCTCCAAGTCCCACTACATCTTTAACTTGAGGGACTTTGCCAGGGTGATCCGGGGCGTGCTTCTGTGCCCCCCCTCCCATCTGCAGGCAAGGCTCCTGCTCATCGCTCTCTGCAGCCCGCAGTAGTGCCATCTTCAGCATTTTTGCGCCATTGCCCTCAGCTGTGTTTACACAGCCAGTCAGAAGAGACTTGACAAAATTATTTTATGCATATGCTTTGCTTGCACTTTTATCTAAGGCAAATTTCAGTTTTCATTTACAGCCAGATGTTTTACTGTAGTAGTTCAAGATTTTTGTTCAAAAGTGCAGAAAGACGATATAAGCACTTCAGCCTTCTGGATACAAATCTGCCCTTCCTGCAATATTTAGCCCATGTGTTTTTGCACTAAATAAAATCAGAATAAAGCTTAAACAGAATACAATATTAATTTATTAAGATTTAAGAACATTCATAAGCAGCATGCAAGTATACCTTAACATCCTAACATACCTTTAATCCTAATAACTTTAATATATATTAATAACATTCATTATATGATTATGATGATTGTTATTAGTGTACATTAAAGCTGTTGAAATATGTTGGGATGTTAAGGTATACTTGCATTCTGCTTATGAATGTTCTCTGAATGCATTAAGGAAGGTGCACTGAATGTTCTATGAATGCATTATAAAGGCATTAAGAAGGTGCAGTTAATGTAAAGCGTTATCTCAAATGTATAATGTATTCTGTTTAAGCTTCATTCTGATTTTTACTGCTAAAAAGTTTGGCTAAGGGTACTAGTTCATCTGACTGAGGTTTTCACCGTCCTGTGATTTTATATAAAGTTACCATTTAAAATTTTTAACAGCAACAGGTCAAATTATTACCTGCCTGAAATAATTCAAAATATCCAGGAGTGATTCTGTGACACTTGTCCAAAGTAATTATTTTTCTATTTTTTATGTCCAGTTTTCAGAAATTTTGAATAATTTCACTTCTGTTGTGCACAATGGCAGGTGGCAGACTATGATCTCTCCAAGTCACTGCCACATGCAGACACCTTTTCACTCTGCCAGTCAGCTGGTGGTGTGCGGGTAGGCTATGCACAACAGGAGGAATCAGTCTCAGGACCTGAGCTTTGACTTTAGCTGCACAACTCTAGGCCCTCCCTATAGCTAATAATGGGCCTGATATTAAAGTCACACAATATAAAGAAATCCTTTGTATTATTTTTGGGTTTATACCTGTTATATAGTCATGTGTCCAATACCAAAAACAATACAAATTTTTTGCTAATGCTTTATTTGGATAGCCTACAGAGAGATAACAGATTTTTTGTAACATTTCAATATCTTAGTTGAAATTCAACAATTTAGTGTTTGTAGAAATTTAACAGAATATACAATATGTAGAGTTCATGAACATACCTACATATTCTTAGAATAATTAAATTGAATTTAATTACTTACTCAATCGATGTTATATGAATTGTTAAATCTTAACTAATACGTCGTTGAAATGTTACAAATGCTCTGTGTACCCTCTGTAGGCGGACTATCCAAATAAAGTGTTACCAATGTTTTTTTATCGGTGCAAAAAAATGTTTCAATGTGAATTAAATGACCAATCGGCACTCATATTCTTATATTTTCGGACAGGACAGAAGCAAACTGATTCGATTATGGATACATGAGGTTTATCGCGTGTTCTATGACCGTCTCGTAGACGACAAAGATAGAGATATTTTTTTCAATATTGTCAGAGAGAGAACTTCTGGATTTTTCAAGGAGAGTATGGACATGGTAATGGACTATTTTTAATTTATAAGCAAAAAAATGTCTGAGACAAGTTCTTTAAGATTTATCAAATCTAATAAAATTATGGTCACGGGAACAAAGCTTTTCCATGTTCCTTGACAGCTCCTGAGTCATCTCGCCCTGGCTGGGAAAGTGACAGGTGAAACCATTCGCAGTCTCTTCTTCGGGAATTATGCCACACCTGACTCAGACGTCAAGGTCTATGATGAGATCACAGACCTTAAGCAGCTCTTGGCTGTGATGGAGATTTACCTGGATGAGTTCAACAATGTCAGCAAGGCACCCATGTCACTCGTCATGTTCAAGTTTGCCATTGAGCACATCTCGCGGATCTGTCGTGTGCTCCAGCAAGACAACGGTCACTTGCTGCTCGTGGGCATAGGTGGTTCAGGCAGACAGAGTGCAACCAAGCTTAGTACCTTCATCAGTGATTTTGAACTCTTCCGGATTGAGCTGACCAAAAACTATGGCATGGCTGACTGGAGGGATGATCTGAAGAAGGTAATGCTACAGGCCGGTATTCAGGGAAAGAGAACAGTCTTCCTGTTCAATGACAGCCAGATCAAAGATGAGGCCTTTGTGGAAGATATCAATATGCTGCTCAACACTGGTGATGTGCCCAATATCTTTCCTGCCGATGAGCGTGCAGACATCGCGAACAAGGTGCAGGGTATCACACGTTTGGAGGGCAAGAAGATTGATCCCACACCTCTTTCCATGTACAACTATTTCATTGATCGAGTCAAAGCCAACCTACACATTGTACTAGGTATCACACTAACCAATCTGTTTTTATAATATTGTTACATTGTATTTGGGAAATTGAATATCTGTTGTTCTTAACTACATTTTTGTGTTGCTCTGCAGCAATGAGTCCAGTCGGGGATGCCTTCAGGAACCGCCTGCGCATGTTTCCCTCACTCATCAACTGTTGCACCATTGACTGGTTTCAGACCTGGCCCACTGATGCACTTGAAATGGTGGCAAACAAGTTCCTGGCAGATGTGGAGTTAGACAGTGTTGTCAGAAGAGAGTTAGTGCTGAAGTTGCCCTCTTTATGAATTGTCTCATTAATCATTCATAAAAGCGTTGATGTTTGTTGCATGGATTTATTGAATTTGAAGCACGGATGCCTGTTTCTCTCTGCAGAGTGGTGGATATGTGCAAAATATTCCATGAAAGCCTGAGGGAATTGTCAGAAAAGTACTTTTCTAGGCTAAGGAGGCATAACTATGTAACACCAACCTCCTACCTCGAGCTCATCCTCACCTTCAAAGTCTTACTTAACTCAAAGAGAAAAGAAGTAGATACTGCAAGAAACCGTTACCTACTGGGTTTACAGAAGCTGGACTTTGCAGCCTCTCAGGTGACATTTTCCATACATCCAACTTGCAACCTCTTACCCAATACAGGGATGTAGGGAGCTTGGATCCTATCCAGTGGAAGCACTGGATACACCCTGGACTCAGCCCTAGTCCATTAGCACATCTTACACAATCACACACTAGGGGTCATTTAGAAATGCCATTTTGCTTGCCTGTGTGTTTTTGTATAGAACCCACCTGGACCAGTCAAATATATAGAAACACAGGGTCAGAACTGGGCTTGGGCAGTATCTATTTTTTCATACTTCACTATATGTTTTTTGACATTATTTTCAACAGCAGCACTATCCCGGGATTTTGAAATCATAGTGATAAAATTTGCTGAGTGGGGGGGTCCCTATAATAAAATCTGCTGGGGTTGGGGGTGTACAAGAACATTTGCCAAGTGGGGGGGGGGGTCCCACAATATATTTTGACAAATTTTATGGTGGGGAATCATGACTATAAAATCCAGTGTATACCCAAAAAACCGTAATACCACGAGGTCAGAGACTATTATCCTATGTGGAAACTGCATGAAGTAAAACATTATGGATCTTGAATCAGACCACATGATCCTTAACTGATTCCTCTGGCTACAGGTGTCGGTGATGCAGCAGGAATTAACTGCCCTGCAGCCAGAGCTGATTAAGACATCAGCTGAGACGGAGAAGATGATGGTGAAGATTGAGAAGGAGACTGTGGAGGTGGACGCTAAGAAGAAGCTGGTGTCTGCTGATGAGCAGGTGGCTAACGAGGCAGCAGCTGCCGCCAAGGCCATTAAGGTATCATTTCATGCTTAAGGGATTGTAATGACAAAGCTGTAGAGCTTCTTATTCTATATTTGTTATAGATTTCAGTTGGAAGTGTTCTAAATTAATATTAATCCATCCATCCATCCATTTTCTATAACCGCTTATTCCATATGGGTCACGGGGGGTCCGGAGCCTATCCCGGAGGCT
>JAAGVU020000092.1:19127158-19140155 GCA_011763525.2 Mormyrus iriodes | reverse complement strand
TGTGTGTGTGTGTGTGTGTGTGTGTGTGTGTGTGTGTGTGTGTGTGTGTGTGTGTGTGTGTGTGTGTGTGTGTGTAGGGTAGCCCTTCCATTTCACTTGACTTTAAAGTCTGTTAGCAGACACAAGTCAAAGATGTTACTTAACTGTATATAATACTTCAAGGTGCTGGTATTTCGCTGGTGTACAAACTGGTACCAGCGCTGAATGACATTCAGCCTCCTGTGGCATGAAGACGACGAGGCGGGGTATTTTGTAGTGAATTTTGGAAATGGCTGTAGTATATTATAGGGCTGGACGATGTGTGATATTAATACCAGCATCACATGGTATGCACATGCAATTCTCACGTCGCTAGTCAGCTAGAAAATAGGCTGTTTTTCTTACCTTTAATTCTGTACAGACATTATAGTGTAGGGAGTTCATACTATACTATACTTAAACCATTAGTTTTAGTCATAGGAAAAAAGTTTTGAAATTCTAATGATTATTCCTTTACAAGATATTCTAATGTGTTTAAAAATCAGTTTAGCGTTTACCTCCACTGCTTTTGCATGATCTCTGCATGCATTCTGAGAGATGATCATAATCATTTTCATCCTTGCGGTTTAAATCCCTCGGTTTGTGAGAACCTTTTTACTTTAAAAATACTCCAATATTTATTGAAACAAAATCACTTGTTTCTTGTATCTGTTCTTCCTACCAGATCTCAATTAAAGCTTGGATCTCTTGTCCACATTTCCATTATTATTACTTTGATCTTTTTTTACTGTATCATTGTTTTCTGAGTTTGTTTTGAAGATGGCGTTTTGTATTGTTTCAAAGGCAGGCTATTTGCATAACCAATTAACAGAAAGCGTTTCAAGTCGCACCCCAAAATGCCGAAGTACCCCAGTTGGTTTGACACTTTCGGTACTGGAACTTTTGGTACTGGTACTCGACCGGAAGTCAATGGAAAAGGGAAAGTACCAAGAATATCGTACAAAAAGTACAGTACCTGGTGCTGTGGAAAAACACCCTTAATCACTTCTGTAGAATGTGCTCAGTGAATATAGTGAATAATGCATAAAATTCTCTGTAAGTCATTAGGACATTCTCCAGACTGAGCTTCCTGTCACTCATCACTTATTAAATGTAATTTGAGAAAATCTCTGGAGGAAAAACTGATCATTTGACACTAATTGCAGTATCACCAAAAGCATTCACGGTTAAAATAAACAGAGCCTAAATGAATGCAGTACATTTAATGTATATAGTGTATATATTTAATGAACATCCCTTTCAGTTACTTTCCTGGTCATCATTATGTCTTGGTTTACTGTTAGTATATGGTATGGTAAATGGTAATATTACCATTTAAAAAAACTCAACTATTTAACAGTTCTAAAGACGGTGCTAAGAATACAAATGATCATTGAAATCAATATTTTATTAACCAAACGGTGACCAGACCCACTGATCCACCAACGAATGTGGAGGTTATAATGGTGAATGGGAGTCTGCACATAAAATGAAATTTACACTATGAAGGTTGGAAAGTCAGCAAGGAGGTCCAATAATCTCAGCAGTCCCAGCTAAATTGCTTTTTATTGGATTTTTGCAATAGGATGCAACATCCGATTCGCTGCGTTCCTCCCCACACAAAACCACCTGACACCGGAGCTGTGTGTTTCCTGTAAGATTGGTAAGAAGAATTTGCGGTGCTTTAGCGTGACATCTAACATTATCTAAATTTAAACACTGTGATTAAGGTTGTCATCCTATCGCGTAACGCAAAACCTACGGTCTGCAAGGGGTCACGGTGACAGGCTGGTGAAGGTGGGAAATGCAAACACTGAGAAGAGTTTGGGAGAAATCTTCCTGACAGGTATGCTGTAGGAGAGTATTGTGGCCTGTGGCATTATGACCTGGGCGCATTCATTCATATCAGTGTGTGGGCAGGAGCTCCAACATGTGTACCATGTGTGGGAGGCAGTGCTGCACCCCTGAGGCCCACGTGCTGTGTGTGGCGGACGGCGGAGATACCATGGCAATCAGCTCGGAAGCGGTACCCAGTGTTGTCGTCGTCAGTTTCATCGGTGGTAGAATATTCAGCAGACAGAGCCCCACCCTGGGAAGAGGCAGCCAAGTCGCTCGCTTTCTAAATCTAATTTTATTTGTGGGAGAAAGGATGTAAAATGCCACAAAACCAGGCAATAACTCACCAACTGCAGAGGCGTTAAAAAAAAAAAAAAACAATTATGTGCGAAGAATTGTGTTCCCGGCAAGTCCCTGTTTCTGTCTCGCAAGAGTCATTCCGTGCTTTTACAGCCTGGCTATACACTTAAACGCTTACTTCAAATTGAACACTCTGGATTTGCGGTGAAATTCTTTCATATAACTTCGGAGAGTATAACCACTTATTCTGAAGTGCTGGTTGCTTGATTAGTCACAGAGTTTCCCAATCCAGTCCTCGGAGACCCACAGCTGGGCCACGTTTTTGCTCCCTCTGAGCTCCCTGAGGACCGGATTGGGAAATGCTGGTTTAGCAGAATGATCTTAAACACCTTGATATTTAAGCATGTGGCACATATTCTTCTCTAAATGATCAGTGTTGCATGTTTCCCATGTCGTCGAGGCTCTGTACTCCTCTCGGGCATCCCATGGCTGGTCCAGCACCCACGAGGGACCCCCCTGCCTTTACGTCATGAGTGCAGTGTGTATTGTGGCTGAAAGTGTATATTCTGGAAGTGAAAGCCAGTGTTATGGGACTGTAACTGTCTGTCTCTCTGTCTGTCTGCTTTTCAGCATTGTGGATGTCGAGCTCAGCCCACTGAAATTGGTGATGGTTCCTCCTTTCTTTACGACCGGAGTGTTCCGAGAAGTCTGTGTGAGTATTTTCTCTTTATGGCTTACACTGGGGGTTGTCATTAGCCGGTCCTGAGGAGCTGGAAGCGGGGGCCACTGCCCCGTTAATTGAGTGTTTCTGCAAGCTGGCGGGAAAGGTGGGACGGACCTCCGTTTCCGGCGTGACAGCCTTTGGAATGTGCCTGGTATTTTTTATTTTTTTTTGCTGTCTCAGTTTTTAAATATTAAATAAGGTCATGAGCTTATATTACAATGTGTTTGTTTTACATAATTGCCATTATTGGGTGCCACGGTGGCTCAGTGGGTGGTGCTCTGGGTAGCTCAACCTTCCATGAGAGAGGGTTTGAAATATGACCCCCCCAACTGTGTGTGTGTGTGTGTGTGTGTGTGTGTGTGTGTGTGTGTGTGTGTGTGTGTGGTGGGGGGGGATTTTGCAAGGTGGAAATACAGCCAACCTCTGTGGGGGCATCCCACCCTCATGACTGCAATGAGCCCTTAACGTCGGACTGCCGTTAACCTGCTACTCAGAAACCAGCTATTCGCCCGGTTTCTAAGATGAGACCCTTCTGGTTTTTCGCTGATATCGTGAAATACAGTTTCCGGGTTCTGGCCATGCAGCTTGCTAGGATGTTTGTTTACGTTCTACATATAATCCAATAAAAAAGGGACTTGCGGCAATCCCTGCAGAGGGTTTTGTTGAACCGTTAGCATAGTGCTGACGGCCTAGCGCTAGTCATTAAGCTAAGAGCAACGGCCTAAGAGATCGGCCATCAAAAGCTGAACAGCCGTCGCCTTTTCCGCCACGTTTTGCCTCCGTGCTTCGGCTCGGCAGTAATGCCAGTCGGGGAGATTGTAAAGGTGAGTCGAGTGGTACTGATACAGCGGCCCGCAGATGGTAAGGAGAGTAAAAAGTGCCGAGGATCCCGTAGGAGTAATATTGAGATATTGTGTGCGTCTAGGCTGAGTGTGTTTCATCTGCCGACGGCCCTAAGCGGTCCTTAACATTCCTTAATCGCCCAGTGTAATTGCAGCCTATGCTCTCTAATTCACAGGCTCCATCTTGCCCTGACTGCTGGTGTAACAATGCTCAAGTAGTAACTGCTCTCCTTTATGGTCAGCTCCAATTTTGTTTTGTTTTCTTATTTTCTTCTATTTGGGCAGCGCCTTGGTACGCCGCGCCAGTGGCCTGCTTCACCCACTTGCTCAATGAAGGCGAGCAAAGCGGTTGTTTTCCTCGCGTTGTGTGAGTTTAGTGAGCAAGTCTAAACAATGACCGCTAATCTGGAAGCATCGCCGAGCTCCTCGTGAGACTGGCTGGTCCTGCGGCCGTGGTAATGAGTTTAGTGTCCCGCCCCCCTGCGCTGCGCCTCCCACCCTCCAGATGGCGACTCGCCATGTCACGCTCAGCATTTCTCTAGTTCATAGACCAATGAACAGGGACTCACCGGGGTGGAATGCTTAAGTCATTCAAGGGTCTTGCAACTGGCAGTAGCTGGACCAGCTCACTCCCTGGTCTATGTTTGTACATTACAGCTTTATTTTAAATATTTTTTGAGCTTCATTTTATATTTATTTGGTTGATTGTTTTGTCCAGAGCAGCGGACATGATGGGAAATCTTGGGTTCAGAGAACAGGGTCAGCCAGCACCCCTGGAGCAGTTGAGGTTAAGGGCCTTGCTGATGGGCCCAACAATGATAGTTACTCTGCCAGCCACAGGATTTGAACCCACAACCACCCAGACACGGATCCTGACCCTACTGAGCTCCACTGCTCCCTACTGAGAGAGCTTCCGCTGCCTACTTTTTTTTGTGAGAAACGGCCCATTCTTTTATCCTGTGCTTCCACTTCAGGGGATTCTCCTGCTCCTCCTGTGCCTTTCTGAGCCCAGACACCAGGCATCAATGTCACCTGCATGTTACTGGACCAACGGTTGCAGTCTGTGATGCTGCATAATGAACATCTAAAGTCCAGACAGTATCTGAACATAAAAGATTTCAAGGAGTTTTCTGTTAAAGCTTCACTCTTCTATATGCACACACTATAATATTATTTATAATGTTGTTTATAAGCTTATTTGCACATTCCCCAAAGCTGTTTGTACCCTACATCTGGTTGTCTCGCCTTTTATTTATACTTTCCATGTTTATTTATTAATAAGATGTTTTTATATTTGTCTGTCTCTCTCCGTTTTATTTTTGTATTCTATTTATTATTTTTTGTATTTTTATGATTTTATGTTAAAGTTTATATATAAAGTGTGAATGACTGTAGGAATGTGACCGTAGGATGCATATGTAGTTTTAAATGTGCAGATATAATCTGATATTTATGGTAATTGTTTAATATGTATGTTCTGGGGATTGCCTGCCTGCCTATCTCTGGCATGACAGCAGTACAGTAAACTTTGTGCGCCATCTGCAGCCGCTCGTCTGAGTGCCAGCTCCTCACTCAGTGCCCATCTTGTCCTCCCTGGCAGGACCTGATGGCATGCTGAGGTGTGTGGCCAGCCCAGAGCAGCGGTATCGCGGCGGAGCCAGCCAGACCTGAGGTGCCGAGGGCGGGAGGGTGGAGGGGCGGGGGGCAGAGGACGAGACATGGGCCAGTGTGTCACGAAGTGCAAGAACCCGTCGTCCTCGCTCGGCAGCAAAAGTGGAGACAAGGAGTCGGGCTGCAAGTCTCACAAGAAGGGGGCGGGCGTAGGGCGTAGCGGGGGCGGCGGCCACAAGGAGGAGGCCGGCCCGGGCTGTGGCAAGTCTGCCGGTGACCTGCTGGCAAACGGCACCAAGATGATGGAGGTGACAGCGGAAACAGCAGCCCCTCCAGCACCCCCGGGTGAGCAGCGCAGGGATGAGCCATCACCTAACGGCGAGGAGTTCTCCCTGGTGCGAGTCGAGGAGCTCTTCAGCTGCTACAAGGACGAGAAGGATGATGCCATCCTGGAGGAGGGAATGGAGCGCTTCTGCAATGACTTGTGCGTGGACCCGGCCGAGTTCCGCGTACTTCTGCTGGCCTGGAAGTTTCAGGCGGCCACCATGTGCAAGTTCACAAGGTAAGAGGCCAAGCCAGCTCTTCTTACGACCGCCGGACAGAAAGTGCCAAATCCGAAAAGTATCGATGGTGTTCTCTCATTAGTAGACCAAGTACCACGTCCCTTGGAAAGCTTGTTGTGTAAATAATTTAGCGGTCAGCGATGGGGCCTCTGCAGTTTTGCTGGAGGGAATGAGTGAAGGATTCTCCTGGGCTCCCGGTGGTGCAGAATAGTCGCTATGGCTATAGTTCAGCATTTGCTGCCTGCAGGGGAATAATGGCTGCTATCACTGATGGGATTGGGCCGTCGCTAACGTCGGTGGCCAAGCAACTTTATGTAAAATGATGGGAATGCTGAGGCTGGAGCAAAAGACACACAATTACCCACAATGCTAGTGCAGGCATTAATGTTTTTGTAGGAGCAAATGGCCGGCTCATAACCGGTCAGCGAATTCATTCCATCCTTTTACATATCTGTTACATGAACGTGATGCTACTGTCCCCGACACCCTCCCCCCCCCCATTTTTAAAGGTAATTTTACAGGATGACATTTTCAAAAGCACAACAATATTGTTTCACCAAGTATAACTTGTCCTCTATCTATTACTACCTATTGTATTACTGTAAAATGCATGAAAAAATGTATATTCTTATGAGTGTGGAAATGTATGCTGTAGCAAATTAGCGCATGTGAATTGTATCAACTTCCTTCAGATTGATTTGTAAATACTCCTATTAAAAAGTGTCAAACTAAAGCTAAAATTTGATTATCAAATATAGTTATTATTTATGAAGAGAGTAAGGCCAGTTAAAACTTGGGATTTATTTTTTTTGTTAGACCAAGTCGCAACAACTAGAACATAACACATGCTAGTTGCTAAAAGGTTAATTGATAACCTTTGCGTTGTTGGCCGCTCTGTTTTATTTATCATCTGTAATCAGTTACAGTCGTGGTTACTGATGACTGAGTGGATGGGGATTATCGCCAGGTGACCAGAATGAAGGCCGGGTCTAAGTGCTCAGCTTCGTGGCTGCTCGGGGTAGGAAATGCATCCCCGGTTAGCCCACAGCTTTGCCATTTGGGAAACGGGCATGATGATCACAGCAGTGTTGAAGCTGCAGCAGATTGTATGTGCTTCTCCCTGTGGTAGAGTTTGACACTTTTCGCAGCGTGCCTCTTGGCACTTCAGATTGACCTTGACTTATCAAACCTGGAATTAGCCCCAGTGTTTTAGCATTAGACGCTGAATGTTATTCTGCTCTTTCACCTTTCACCTTCTCTTGATGAACCCCTCTCTCCTCTGGTGGCAGACACCAGCTATTTTACTGCTAACCAGATTGCAATATTTCTGGATTTTAAGGTCTTATGTCTTAACATGTCTTATGCCTTATATTTTTAGGGCTGGGAAATTTTACCATGTTAAGACAGCGTTAATTTGAAAACCATAATGCATTACTGTTTTATTCACATCAATGCATGTGATATTTTGAAAACCAAATGGGAATATGGTGTGAGCAGTGTTGTGTAGTAATCCTATAATACTCCTTCCTGGTTGTAAACGATGTGAGAATTTAGGTCACGATGTTGCACAGAATCCCAGAATTCAAAGTTAAAACTAAACATTCAATTAACGTCTCACGCTGATGCTGATATTACCTGGTTTACTTCAATAAAAAAAAAATCACTAGACTGAGGCTTGCATAGGATTTGCAGTATTTATTATTTTGAAGTCTTATGCTTTAAGATCGTTCATGTTAAGTGCATTTTCAGTAGGTTTTAGATTGATCACCCGGTCAGAAGTAGCGTGTCAATCCACCTGTTGAGTGCCTGTCATTATGTGTATATGTGATATATGCCATTAATTGTACTCCCCGGCCTTCCAGGAATATATATGGTTTTAGCACCGGCCCGTTGCTGCAGAAACTGATAGAGAAGAACAGAGCAGAACTTCATACACAAGCCAATATCTGAAAAAAACTTCACCAGATCTTTTTCAAACTTTGCACAGGTATTTTATGGGTGAGGAGTTAAAACTGATGAAATTTTGAAACCAGTTGTTCCACAATTGAAGCAGCACCCCATATTGATAGCAAAAAAGGGCAGTTTTGCAATTGATCTCGTTAATACGATAATTCAGTTTTTGATTGAAAAACTTCTAACTTTCCAGCAGCATTGTATGCGTGCAAAAGAGGAGCTGATTAAATTTTGAGACAATTCAGAAGTGACGCCGCTTAATGGCAGCAAAGGGAAGGGTGAAAGCAGACCACATTTGACCTTGTGAATGTGATAAGTCAGAAAGTATTTGAATCTTATTTCTGATCTACATCTGGTTTTATTTTCAGTGAAATTGCCCCAGAAACAAAGCAGCAGCACTGTGTGGCACCAAAAGGTGGAAATGGCAGCTGTAGAAGATACTTGGTCTTATGAACAGAATAACTCTAAAAGTATTACAGGGAACTTTGCAGGCACATTGCAGGAATGACAAACTGGAAATGGTCCTATTTTGAGACAGATGGCCCCAAAACTTAGGCAGCGCCACACAGCGATAGCAAAAAAAATGGTAGGTTCAGACATTTACCGTTAGTGCAATAACTCAAGTGATCAGCAGATCTTTGTCAACCTTTGCAGACATACTGGAAAGTTGAAGGTCTAGACCTGGTCAAATTTTGAAATCAGACTAGAACTGAAGCAACGGCGCTGAGAAACAGTAAAGAGAAGGATCAGATTTAAGGCTCATCCTTGTGAATAGGCTGAATTCATTTGTCATTAATTTACTCTGCTTACCCTATTTGATCTTTGATGGGTCTTATCACTGCTTCACAAAAACAATGAATGGATGAAAATTTACATCTAAAAATGATCAGATCTAAAATTGTAATTCCAACAACAGAGGGCAGAAAAATTGGAATAATGGAGTGCAGCCTTGAGTGAAAACCCCTTCCACGTGATCTTACCAGGACACTTTCTACAGCTCTGGATTTGGACAGGAGAACATCATCTCAAAGTAATGGTGGTGATGTAATTGCCGCAGCCAGGATACCTGCTGATGTTCTTATGGCAGGTGCTGATGTTCTTGTTCCTTGGCTCTGATGGTAATAGCCAGTCTCGATGGGTGGGAACATTTAAGACATTCTGTTTCTGAGTTGTGGCTTCAGCGATAGCCTTCAGGACCTGGTTGTGCTTCCAACGGTACCGCTTCTCACTCTTTGCCTTTGGGCAGCAACTTATGATGTGCTCCAGGGTTTCACGCTTGGAGCACAGAGGACTGGCTGGTGTCTCTGCCTTGCCCCACCTGTGTAGATTGGATGGACTGAGGAGCATCTACAGCCTGGATGAGGAATTTGATGCTGTGTAGCTCAGCTTTCCACAGGTCAGCCCAGGTCACCTTCCTCTCTACCGTATTTTCCCATCTTGACCAAGCACCCTGCTGCCTCATTCCCACCACCCAGCATGATCTGTCCTTTAAAACTGCTGCTCTCACTTCCTTCTGGACCAGTTGATTTTTTCCTCCTTGTTGATGTTAAGGTGGGATGGTAGGAAGGATTCTAGTCCAACTCGGACTTGCATCACCCCGTCCACCATTATGTTGTGACGTAGGCTTGGCTTGCAAAACTACTTCCTCTGCCCCCCAGTTCCTGCCAGTCCTTGTGCCAGCTCTGGCCACTTCGGATCACTTGACCCTCTACTGAACACTTCCCTGGTACTTGTAATCTGGAACTCCTTATTTGAACACTTGAGTGGCAGTCATTTATTTTAATGACCATTTAGACCAGTGCCTGCTCAGGTTCCTTGGGAAGCCTAGCCATCTCTGAGATGTGTACAAGCACATAATCTGTTTACAATTTTAATATTTCTGAATGTTGCAATTTCAAAATGGTTTTGCCTCCAGCTCAAACCCGCTCCACACAGTTCTGTTTTTTCCCTCAGCTGTGCCAATTCCTTTATGCCCCACCAGCCGCCACACTTTGAATACCTCTCGTATGTAGGCTACCATTATTGCATAAGTTAGTTGTTACTTTTATGTCACAAATTTTGGTTATAGTTCAAAATAGAAATAAATATATTAGTGGTGTCAATTACAAAAATTAATGCAGTAAATCACAATAATATGCTGTGATTAATCATGATTAATCGCAAGTTAGTTTTAAACTGGTAGTATTTGCTTGTATTTTTTGGCAGATGGAACATTTCCAATGACACCAGATCTAATTGCCAAGGTGTGCAATAAAAAAAATAGAGCCTTACTTATAATGCAGTTCCCTCTCTCATCTTATTGCCATCTGTTTATCAAGCCTCTTTGAAAACATTGAAATTCAGCTTGTACTTGCTTGCAAGTAGTATGTTGTTGAAATACTATAAATAATGTGTACATCACAAGTTTTAAGAGAAACCCTTAAATACATGCTAAAGCATAGGTATGTCTCAGGATCTTGAGAATTTTTCCAAAAAAAGTTACATTGAAATACAGCACTTGTTTTATGTGTAGCGCAATTGACATTACCTTAACTTTAATTTTTTTTTGTCATTTGTTTGATTTGGTGTTTTGTAACCATTTCTCCCAAATAGTTAGCCGACAAACAAGCAACACAAAACTGGATTTTTTTCTTTGTTTTATTGCATGTAACCCTCAATAAAGTTTTTTTTGTTTGTTTTTTTCTTGCATCCCAGTAACTCTTGCACTGGATTTGATGAAATACTTTTATTACAGAAATTAATGGTAATTCAATTGACTACCCCAGAGATAAAATTGACAGTTTAAATAATTGTCACAATTTTGAGTGTCTTTAAAACTCATTTTAAAAATTTAGAGAAAATGTCATGTTACAGTGATGATATTGTCAGAATGGCCAATATATTCCCCTTTGTGTTAATTCTCCATGAATTCAATATATTAATATTAATACGTTTTAGTATTGGGCACAATTCGTGTGCAATCACAGAAAGTTGATTTTATTTTATTTTTTAATTAGGTACAATTTTTGTACCATTGAATACACAAAATGATGTTAACCTCCTGTAACTCACTGTAAACCAGTTAATCAATTTGCTAGTGTAATCGTTATTCAATTGACGTTAATGTTACTTATAATTCCAGATGTGGAGCACCACTTATTTAAAATTTTAATGTTTACTCACTGGCGGAAGAGTTTTCCTAATAAATGCCTTTTCAGCTCATAAACATGAAAATAATGTCTTTAGATACAAACATGCAAGCCAAAATATTTAGTTTTTTTTCTTGCACCATGACCAAGAGAAACTATTCCATCTTACTGTAAGACTCATGCATCATGGCAGAAACTGCAATAAAAATACTTTGACTTGTCATGGTAGTAAATCTCTAACTTAGTTTGACTATTTGATAAGTGACGTGTTCATTTAGCTCAGATTTATAAACATGCCTTCTTTATTCAGTCAAAGACCAATCAAATAAAAATGTGTAGAAATCGTCGGACGGATACCTGACCTGACACTAGTGTCATTGATTTAATGAAATGATTTGGGATATTTTCGTCTGACCATGAGGTGGGGGGGGGCATCATTTATTTCCCAAAGGTGCCTCACAGCTTGTTGCCATGGCAAGAGCACAGCAATTAAAAATGCGGAGCCCTGCGAGTGGGATAGAGGGCGAAACGACGGCTTGCACCAGCATGATCCTTCCTTGGAATTTAATATGCCTCAGTTAGCTCTTTCCTGGATGTCGTTTGTCTTTTCACACATGGGCCGGCTTACACTGACTGTTCTCTTGCCGTTATTATGGAGAGACAGGCACTTCATTGGCATGTAAAAGTGCGCAGGGACAATAAAATGGATCACTCGTTGGGCTCCAGAAAATGTTGATCCAACGGCAACCTTCTGGAGACTAGGAGGCGTGGCAGCTCCAGCAAACAGGAACTCTGTCTGCGGTGTGGGGGCTCCGGTTCGGCCCAGTGCGGGGGTGTTTACGTTTCTCAGCCCCAAGTGACCTTTCAACATGACTTCGAAACAATACGGCTGTAATGAAATGGATCATCTTGATTGCAAAACTGTTCGGTTGGCCTTCCCCTTGGGGCGGGGCGGGGGGGAGGGGGTTGTGGGCAGACTATACCATGCCTGTAGTGGTGGCTGAGGAGATTTCCTTGCTGTGGCGTAATCAGACTGTCTTACTCGTGTGTCTGAAATGTAGACATTTCCCAAGCAAGCCCAGGTCAGGGAGTCTTTGTGTATCGGCTAATAGCATTTCTGTTTTTGCTGATATGTGAGCTGGTCTTGCACAGTTGCACCGCCATATTGCTCAGTTCTACACTCTGACTTTTGTGTAATGTGTTAAAGCCATATTCACCAGGCATCGATTAATCTGACAATGTAACAATATTGTAATTTGATTGTTTATTTGAATTTGTTAATTATGTTCTATCATGTAGGTGTTTTCTGGTAAAATAGCTTTTAAATAGTGACAAATACATAGCCAGCAAAGTGTTACTTCCAGGCTTAATTCAGGAAGCGAGTCTACGCAAAGATATTGTAGGAAAATTTTGATGATGTAGGTAAGTCTAATTTCTTTGTACCAGATGATGCTCACAGAAATGCTACATCCCAATAAAACATTTCTCACGCTAACAAATTTGTGAGCGGTGATTAAATTAGTTGGATAAAATCAGAAAACTGTAGCGGGAAGTGTTTTGGCCCTTGGCATCATCAATCTTGAAGTATTATTTCCACACAAATGTGTAAACAACAATGAGCGTGGTGGTGTTGCTCTCGCAGAAGTCAGTGGCTAATTTTATCTCCTTCCACTTTGTGATAGCAGTGCATCTGCACGCGGGCTCGCTGCAGCTCCAGCAAACACTGGTGGTTTCCGTGCTCCTCTGGCCTGCGGTTCCACGTGCTGCCGACCTCCTTTCTCACATGTTATTGACTTGCCATCAGTTGCACCACACCCTGTGCAGATGGGTTCCAGCTCCAACGTTGCTTTCGACATAGCTGAGTGGTTCTTGACCCAATTCTTAGCCCTCCCTCAAGCTAGACCACATTTTTTGTTCTATCCCACCTCAAACCCCCCCCCCCCCCTCCCGTTTTTACAACTTTTTTCCCTCTTATAAAATATACACTTTTCTATTTTGTTTGCTAGCAGGGAGGCCATCGAG
>JAAGVU020000092.1:19112594-19127058 GCA_011763525.2 Mormyrus iriodes | reverse complement strand
CTCCCTCTATCAGTGCGTTTCTTCCCCCATCTCAGCGCCCCCCCACATGATAACCCATTTTTTTTATTCTACCAAACCCCCCACCCCCCCCCCCCCCCTTTTTTTAAAAACTTTTTAGCTAATAATAAAATCCTTCATTTCCTGTTTTAGGCGAGCAGGTGGTGATCTAGAAGGCAAAGTAGGCTCTGGGGGAGAATGAGAGCTGTGTTGAGAGCCACTGAAGTAGCCTACTGGGAAATCTGCCCCCTCACAGTCTTTCTACCTCTTTCTCTGCCCTGCCACCCCCCCCACCCCTGCAGGAAGGAGTTTGTGGAGGGCTGCAAGGCCATCAAGGCAGACAGTCTGGATAGCATCTGTGCACGCTTCCCTTGCATGCTGCTGGAAGCCCAGGTGGAGGAGAAGTTCAAGGACCTGTACCGCTTCACCTTCCAGTTTGGGCTGGACTCGGAGGAGGGGCAGCGCTCGCTGCATCGGGACATTGCCATCGCGCTCTGGCGCCTGGTCTTCACCCAGGACATGCCGGCCATCCTGGACTGCTGGTTGGACTTCCTGACGGAGAATCCCTCGGGGGTGAAGGGCATCTCACGGGACACGTGGAACATGTTCCTCAACTTCACTCAGGTTATTGGGCCGGACCTCAGCAACTACAGTGAGGATGAGGCCTGGCCCAGCCTATTCGACACCTTCGTGGAGTGGGAGGTGGAACGACGGAAGAAGGAGGACGCCTTGGCCGAGAGGCCCCTTGGGGACCCCAGCACAACGACACCAGGCTCTGAGAATGACGAGGAGGATGAGGGCAGCCAGATTGGCCACTGACTGATCTGGGACTGCCAGTGAAAGACTCATTAAAAGTAAAACTGCATCTGTGAAACTGTCACCATTATTGTTGTTTTTATTTTGAATTTTTTTAATGAGGTGTGGGTGGGTATGTGAGGGACAGGGGTAATTTCTTAAGTACCCTAATATGCCTTGTTTTATGAAAGGGCTCTAGAATATTGTGTAATGATGCCAGGCTGTTTTATTTAAATTATTATTTTTGTTTTTATTTGGGTAACTGGATATTGTTCTTTTTAAACTGACATCCCCCCCCACACGTAAGATGATGGTGTCTGTTGGTGTCTGGGTGGGGGGGGGGGGGGGCTGCTGAGTATAGGGTCATCACATTTCTCCAGGTGATAACGGTTGGTATTATGGAATTTGGTAGGACCAGAACTCATGTGTTTTTAACCAAGGGAGACAATGAAATTGGGAAAAAAAGTTGAGATCTCCAGCAATTATATCATTTCAGTTCCATTTTTATAATGTGCAGTGATTTATTAAAAATAAAAGTGTTCATCCGGTGGACCCTGAAACAAAACTCCATTCATTTTGTCCTTATATACTCTTCCCCTTACCTCTGCCGCTTTACTTACTATTTTTTTTCCAAGTTAAAGAATCTGGCAAAAACAAACTTGCACCTGGCTGCTTTTGAGGTAAATTTTTCACAATAGTTTTTCCTGATGGAGATGTACTTCTGCCCTGAATGCAGTTAATGCTCCCAAATACAGGACCACAACTAGCTTTACACGGACAGTGCCATGTCTCAGAATGTCTTGTGATCTTAGTTAATTACAGCCCTGTTTCCTAACTGGCTACAACCCCGTTTCCAAAAAAGTTGGGTTGCTGTGTAAAATGTAAATTAAAAACAGAATGCAGTTATTTGTAAATCATATAAACCCATATTTAATTGAAAATAGAGCAAAGACAACATCAAATGTTAACTTTTTTTTTCTTTTGTTTTATGACAAATACATGCTCAATTTGAATTTGATGCCAGCAATATGTTTCAAAAAATTTGGGACAGGGGCCTGTTTACCACTGTGTTGCATCACTTCGACTCTTAACAACACTCTGTATACGTCTGGGAATTGAGGAGACCAGTTGCTGGAGTTTTGAAAGTGAAATGTTGTCCCATTCTAGCCTGATATAGGATTTCAGCTGCTCACAGTTCAGGGTCTCCTTGTCATATTTTTTGTTTCGTGATGCCCCATGCGTAATACAGGTTTATATGATTTGTGAATCATTGCATTTTGTTTTTATATACATTTCACACAGAGTCACAACTTTTTTGGAAACAGGGTTGTATAAGCCATCTATGATAAGACAAATATCCCCCCCACCTTAAATGCTGCCAATTATCAAGTAGGTATGCCATTCCTGATTTTATTTTTGTTTTTTGATCAAATGTATTTTATCGACTATCTATTGACTATTTAAATCCTAATAACAGCACATGCGCAGTGCTTCGACTGCCCTGAGTTGTGATATTGCTGTTGAATGGTTTCTGGTGTGTATATTAAAAAAGGAAAAAAAAAATCAAAGACAAGTAAAAAAAGAAAAAAAAAAAAAAAAAACTTGTTGTTTTTCAGGCACTTTATTGTAATGATAGTAATGGAGGTGAAGGTGAAAATTTCATCTAGGGAATGTGGTTTACCTGAAAATCAGAGCAAGCGATCTCTATTTACTGATATTTTTGGGGGAATTTAATAGGATCTTAGGGCCATTGAATTATAGCAACGCACAGCCCCTTGTTACTTCTAGACTCATCAGAAACATGGTGGTCCCTCCTGGCAGATTTCCCCAGGTGTCAGAGGTTGAAGGGCTACACAGTGCATAGCTATGAGTTTCATTAATGAGGTATAACTCTTGCTGTGATTTTACGCATGGCAGGCTGGGGAATTTGCTAACATAACAAAGAACCACTAAACATATCGTGGGAAAAACAAGGAAACGTGTCATTTGTAAGCTGCGAGGGTAGGTGGAGGTATTCGCGTGAAGGTGGTGGGTGTGCGCATTAACTCAGATTGCTCGGGAGTGCAGGAATTTGGGGCTGGACACATGATGTGGTGTGTGTCATAAGCAGCCTATATTTTGAAACGGGCAAGGAGCCTGAGTCTGGCATCCTGTGTGTTTGTGTGTCTGCTGGTTTCCAATCAGGATGCAAAGGGAGAGTGTGATGGGTGGTGTGGCCTGTGGCCCATGCATGTGCAGCAGGAGCAGGGCCTTACTGACATGAAAATGAGAACACACCATAGTAACTAATTGGTGTATTTTTTTTTTGGGTGGGGGCTAAAGTTTGTGTTTCTGTTTCAAGCAATTACCAATAATGTGTCCCAACAAGCAGTTCCCTAATCACACTTATAGTGGGGGGTGTCTACAGAGGATTGTGCAATTTGTAGAATTTTCAGTTGTGTTCCACAGTATTAAGGCCAACAGGGCTTCAAAAGTTTCAAAAGTGTGTTCTCACCAACTGTTTCTTGGAAACCTTAAGATGACATGAAGTGACATTAATTACAAAAAACTAATGAAGATTCTAGAAAATGTATCTATGAATGGTGGAGAAAGATTATTATTGTAAAATGTACTTCACGGTTTAAATACTTGGAAACTTGGGGATTGTGAGTAAATGTTGCTCTGATTACTGACCACAAATGGTGTATCGGGAAACTATAAGCTTTACAGCTCCGGCACGTCGTGGCATGTTCTGCTTTTACAGAGTTTCTGGAAGACGGAGGGATTTTGGATAAAAGGCCCCTCCTCTCCTAACCTACGGGAAAGTGTGAATGCCATTGTGGGGAAAGCAGGAAGACACGGGTCCTCCACTCCCGATGTGTCTTGTGCGAAAGGCGGAGCGACGGCGATGGGGGCGTTTCCATAGGCGCGCGCTGCTCGCTATTGGCCGGCGGCTCTCCTGGTAACCGGCGCAGCCCGTGTCAACACACCGGAGGCGCACGAGTCGCAATGTTTTTATTGTCCGGCCATTTGGGATCGTTTTCAACAAGATGACATGGACCGTAAGTTAAAAAAGAAATTCTTTTCTGGTGCACCTTGTGTTTTGGAGATCGCACTCTTAAGAAATGCTGATGAACTATGAAAATGAAGCACTGCCGAGTTATCATACTTATGTTCTTAAAACCAGACCTGTTCAAATATTTGTGAGTAATAGTACACGTTTAACAGGAGTTACTATACGTTGTAATATGTAGTAATAACTAGTAGCTTGCATACATTGAATGCATTTACCTTACATTAGTACGGATTGCTCCGTGCAGCGAAGCTAACAGATTAGCTAGCAGTAAAAGTTAGGCCTTCATTGTATCCGCGGCGTGGACTTTTTTGTGAATGCTGCAAAATAATTTCTTCACGGTAGGGTATCGGCATTTACACTTATATGATTTTATTTAACATATAAAAAATAGGCAAAGCCGTGATACCACATTTATTATTGCCAAACGCCACTACGCCAGTCCGCTGTCTTTACATTTCATTGTGATCTGTCGTCATGAACGTCTTTGCATTTCTCTATTATTATTATTATCTAAACACTTTCTTTTTACATTCTGAAACACAGGGGTATCCGAAAAAAACGGCACCAGACCCAAGGCAAAAGAGGTAGGCCCTCCCGCTGTGCTTTAACTTATTTTACATATTGCAACTAATGTGCACGGATGTGGCGGATCAAATTCACTTCATTATCCAGCCAGCGATTTCATTATCCTTTTAATGACATTGATCCTTATGGATAATTTGTACCGGTTAATAAAAGGGATGGCCAAACACCATTTTACCATAGGTAATCAGAGTATGTGACTTGTGGTAATGATTTATCCTCGGTAAGATTACACCCGCTGCACACGTCTAATGTCCAGCAGCCTGTCAAACGTGCGGAAACAATGTAACGATCCAAATGGTTATTTCTCTCTCGTCCTCCTTTTCCCGTTGACGCCGGTGATTGCCGTCTCTGCTCCTTGCTGTCCTTGTCTGTCCCTTACAGACGCCGTAGTTGACTGTGAGAGACTGTAAGATGCTCCTCATTTCCTCTTCTTTCGGCATGCTTGTCATCACTCTGATGGCTAATTTGTGTAATTTGCTTGCACTCTTTCGACATAAACAGTCGTGGCAATTTTAATTTTTATGTCATCCTCTCCTAAGTCGAGTGCATTGTATTTTTATCGTTAAGCTGTATTTTAGACTGACAGAGTTATCGTCTGAAGTTTTAATGTTCAACGATTTGTTACAATATAGAAGTGTTTTTATTCTGCTTTTGATGAAATTTTAGATCGGCTTCTGAATTCGTAACTTTATTTATACTGTTATTTATTGATATTCCTTGTACTGTATGGCTTCTCTTATTGCACACTATTAATCTGCGTTTCTGAGTACCGAGTGGCGTTGCCCTGAAATTCTCCGTCTAATTACTTTTTAAGGGAAGTTCCGGGAGCCCGGGCGGGAGGTTTGCAGCTACAAATTTTGAAGAGAAGCTCGATGAATATTTAACCGTCCTTCGAAAGAAAAACAGGTTAGGTGTGGCTATAACGTTTGCTCGGAGCTTCTCCTGTTACCGAACGAGGCGCCTTTGTGTCCATCCTTCCGATTTGTCAACTGTCATTGCTTCTCTGAATGAGGTGATGCAACCCGATGGGTGCTTTGTTGGCAACAGAAGGTGATACCATTGCTTCTCTTGCATGTGGTTGTGTCTTCTCATGCCCCTGTGTGAGTTCAGATTCCCCCAGGGTAGATCCATATAGTATATGTTGAAAGTCCAACACGCTGTGCATGATGAGTATGTTGGTAATGTATATGAATGCTGTATATGCCCTCCCCAGAATCTTACAGATCCTGAGGACCAAAGATCCGAAGCAGATAGAGCTTGAGCGTCTGGAGCAGGGATTCTCCATATACGTGAACGGAGCAAACTCTCTGGCCAGCAGACAGCCCAGGAGAGGCAGCCAGAAGCCTGAGTCGCAGCCCCCTCCAGCAAGGGCCACCACCGTGGCTGGTGAGCGACACAGACCCCCCTGCCGGAGGCCCGGCTGCACTCCCCCTGCGGCACCATCCCAGTGCCGCCCCATGCTTGTGGACGTGGCTGTAATTCCAGAGTCCCATTTTCAATCTGCGTCCTCCCCAAATCGAGGAATGTGCTTTTATGAGCAAATGATGGAGAAAACGCCATCTGTGCTTTTTAAATGTCTAGCTTTTACTAGGCTCTAGATACCTGCATTTCTCTTAGGAACTGATTAAGTGAGTCTGCTTTATTTGACTATTGCATGAGCACAGGTGCAATTTAATGCTTGTTTTGACATATCCCATCATGCTCTCCTTTGTGACATACACATGTTTGGGGCCTGCGCATGAGGTCAGCCATTTAACCAGCACCGCTGAAGCATTTTTTCTGGGGAGAGGGCCTCGCTCAAGTGCCCAACAGAGATGTGACTATTATGCCAAGGACAGAATTCAAATCGGTGATATTCCAATAACAGGCACTGAGATCTAACCCGCTGAGTCACACACCCAACCTCAGTGGATCCTTTCAATTGTATTAATGTTATCCAACCGTCATCCAACCGACTTACGTCCAGTCATACTTATGTCCCATAAGAACCTTAATAAAATTTATCGAGAAACGTCTGAAGCAGATGTAGTGGACATTAGCGAATGCATTTTACCACGTTTGGCATGTGGCAAGAAACAAAAACAAACCGATTGCGCCGCCACTATAGAGGTTTAGATACATGTGTGTGATATTGTATCTTACTGTTAGACAGTATATTTGACCTCTCCCTTATGATGATTGATATGCTTGCTTCCTCACTTCCAGGACGAAACCCAGCCGATAGATACCTATGTACTTTTTTTTTAATCCTCCAAATGTTTTAATTAGATGTTTCCAGAAGGATTGTGGGTCTAGCAGAAGATCAGCAAGATATTGAGAGAGCACGAAAGGGGAGGAGTCAGACGGCTCCCGAGAAAGTGCGGCGGAAAGAATGGGTTCAGGTAGGTTTGGGCTACTGCTAAAAGTGCCAGCTGGACCTGACAGATTGAGCAGCTTTCTGTGGCTCCCTGTAGGTGATCGTGATGAAGTTCCACTGCTCAGCACCGAGCCAGTGAAAGTTATGTAGGATATATAAAGTGGTGATGGAGAGAAACTAGGCATGTTAAAGCCATAGTGGGCAGGATTATCGTATACTGGCAATCACTGACCAATAGAAACTGCCCATTGGATTAAACCTGTCTGTGATTGGCAGCATACATCAAGACTACCCACTGTGAGACCGAGAGCCTAATGTTCTTGTATCGCTTTTTAAAATAGTACTGTGGAGGAAGATATTAAATTTAGAGATGGCCGCACCAGCCAAATTCTGAATCATTTAGAATGTTCTTCAAATTTTAATATGTCTTCGTAGACCTCGGTTCATCTTAAGGCAGAGGAGGGACCGTCTGTGCGCGTCCGTCCGGAATGCCACTACTCTGAGGACTTCGAGCCCTACGAGAGCGTCGCCATGGAGGTGAGGGGCTCACTGGCATCCCTGGTCCCATGGCCTTTCCTTTGAGTGACGTGTATAAGGCAGTGTCTGTGCTTTACATGTCTGCCTCCCCCCGTAGCACTCAGGAGCCCCTCACAGAGACCCTCGGACAACCCCCAGGCCTTTCAGTGCCAGGATGGAGAGGCGAGGGAGTCAGGGTGATCAGGAGCGTGGAGAGAGAGTCCTCCTCAACATGGATGAAGTCAAGGTCTGTACACCTCTGACTTTGTCAGGTTCAGCCATGCAGCCAAGTGGCAGCAATGGGGTTACTATTGACACCAGACCCCTTACTACAACATACAGTATATTTCAAGTGTCAGTGCCCGGCATTGCTGAAGGTTACTTTGAATTTATAGATGATGCTCGAGAAGAAGGGGCCAACTGAACTGAATTCTAAGAGCCAATCAGAAATGAACTGAGTTCTAGGAGCCAATCAGGGATGACCTTGTCCCCTCCTTCTTTTATTTCACAGATGTTGCGACGGAGCCTGGAAGCCAGTGTGAGCGTGAGGCGTAGCAGCCGCGATTCAGCAGGGGAGGAGTCTGAGGAGGAGTGGGTGGAGGAGCAAATCGAGAGGGAGGAGAGTGCAGAGAGCCTGGAGGAGCTCGGCCTTCCCTCCAAAGTGCCTGCCTCCGGCCTGCGGCCCAGCGAGCCCTCCAGCTGCCACCTTGACCCCGGAGACTTGATAGTGCTGGACTTTGGCCCTTCTCCAAATGGTGACCTTCTGCTGTATATTTCTTGGCGCACTAGTGGAAAACGTTCCCGGAGCACACATTGGTGCCAGGTCAGTCTCCATCCCTTTACGTTGACCTGTGGTACGTTGTCTGTATTTAAAATATATCTGCAGGTGGAAAGATTCAGCGTTCCCTGTCAGCGAAAAGGAAAGCCAGTGTGGATGCATACATTCCGACAAAGCCGGTCTTGGTGAAGAGTAGACTGCTTGATAAGGCTTCCTCTACTTCAGGAAGAGATGCACCAAGTCAGTAGAACCTGCCTTAAGTGACCCTGGAGCTTAATGAGTTATTGGTGTGCACTTTTATTATCCATGCCTCATTAGAAATAGGCGCAATACCCTGGGTTGAGCCTGGATGACACATTTTTAATTGTCGTCTTGTCTTTTCTCAGGGCCGCGGAGTCGCGTGGATCGCCCTCTGTCTGCTGCCCGGAAGACCGCTCAGGAGGGGCGGGACTCCGAGGAGGCGGCGTGCCGTGTGTTCCAGGCGCTTCAGAGAGAGAACAGCATGCTGCAGCCGGGACTGCGGGCCCTGGAACAGAGCCGACCGGTACAGCCCACCGCATCGCGGTCTCTCTCAGCAGAGTGCCGGCCAGCTCTGGCGCTACACAAAGCACCAGAACTAGGCGTCTTTCTTTTCATGATCATTTACATTGACATTAATGACCAGTTTTCCATTTTCTCTCACAAAAATTCCCGTATTTCATTCTTACACCAGTTCTCAGTTCTTTTGGATTGTAACTCACACGTTAACCCGCCTGTTTTTGAAACACTGCATGCGCTCCCTGGGGTGAGCCACACTGCAGAGCTCGTTTTATTTATTTAGCGGATGATTTTATCCATAAAAAGGTCTGTCAATCCTTAGAGCAACTGAGGGTTGAGGGCTGTGCTCAGGGGCCACAATGAAATCACTTTGCCAATCCTGTGATTTGAACTAGCGACCTTCTGAGCGCAAACCCACCATCCTAACCTGCTGAGCCACACACCCCTATTTGATCTCACCTCTGCCTCAGTGACAGCACATCTTCCCCGAGGCTCACCGTGTCACACTCCCCCACTCTTGTCCCCACATAGATCAGAGTGTGCCAAAGGAGTGACGTCTCGGAGCCTGACGGGCAGAACGGGGTCACCAAGGCCATGCAGAGAATCTCGCTCATGGAGCCAAGGTACACCCACAGTCATGCTTCTCACAATATACCGGCAAAGTGTGAAAGGTCTCATTTGTCACAATGACTCAGTGTTAATTTTTTTTTCTCTTGGTTCTCTCTGCTTTCGAGTTTAATAAAATACTTTCTCTCTGTACCTCAGCCAACAGAAGAAACTGCTGAAGGCTTTGGAGAAAATCGAGACTGACACTAATGTTGAGGACCCCCAAACGGCTGAGACCAAGACCAGCAGAGCCAGGCTGTCGGTGAGTGTCACTGCCACTGTGTAACCCTAGAGACCAACCTGGGAAACGTGGACAAAAATGACCCCAGAAAATCCAGCAGAAGTTCTGACAATGCCAGTGAACCCTTTGCTATGGGAGCATGTGACAGTATCTAGCACTTATAATCACCCCCCTTCGCCATGAGCTGTGGCAGCCATGTTAATGTCTAATATTATTTCAGAGTAGGTGAGTACATTGTTTGGGGGATTGTGGGAAATAATGAGCGATGACTTACACCAGCAGAGGTCTCCAGTGCCGGTGGAGGTCACTCCCTCTCTCTACATAACCATGGAGATCCTGTCCAACTGGGGGAACAGCCGGCAAGTGGGGCTCACCGAGATGCAGTTCTTCTGCCCGAGGAACCGGAAGCTGTTTGTGTCTCCACACGACCTGGACATCCGGAACGCTGACAGCCCGGGAAACCTGGGAGCACTGGTCAACGGGAAGGCCAAGGTGATGCTCCAGACATGCAGGATCTTTCCTACAATGAGAGGGAACCTTTTTGGTGCCTTGTTAATGGTGATTGAGCGCACAGGAATAATTGTGTTGAATCAAACCTCTTTTTAATGCTCTGATCTACTCTCCGGTTCGATATGGACAGACTACCAAGGAACGGAACATGTGGACCTGTCCCTTCCACCCTCCAGTCCAGCTCTACTTCATCATCCGCAACCCCGAGAGATCCCCTGACTTTGGAGTCTCCAAGATTAAGATCTGGAACTACAACAGGAGCCTGAATGTAAGCAGCACGCCCCTCACCTTCACCTGGCCACATTGCTCCAGTAGTACAGCCCCCCATCATCTACGGCCTGAATAGGACTGCACCAGAGTTGGATAGTTCAGATTCCGAAAATAAAAATCCAGACCAAGATTTTGTTTCAACCAACCAATTGAGTATAAAGAGTCACAATCACAGAGTACTCAGCTGGTTGGTTGAAACAAAACCTTGGTCTGGATTTTGTATTTTCATGGACCTGATCTTTTCACCTCTGAGCTGCACTGTGATCTATCCATCGGTCTTACCAGGAACTAAGGCAGTGTGGGGTCTTGATGTAAAATCATATATGGATCAGTATTTCCAGACAGTATTAAAGCTTCAGCTTTCAAAACTTGTCCGGTTACACCAGATCTGGGCACAAACCTGCCCCTGGAGCTATTTATAGTAGCCTGTGTGATCATTAAAAAAATAAAAATAAACAGGTTTTTATGTTCAAATCTATGAGGATGAGCAGATTTATGCCCAAAATCTTTCTTGCAATTAATTATAAATGTATGGTAAAATCTGACATGTCTGTTATTGTAGTTTTCTCGGGACATGAAAATAATGATTTAAAAATGTTAACATGGATGAAGCACAGATTTGTCTCTGCAGGGTAAATAATTACCCCGGCCTGGGTTAGACTGTGGAACACAGGGCACAAAAGAATTCATTTTTTCATGGGGGACAAAAACCTCCATTCACGTGTGAGCTCACAGACCTGGGGCAATTTAGAGTCACTAGTTGATCTTGTATACATATGTGTAGACCGTTAGACTTGCTATTCAGAGGACATGACACAAGAATGAGTGGAGTGGCTGGAGATGGATCCAAAGGTAGATTCCTGAAACTGAGACAGCTGTGGTATTTATCTCCGAAGGATACAGGATGGCTCAAAACTAGGGTTACAGATGAATCAGTGTGTGATGTTTGTGTAAGGATCATATTCTCACACTCTGCCCCATATAATTCCTGTTTCATTTAATTTTCTGGTTTTTAGATGTCCTGAACACTACTGTGATGGGAAATATCAATTACGACCACTGTTTCATTTTTAATAAACGTACTTGGGGGATGACAGTTGAATGGTATCCCTGTTTTCGTATATTGTGTTTATACATAAATGAGTCATAGCTGCCCTGCAGACTGTAGCCTTGTAGCCCTGTACCCCAAGTCGCTCCCCATGTTACGCCTGTGTCCTCATTTTCCTCCTGTATCCCACAGATGTGCATTTTAGCTAATTGGTATCTGATCTGCCCGTGGCATATGGATGTTTTGGATGCTTGCCTGTGTGGTAGCCCTGTGCTGTCTGAGTTGGGCTACAGCTGACCGGCATGAGTGGTTATAAAATGAATATATGGCTGGCTGAATGGATGATTTAGACATAGATATACTACACGCCTTAGGTTGTGACTGCTATATTTAGACAAACACACTCGCATGGCTGTAGCCGTGTGTAGGAAGAGCTGAGCTGACTAACCAGTCTGTGCTCTTAGAGCAGGCTGTATATCTACGATGTTGGGTCCAGCAATACCCAGAACTAGCATGGCGTGGCGGCCACTGATGTGGCAGTGATGACGGTGCAGGGTGAGCGTGTGGCCTTGGCTGTACTGCGCGGCTGCTGAACGCTGTGTGGAATGTAGAGCAGAGGGGGATTAGAAGTGGGATTATGGCCGGATAGTGGCGGCCTCATCCTCCTGTGGGTTTCCATAGCTATCGCTTGCGGGGACCGGGCAACTGCCTGCCAGCGCTCTGCGGCTGGGGCGTCTCCAAGCCATTTTGTACGTCTCCTCCGAGTAGGTGAGTGCAAGTGTGGGGGGGTCGCCGTCTGCCCCGCAGGTTAGCACGGATAGTGCAGTTGTCCTGGAAACAAAATGGCTTCCTGAGCTCAGCCTGAGCGGTCAGCA
Source organism: Mormyrus iriodes (assembly GCA_011763525.2). NCBI lineage: Eukaryota > Metazoa > Chordata > Actinopteri > Osteoglossiformes > Mormyridae > Mormyrus > Mormyrus iriodes. The sequence goes on along the minus strand of JAAGVU020000092.1, from coordinate 19,114,889 downwards.
GTCCTACTGGGTGTGTTGACCAGATGAGAGAATAGCTGTCTATTTGGACTGTACTGTGAGATTAGGATAGATAGATAGATAGATAGATAGATAGATAGATAGATGTCTGCATTTGCAGTTTCTTCAGAGAAAAAAAACGGCTGTCGTTTCTTTAAGGATCTGGACATCGGTGCCCGCAACGTGAGGCTCTACCTGAACAGCACGCTGGTGTTCGAGGGCGAGCTCGAGAAGGGCTGCGGTAACCAGGTCTTTGACTACAGCACCACAGTGGAGCTGCAGACCCTCGGCCAGGAGTCGACCTCCCCCAGCCTGGTGTCATCTGGTTACAACCTGGCCGGCGTGAGTCCCAGCCCTAGCCATGACTCCCAGCAGAGTGAAGTGAGCGAGGGCCTGGGCAGATCGCGCCTGGATCCCACACTCGTGGCCGGCCCTGCCTCCGTGTCCCCCATGCAGAGGGACTCCCTGGAGCTACCGGACAGCTCCTCACTGGATGAGGAGCTGCTGCTGAGGCAGGTCTTGGAGCAGCCGGCAGTGCCGCCCGCCTGGAAGAGTGTCCGCACTCAGACCCGCTCCATGACCCCCCTTTGGCTTCAGCCCCTGAGCCGGACAGACCAAGACGAGCCTGAATGTGGCAAAGAGAGGCCTCTGTGGCTGTCCTCGGACCTGGAAGCCAAACCCTCGGTGCCAGCCAAATCGGATGGCGGCTTGGGTAAGGCCGCCCGGCCGCCGGGCCCAGAGGATGAGCACACTCTCAACAGCGGGGTGAGGCTCCACTCCTCAGAATTCGGTACTGATTCGCTGGACCTGGGCAGAGGCGACCTGCTGGAGGGCCTCTGCGTGAAGCTGGACCGGCCCGTCAGCGGCAGGAGGAGCTTGGTAAAGAACACGAAACAGACGGAACCAAACGAGGAGGGGCTGCCAGATCTGTCCGGAAGAGGTAGGTGCAGCTCTGTTCGCTGCTGTTATCCCTGTAGCTGTAGGTTGTAGAGTAACACATTTTGTGTCTTGCAAACTTGTCAATGCTGGTTAGTAACTACAATAACGACTTCATCAACATCTTAACAATGTTTGTTCTGAATTCGCACCTGGTCTGTAGTGTGTGATTTAAGCACATTGTTATGGCTGGAATGTGCAAGCATTGTTCTCGCTCTTTGAGACCAGGGTCGTGGTGGGTGGCAACTTGAGAAATTGGTATGGAGCATTTCTGTGGATGCAAATCACTATGCCAACCATGTCATAGCATTCTGGTCTGATTTTTGTACACAAAAACAGCAAATTTGTTCATTCGTTTTGGTCTCATATAATTTTAAGTGAGGAAGACTTGCATACTGCGGAAATCTGTGTTCGTTACACATGGATGGTTACTGTGGCGTGAAATTCACGGTTTATTCATGCTGTGGTCAGCTTGTGATTTGTAGAGCTACGCTGGCCCCTGTACACTCTTGGTGTCGGTCTGTAACTGCCTTGAGGAACCATTTACCCCATAAGTACAGGTTTATGGTTTTCTTGTTAAAATAATGACAGTTAATGGTGATGTGTGTGTCATGTGAAAATCTGCAATGTTGATGGGTTATCCACTGGATGTTAAGGTACAGGTCTGTCAGATCCCAGCAAAATCTGAGATGTTCCTTAGCTAGCAGCTTACAGCGCACATCGCTGCTACAGACTGAAGGATAAACGCGGATTATCGTGCTGCAGGCCGTTTCCAGCCTCACGCCTGCTTGTTTACCGAGACTCCTGAGTGTCTGTAATGGTGCTGTTACCGACTGCACTGAGAATCCCTAAGTGGGTCATAAGCATGTCCTGCCCACATTAGACTGGCAGACTGTCCTCTGGCAGAAACGGTGAAATGAGAATGACGCATATATAATACTAAACAAGCCGTAAAATCTCCCTGTCGCAGGTGCTGGTATGAATGGCCCATAAGCAGAGCTAAGGATATATAGTGTGTATGATATACTTAGTAGCTTTTTTTGTTCCAGACCTGCAAAGGAGGTATACTCCTAGCATTTGGAATATGCATGATTCTTGTTACTAGGTTTATAAGTGGGGTTTTCTGCTATTTATGGAAGAGCAGTTAATATTTGGAGGTTGTGTTGTCCTGATCCACTTTTTTAGTGCCCCAATCTGATCCAATCCATTCCATATTTATATCTGCCGATTCTGATCCCGACCCGATCTTTTAATAAATGTTTAAATAGACATGCACATACAGCAAGCGTCAGTGCATTCCCAGTCTGACTAAGCCTCCCGGTTTTGCAGGATGCTTCCTTTATGATGTTTCTGCAAGTGCCC
>JAAGVU020000092.1:19056551-19105215 GCA_011763525.2 Mormyrus iriodes | reverse complement strand
GCCTGTGTCCCTGTATACACCCACGCTGTGTTCTCTCGCTCTCTCCGCTCTGAGCCTGTGTCCCTGTATTCACCCACTCTGTCTTCTCTCGCTCTCTCCGCTCTGAGCCTGTGTCCCTGTATTCACCCACGCTGTGTTCTCTCGCTCTCTTTGCTCTGAGCCTGTGTCCCTGTATACACCCACGCTGTGTTCTCTCGCTCTCTCCGCTCTGAGCCTGTGTCCCTGTATTCACCCACGCTGTGTTCTCTCGCTCTCTCTGCTCTGAGCCTGTGTCCCTGTATTCACCCACGCTGTGTTCTCTTGCTGTCGCCGCTGCAGGCCTGTGTCCCTGTGGTCACCCACGCTGTGTTTTTGTGCCACTGTGGACCTATGCCCCTGTGCTCACACACACGGTATTCTCTTGCTCTCTCTGTTGCGGGCCTGTGGCCCTCTTTTCACCCAGACTGTGTTCTCTCGCGTTCTCCGCTGTGGGCCTGTGTCCCTGTGCTCACTCACACTATCTTCTCTTACCGCTGCGAGCCTGTGCCCCTCTGCTCACCCATGCTGTGTTTTCTCCATTCCAGCCCTCAGCACAGCAGGAATCAGGAACAGTGAGTAAAGATCCTCCCAGCACCACCCCCTATCTCCAGAGCCCATCTTCTGTCCTCCTCCCTTCTCTACAGCCCCTCTCTCTCTCCCTACATCCGCCATCACCCACTGTAGCGATGGAGACCTGGATTTGCTCAGTGTTGTGGTCATGTGACTCGTCCCTGGTCGGCATAGGTTTCCCTCCCTCACAGCTGTCTGTGGTGTCCATATCCTTAGCCCTTACTGGATCAGTACTGATGATCAGGCTCAGTGAAACTCTTTTTTTCTGCATTGCTTTGTAGCAACTACGTGGAGGACCAGGATGTTAAAATGACCAACGAAAACCAGATAGTTCACCATCACGCCAGGAAGAAGCCGACAGCAGATCCTGGTAATGACATGCCTTCGTTCACACATTCGTTTCATTTGTACATTATTACTTATATATTAGAGGTTCTGTAATGTCTTACAGTCCTCCTCTCGTCTGTTTATGCTGCAGCCTTGCGTCCGAAAACCTGCATGACAGACCGAGGACAGATTGGGAAAAGGCGCTATTGAGAGCCAAAGTGAACCATGTCCGTCATGGATGAACCTGGAAGTGGATTTTTCAGCTCCTTTCCAACTCCCAACATGGATATCATCCTTACCCCCCGCCATACTCCAATGTGCCCTGCAGTATTTCCAGATGTCTCAAGGAAACTGAAGTTCAATTTGGGGACACTTTGATCGTACGTTTCCTTGTTCCCCTTCACTGACACCCCCTGCTGCATTAAGACAGCTTCTGCTTGTAGAGTTTTTGTTTTTAACGTCATTTTGACTACAGCAGAATTTGCCCACGTGCCCTTTTGCAGTTTTGCTGTATTCGTTGTGGTGCAATCTGTGCAAAAAAAAAAGAAGAAGAATGCAAAACAACACAATGGGAGACGTACCTAAACCGATAAAGCATTTAAGCAGCCTTTGCAACCGATGCTGATGTACACTGCCTTAATCTCTATTAGCGCTACTGTATCTTTGAACATCAAATAGAATAGATGGTAAGCAATTATTTTGTACCGCTGTCGTTATGAAGCTCCATGCTCGTTTCACATGCTGCATATGCCATAGCCTTTTTAAAGGGGTGTGTGTGTGTGTGTGTGTGTGTGTGTGTATAATGTCATGCTAGCTTCTGAAACTGTGGTGGGTCCTTCACCTAGAGGGATTGCGCTTCAGTGTATGAGTGTCTCGAGGCTTCACCGACTGCTCTCCGACTGCAGGTGTAGCAAGCTGCCATATTTAAGTGACCTTAAAGTCCATAGATGGCTGCTATAGGCGCCTGAATACATGCTTTTATCCCGGGAACAAATATCATTAAGACTTTGTGTGTGCATGTATAGTCTGTTGTGCTCTGGTGACCGAAGATGGCAAATGACTGCTGGGTGGTTTTAGAATTAAATGTAGTACAAAATGGCAAACATATGGAGAAGAGGGATGTTTATATATTGAGATGTTGATTCTTTATGAAAGTAATTTATGGTTGTTAATTGGGAAATGACTAAGCTTGATTGTGCATTTCTAAAGTGTGAGTGTGTGTGCGTGGCTTTAACATAAATGTTTAATTACAAATTAATAACATGCAGAAACAACCCAACTGTCAAATATGCAAAGGTCAGTAATATACCTCAGTTATGAACACTAGAGCAGTAGCTATTACGTATGTACCCTTCTTGAGAGACTGAAACGCTTGTGGTGATGTATAATATTACAGTAAGGAAATGCCTGTATAGGAACATCTAGGTTGCATGTACACTACAACAACTTCAACTCATAAATTCAGGACTGGATATGTAGGACATGTGTTTTTTAAGATAGTTTTGTGTTAAAAGAGAAGTATTACTGCTTTCTGGGCCAAATATATGCTACATATATTAGATTTCACACTACATTTCAGTCATGCTTCAGGCTGGAGAGTTCTGTTGCTGAAACTGTAAATGTAACATTCCATGTTGAAATATTTTGCAATATTTTTTAATCACTTTAATATTAGTGTATATTTATTGTAGGTCTACCTAAATAAAAATGGGTTGAGGACAATACAAAGTGTCTCAAGATTATGCTTTAATAGACTGTGAACAGTGACCAGCTGCATCGGACTCTGAACTGAAACCACAAGTAGATACAGCCACCGGTGGGTTTATCCTTTAGTCTATCCTCACACCACTGGGACCAGCGTTCGACTCTCTGCCATGGCTCCATGAATGTGGAGTTTGCATGTTCTGCCATGTCGTCGTGGGGTTTCCTCTGGGTGCTCTGGTATCCCCCCCACAGTCCAAAAACATGCTAAGGTGAGTTGGAGTTACCATATTGCCTGTAGATGTGTGTGTGTGTGTGTGTGTGTGTGTGCGCACACCCTGTGATGGGTTGGTGCCCCATCCTAGGTTATTCCCTGCATTGTGCCTGTAGACTCCAGATCCCTCTGTGACCCTGAATTGAATAAGTAGTTTCAGAAAATGTATGGATGGAAATGGAGACTTCCTTCGCCGTAAAGTCAGGAAATCTTCCTTTTATCTGTACAGCCATGGAAAATCCTCAGAATTATTCTTGATTTCCGCACAGCCTGCATTAATTTTTGGTCTTCTGTAAATAAATATTTATTTTAATCATTAAGAAATAATTTACATGATGGAAATGATTTTCACATTAGCAGTACGCTTTTGCTTTCTAATCCTCAGTTTCCCATGAATCATTGCTGTTTTGCACAGTGTGTGACTGAAATATTCCTTGAAACTGATGGTGACAGCTGCTGGTCACAGCCGCCATGCTCAGAACAGAAATGTTCCATTTACTGTTTAGAAAAGCTATTGAAACGAGTTGTTTGCCATAGGAATCCACAACATATGTGTGCCTTTTGCCAAGTGATGTGATGATAATGCAGCCCAGCCATGTCTATTTAGTGATGTGAATGTGTTTCTCAGGGATGAATCTGGCCTGGGGTGTCACTCAGCAGTGACAGTGCCCTTCCAGAAGAGTACTGCTATGTTCCAGTTCAAAGCACAAAAGCAAGGGTGGATTTACTGGGTGTAAAATGTCCGTTTTGTGACGCTTATGAGACGGCAGTATTTTTCCCAAAACGCTAGATTTACTAAGCACTTTTCCATTAATATTCTATGCAACATTTTCCCCCACTTATCCAAAAATATCAGCAGGAATGTCTGGGAGACTAAATTGCCCACTGCAAAATAATGCGTCAGTAATAGTTCATTCCATAAATGGAGACAAGACTCTATTTAATCATTGTCTGCCTTGAGGTTTTAGCTGTGATGGTCAATTTTAATTTCATTGGTGTGTGAGGTATGTATCGTACACTATGTATTAAAGTATTACATGTGTATATGTAGGGGGCGGCAAATGTATTATGGGGTTTACTCCAGGTTCTCCAGTGCTAAGGTGAACTGGATGTTGCCAGATTGTCCATAGGTGTGAATGTAAGTGAGTGAGCCCTGCGATGTGTTGGCACCCCGTCCCGGTTGTTCCCTGCCTTGCGCCCATAGCCTACAGGGTAGGCTCAGGACCCCTATAACCCTGCGTAAGACAAGTACATATAGAAAATGTATGGATGAATTTTTTTTTTTGGTATGTTTATGCATTGTACACTCATGCAGCGTACTCATACGGGACCCGTTTTGTAAAGTTTTACTTAGAATTAAATCACTGATAGGTTTTCATGCATTTCAGACAAAAATTGCTGGGCCTCAGCACCAAAGCGTACATCCCAATGTAATTTATTGCCTGAGACCTTAATGCAGAAAAACACAATGATGATTATTAAGGAATGACCATTCAGTTAGAGCCCGCCCTTCTTTCAGGGCAGCACAGGAAGTAGAGGGTGGCCCTGGCCAAGGAGGACCCCTCCTCCAGTACAGATGTTCCTGTCTGAAAGAACACTTCATTTGACCTCTTTCAGATCTTGCCAGGAAAGCTGCCCTCTGCTCTCTGATCATCCCATTTAGAGACCTAGGAGATAGGGGTGGAATTTAGGCAGCCGAACCCTGAACTTTTGTTCTAGGAAATGGTCTGGATGCAGAAATGCTGCAGGGTAACATGGTTCTTCCGAAGTCAGGGGCTCATTTACCTGAATCAGCCATAACAACAAATTTCCTTATTCGTTTAACTTTCATTATTCTGAAATTCCTTGCTTACCCAAGACACTGGGCAGATAGATTTGTAGACCCTCATGTACCAGTCACAAGGAGTGATGTCAGCCCCCTTTGCCGTCAGTGCTTTTTGGCAGCGGTGATAATCTATAAATAAATCAGTAGCATTAGTTCAACTGTGCCACGATGTCTTACGATTCATTGAAACCTTCCTCGACTTCACTGTGACCTACGTTTAATCAAGTCTTAATTCAATACCAAATGATTTTCTTAGCTGTCGCAAAAGTAGTTCCTAGTGCCATGGTGTACAAAGTGCGTTACAGTGACGAGATGCTCACACCAATTTTAAACAGGTACTTCCCGTCCTCATTTATGCAACAAAAATGATTTCGAGTCTCGAATTAATCCATGAGTCTAAAATAGCACCGGCCAGCGTGTTCGGCGCGCTTCTCCGGGCCGGCCGCAAGAAGCCACTCCGCGGCCGACCCACAGAGGGCGCTCGCCCCGACTTCACCAAAGCCCCGCACCGGGGGAAGAACTCACCAAGATAATTCTGCCAGCAGTTTCTGGTCTGGTTCTGGTTCGGGAATCTAGCATCGAAGGGCGCAGTGCGGTACGACTGCAGCTTAGCCTGTATGTCCTCGGCCATGGTTAACTGTACAAGAGGCGAAAAAACATGGGTGTTTGCTTGCTATGCACAATGGTGGCAGCTTCCCACTCAAAAAATATATGACTGTCAAATGCAGCAGGTTGTGGAAACCAATAAATTGTTTGGCCTATGGCAACGAAAGTGTAGATGGGTTACAAAACCGGATAGGGTGCGTATGTGTAAACACGCACATGCAGCCTTATAAATCGACAGCTAATTTTAAAGAAAACTGAAATGAAAATACAGATCTCTTTATATAGGCATTCAAGCAAGGACAAAACGTGGAGGTTAAAATGTGCCGTGATGCAGCATTTTGAAGGTTATTCTAAAGATCTACGGCACATTCGAAAATGATATAAATTCGCTTTTCATGTCAAGGTCTTTATTTCCACAACATAACAAATATACAATCGTACGTCTCACAATTAACATTTTCACGGAATTACGACACGGCGATATTTCAAACGGCACGGTGATCCTTGCGCATTTTTTCCGGGTATTGAAATAGGGTTATGAATTCCTGTGCAAATTTACCATTAAATGCAAAGGATTTCGATCACTGGGTATACGCATGCTTGGTTATGTAATTAAAAAAATGTAAAACACATAGTATAAAACGGATAAACACAGAAAGACAAGACAAAAGATCATGCACATAAGCTGCTAGCTACGTCTATTTCTGTAGTACGTAAACACATTTATCTGTATACCCTTATATCACAAGTAATTATTCTAGTATTATTCTAAAGATCGAAACGGTACGTGAGGGGCATTAGTATAAAATTACCTCCAGGTGATGTAATGCAGAGACTTTAGTATTTAGTAGCAGCCCAGGTCGTACATGCGGTGCTTGACGAACTGCGCCGTGCGGGTGGATCTTAGGGGTATGGCGGAGCAGGTCACATTGAGATCGCGGCTGACGCTGAACAGTTACACTATCACACCGGGGAAGTAAGGGAATGTCAATGTCACCCTGCGCAGGCGAGACACTGCCTGCTTTTATTTTTTCTTTTTGGCATTCTGTCGTCAATTCAAGGCAGTATCTGTTATTTCTCTTAATAATATATTTATATATTGCTATGATATTTGTTATTGAAATAATTAAAGCAGTTGCCAGTACGAAACCCGGAAGGGTAAAAGTCATGAGAGCGTAAACGTAGTACAATTTAATGATTAACCTGGAAAATAAACTATTATTCCATGAGGACCTTATAAGTCTAACAGATGTAGTGCATTTTTCTTATTGTGGGCTTACGAATTAGTATGTGTTCAGCGATGTATATTAACTTTATGAATGAAAGGAAAGTGAAAGGCAGAAGTAAAGCACATTTACTACAGCTGAAGTAATATAACCTCGCTTGAACCAGTAGCAAAAAAAAACGTGCCTATAAAATTTTTCGGAGGGCGCTATCACGATAACAGACAGAAATAAGACTTATTTTCTCTTAAGGTCTACATGTTGGTCAGTGGACAGATGGGTAAAATAAGGGAAACACCAAATGAAAACGCGCTTAAACTTTGAAGCAAATAAATCACAGTAAGTGTAGGTACAGAGGTGAGTCATATTAGGTGAACGTCACATAGCACTTGGAGTTAGAAGTTATCCAAGTTACATGACCTAACTAGCAGGATTCCAAAGAGGTCGAAATCAGTGCCCAAACTGCAGGTGCGTTGGTTGTAAAAAAACTGCAGAATTTTTTAATGTGTCATGGGGAACAGTTCCCAAAATCCTCGCAAGGTACGCTGTACCCAAATTGGAGCAGTGGTCACAAGAGCTCACTGACAAGGAGAAGCAGATAATGGCATGGCTTCCAAACACCACAAATATACGGCATCGGAAATAACTACAAAATGAATCAGCCCCTCACAAACAACCACTGCGCTGCAAGCGTCACGAAGCTGGAATGTGTGGCATGGCTGCCATTTGGTATCCAAGAGTAGGGAACAGTGGTGTAAGGAATACAAGACTTGGAGCACTGAGCAATGGAAAGTAATGTTGTTTGTTGTGACTCATCTTTCACCCTTTTTCTTACCAGACTGAGTTATATTTGTCTGAAGCCAAAGGATGCCTGTTCATATGGTGCCTCATTAGGTCCCGTGGCTGCTCTGCGTGGGCATATGAAGGCCCAGGAACACAAGGCCGTTTACAGGACCAGGTGCTCCTTGCACTGCAAACACCATTCATGATGTTCCCCATATTCCATGCTAATAATGCCCCCATGCACACTGATAAATGATTACGAGGGTGGTTTCCTGACGTGAAACATTTACATGCCCCCCCCCCCATCCTGCCCCATCACCATACCTAAGTATCAAAAAGCATTATAAAACATTCATGATAAATTCTGGAGCTTAGGATGTAGATTTCCACCTCCTTCGACGCACCGGAGGCATTTCTTTGTGAAGCTCAGTTCAGTATCTATCTGCACAGGACTGGTAATGACAGCATCCCCAGAGGGGCTGAAGCTGTTTTGGAAGGGTGGGCCTACAGCCTAACAGATCCATGCGTCCCTTGTCTCACCATCCTTTGTCTGTCCCTTATCCAGATTAGTGTCCTGGAGAGTTAGATTCTTGATGCTGTTTTTCTGTTCGGTGTCTCCATTATTTTGCCAGCCCTTAGTCTGAGAGGATGTAATTTTATTTTATGAGTAAAAAGATTATTAAAAATCTGAGTTGACTCAGTATTTAATTTTTTTTTAATTTCAAAAAGAGCAGATGTTCTTATTGTAATTACACAGGATAGCATGAATACAATTACATCAAGGAAAATGTAGATGGACATACAGCAGGAGTATAAGCCAACAGAAATGAGTTTTACTGCAAAATGTTTTACTATAGTCTGGGTGAGTCTGGGATTGGCTCTGGACCCCCTGCAGTTACAGAAAATGGATAGATGGATGTTTTAATATATGCAGCCAATCCTGAACACTCTTAAGAGGCAAGAGAACTTTTATTATGAAATAGCGGTCCATGAATAATGACTCCCTTAAGCGCTTTCATCCCTGTGTGAGCAGCAGACTCTGAGGACAGCATGCAGGATCCTACAGGACCCCTCCCATGCTTTGTTCCCAGACTTTGAGTGGCTCCCCTCAGGACGATGGCTTCGCTGTCCCAGCTGCAGGACACAGAGGAGGAGAGCGACCTTTGTTCCTAGGGCTGTACAACTCCTCAACTCACAGACTTCTCTTCCCCCCCGCCCCCCCGAACTGGAACCCCTCACTCATCTGGCCCTTGTCCCCCCTTCCTGCTCCCAACTCACTCACAAACACACTAAAATCCCCACACTCATCACACCTCTCCACAGTCACACACACCCTGTGCCCTCTCCCCCAGCACACTTGCACACACACACTCACGTTGCCCTACTGACGGATGCACAGAAACCATCCTCACCTCTCCTTGACTGTCCCGCAGTTTGACCTCACCCTATTTATTCTATTTATACCCTCATATTTATAATTTGATAGACTGCAATTTTGCACATCTTTACTGTAATATTGCTACACTTTACGTCATTGTGTCTTCTATGCAAACTGCTCTGTGTGCCTTTAATTGCCCCTCGGGGACAAATAAAGTTTTTTGAATTTGAATTTGAACTCCCTGAGTCTAGTGGGAGGGGCCAGGGGGGCTGTGCTGTTGCAAGCCATTTCAGAGTAATTTTGTTGCGCTGTAAACCTCGGACCGTCACATTCCATGGCCAGGCTGGGCTTGGGCTGCGCTGTAAAATTGGTTTTCCCCGCTGCTTAGTCTGTGTGCTTCCCGTTTGTTAGCCTGCAGTATGGCAAACCACTGTCCCAGCATTAGTACTCAGTCTGCAGATTAGGCCAAAGCGCTGCATCAGAGAAGTGTTTTTCCCCATCTGCTGGAGGACTCTCCATCCGCACTCTGACATTTCATCTATTCCAGCTATAAAACGTAATCTTACTTCTCATTTTCCTCTTGATAGCTTCCCTGCGATCCGTCTTTTCATCTCTTCTGCTTGGGAGGACTACTTACACTACTTACGAGATTTTCTGTGTGGATGTGGTCTGACATATTTAATTCCATTGAAATCACTGTATATCCTGTTCTTTGGTTTGTGCCATCGCTATACGTTTCACACATATAATGTACATGAGCTCTATGCACCTGGGCTACTTAGGATTGTTACTGCATTCATTCATCCACTTTCAAGCCACCTCCCCAAAACTGGGTCACAGGGCAGGGCGGGGGGCTTGGTGTCTCTTCCAGGAAGCACATGGCAGGGGAACGTTATGGATGGGATGTCCGTCAGTCGCAAAGCTGGCACACTGTGGGCAAATTAGACATGCCAGTCCATCAAAGCACATGAATTTGGACTGTGGTGGGAAACCAGAGGATGTGCAAGCTGCACACAGAGCAAGGGCAGCATTCAGACCTGCAAAGGGATAGTGCCACCCCCTGGGGGGGGGGGAGTAAATACTACTAATTCACTCTTATTTCACCAAAAAAAATTATTTCACTCTTTTGCCTTGTCAAAGTGTTGAGATCAAAAAGAAGAAATACAAGATTGTAACAACAACTAAAATGGCATACAAAATTGTAAAACTACTTTAAAAATACTTCAGTACATTTCATTTGTCAATCATCATACTCTTTTTTAATCACTGGAAAAATATTAGCCTTTCTTTTCCTGTATTTTATTTTATGACTGTAAACTGAACTGTATCATTTGGTTCCATTTGCTAAGGAACCCAAGCTATTTGTTACATATTAAATATACATGCACCAGACATCGGCTACAAGGCAGGACCGAGTAATCCATGAGGTTTCAAAAGGACTTTACTCGTCAAAATCTTCAATAAGACATCCGGTATGTTACACAGCTACACCAGTCTGTTCCCAGTGATCTCCAGCTCTCACGGTGGCTTCAAATCTACACAGATGACCCATTTTAAAACTCGTCTGAGATACTCAGTCTAATCTAGGTCAGCTGGGTGCTGTTACCAGAGGCATTTAGGGGTTAGTGATCGATTTCCAAGGAGGTGCAAAACTTCACCCAGTTCCATCTTCCTGTCATTGTCCTGCATCCTGCCTGTTCTTATAAGAACAGCCCAAGCAGCTGTGAATAGCACCTCAGAAATATTAATATTAATATTAATAATAATAATAATAGGTTACATTTATATAGCACCTTTCACAATCCCAAGGTCACTTTACAGGGGGGAAAAAAACAGTAATCAGGAGAGTTATGTAGAGAAATGTCTTTAGTTCAGATTTGAAGGAAGAGACACAGAGAACAGTCACAGAGAGATTGCGGAAGAGAGTTCCATCGTTTGGGGGCCATGGCACTGAAGGACCTGCCACCCATGGTGGAAAGTCTGGTATGTGGAACAGCAAGGAGATTATTATCCCCTACATCCACTTTGGGGCCCTGTATGACCCCAATGGGGTAAAATGGGGTGCAGAAATGTGAAAATACGAGCTATCAAAAAATGCTGACAGTCTAACGTTTCGTTTTTCCATCTTTACAAGGTGAGACCGACCATTTCAAAACCATGCTTTGCTACTTAACTAACAGTAAATCAAAACGTCAGTGGGGAGCTAAGGACCCCAGATGGGTCAGTGTTCGTTTTGGGCTTGTGGATGTAAGTGTGAAAAGGCAGTAGTGGAAGCACGAAGCACCGCCTGGGGTAGATTCTAGGCTCACTGCTACCTGTGCTCTGATAGGCTGCTCTGAAACATGGATGGATTTATGCCCTGACCCAAGTCCCAGGGTTGGGCCAGTATGATTTCTTTTTGCTCCATCCAAAACATCTACATAAAATGGGTACTGCTACAAAACACAGATCTACACAATGCCTCCATTAAATGCTGAAAGGAACATTAGGTCACTAATAAATGTAAAATTTCATTTCATTAATAAAAGTAAAACTGTTCATCTAGATTTCATGGGTTTGTGCCCCAAGACCAAAAGATTATTTTTTTCTGCAATATCAATCTGAAAAAAAACTGAAAAATCTGCATGCACTTTTGGTGCCTTGGTGTGACATTACTGGATTTGGCTCATCTGATTTTGACTAATTATGTATCAATAAATAAGAGAATGAAAGTTTCATTACATTTTTATACCAAAAGTATAAATATCTCAGGATAGCGGTCAGCTGCCAGTCTATGCTGAGTATGTGAATCTGTCATTGAGCCTGGGGCAGGGGTGGGGAGGTCTGCAATGGACACCTCCCACCTCCGTATGGCACCGCATTCCAGTGGAGAGCAAAGATGGCAGACAGGCATCCTGCAACGGTGCATGCTGGGATTAGCAGCAGGCGTGTCAGGATGGGGGGGTGGGGGTGGGGCGATACAGGAAGGTGCTGCTTTGGCCTTTTCCTCTCTGTGGCGCACAGGATGTCAGCTGTTAGGATGTGACGTATTCAGGAGATCAATGAGTCGATGCTGAAAGTGAAGCCTGGTTTCCAGCTTCCAGACCGTCGGCTTAAGGCAGACGTTCAGGCCCAAAGACCAGTGAAGCCTCCTTGCTTTTTTGATGTCCTGACCGCTCTTTCCGAAGGCCCCCCACCTCGAGGGATTTGGCTTTCTGAGATGTCCTCTCTGAGCTGCTGTTTGGTGAGGGTCACAGTGCCCAATGCACCCACCCCCACAGGCAGGGTGACCCATCCCAAGCAGGGTCGCTGGAACACAAAGACAGGCACATGCTTAACAGATGCGCAGGGCAGGGATGCGATTTCCCTGCATCACTAATGCACTTGAAAATCCTTTACATTGTCCGTACATTACATCAGTGATTCTCAATCCTGTTCCCGGCGCCCCCCCGCCAGAATGTTTTCATTCCAGCCATACCGTAATCAGGTTCAGATGGTCCTTAATAGGCTAATAATGAATGTGGCAGGTTGGAAGCAGTGTGGGTTGGAATGAAAACATTCTGGCGGGGGGGGACCAGAAACAGGACTAAGTACCACTGTATTACCTCATTGCCAGTGTTACACATGCATTAGTGACCAAAATTGTGGAGATTGCAGATCTTTATTCCAGTTACTTATTTAATCTTCCAGTGTATGATATTTGTAAACATTCTTTGATTGTTTATAACCATTACTGCCAGTATTCCTGTAGTAATTTTTAAAGCGTAATGCCAAAAATGCTAGATGTTTTCACAATTTTGGCCACTAATGTATGTATCAAACAACTGAAGAGCAAATTTCCAGTACTCAGTCAGTTCACAAGATACGTTTTGATAATTTGATGAAAGTTCTTTGTTGAATTACATGAGGACTGGGTGAATTTTCAAACCCAGTACTGTAAGAAATGATGATGAAGGCTGACGTTAGGTCATTGGCGGTCTCATCTCAAAAACAACCAAAAATGGAGTGAGTTTAGGAAATTTCCTCTTCAGTTTGTGACTGAAACTGCATTTACATGTTTGCTTTGAAGTATTACATTCAAAAACCAACACCTAGGAGGCAAAATGTAGCTTGCCTGGCAAGATATTTTCTTACATATTCCTCAATGTCTTTTGACTCAGCAGAAGAAGATGATTTCATTTGAGTCATTTGAATTCCTTTGTTCTTAAGTTTCTGAACTTGACCTTGAACTCACCTTTAAATGCTACTAAGATGTTAACAGTGTTGCTCGTCTCCAGAAGCACGCCAGGGTAATGTGGGTGGAGCAGGCAGAAGACGCATTTGTCTCTTGCTGGATGCTGTGAGGGCAGCCATTTTTACAGCACAGCTGTGTCAGTAAGCGCCCATGCCATTGAGTTACTGAACGCTGACTGAGAGCACCACCCATTCCGAGGTAATGCAACTGGCAAAAAGTAGTGAGAGAAGAAAACCTGGATTGTGGAAAATGTGAATGCATCTTTTATCAGAGATAAATTAGCAGCTGATTATGGTGATGATTAGTGCTCAGGGTGCATCGCGCAAAGTGAGGATTTAGACAGCATGTTGCCCCAGAAGAGAAAGATGGAGAGGCAATTGATGGTGCTGATTGAGGCTGGTCTGGGCATGTTGGGTGGGGACAACAATCTTAGCTCCTATAATACGTGTCCTGAGGTCTCATCTGGGATCATGACCTGTCACACATGACAACAGCACATGCCAGACACAGGGAGCCAAGCTTACACCTTGGAGGCATTAGGTTACCCTGAGATTAAAATAAACGTGTGTTTGTGTTTGTTAACAATATAAACATAAATTTGAAGTTCAGTAAATTTTTATAAAGCCATATTGGGCTGTTGAGAGAAAATCAAAAGTAAAATATAGTAAAAGTAAAATATAATTTTAAAAAATCATCATGTGCCTTTTCAAGCATACTTATGAAGAACATCTGAAAAAGAGAGAAACGACTAAACCTGCTTTGCCAATAATAACATATGAAACTAGCAAGAAATACAAAGACATGTCAAATGATTAGCACATGTAAGTACTGTTTTTGTTTCATTATTATTAATTACTGGGTTAACAGGTAAACATTTAAGGGGACTTTTACTCTGTTGGTTGGTGATGCACCTGACCCCTATTACTGCACCATATTACCAAAGTAAACACGAACACATGCAACCTCTTCAGCCAATGTGCAGAATGCCACATTTACATGAAAATTTGGTGTGTGCACATCTCCCAGCTTTGGGTCGAAGTCCCATCTCTCATGCCAGGGAAAGCTGCCTGATGGTGAAGACCTTTAAATACATTTTTAGAGCTATTGCCAGCGCTGTCACCACATCAGGTATACCATCCTCTTTGTAGTGTCCAAACGTGGGCTCACTGGTGAGATAAAACTGGTTAATGATTAGATTCAATGCTAAAACTCAAAATAGGTGCTCCTTCCTCTAAAATAATAGTGGGTCTAGGTCCCTCTATCATGTACGTGGAGTTCACAGCTGTCAGTGAATGGGGGGCCTCTACCTCTCCAGGGTGACTGCAGACTGTCACCATCAATGAGCTCCATGGTGCCCTGAGTCAGCAGCAGCAGGTCAGAGGTCCTGCTCCTGAACTCCAACCACACCCCTTGCAGCAGGGAGTCTGACCTTAAGGACAATATGTGGCAGAGTTAACACTAACGAACCCATAGGAATCATTGCGGCGTATCTGTTCCATACTTCAAATATGAGGTGAAGGCTTACTCTCATATTTATGTGGTTAGTCATGCTAATATAACTTATAATTCAGCGGCATCTGGGAAAACAAGCCTGATGTTCACTACACCGTGGTTTACGCTAAATGCCCACTGTTCTCATTTTAGAATTTCATGTGTCATAACAATTACACTAATTTTATGCTTAGTAAAAGTTGCATGAATTTGTATATGATACCAGCTGGAAGTATATACTGTACTTGTAGGCTTTTAGTCAGGCACAAAATGAACAGAAATGTCATTTGTCTGCTACCATAAGAGTCAAGATGGTCAGAACGACTGGCAGCCATATTGGCTTGAGAAGGAGGCAAATGGATTGTACTGCTGAGTCACCAGTAATAATTAAAAGGTGGTAAATTGCTCCATGCATTTACAACATGAATGTTTATAGTTCTAATTACATCAATTGATTCATTACCTTAAATCGTCAGACATGTTAACTGGATTAATACGTTCAGTCACAACCTCTTTCCAGTAAGGACAGAGCTTCTTTTTTCTATATCAAAAATTCAAAAGTCAGTTCTTGAAATCTCTGTTGATTTTAACTGAAATGTGCAGTCATCCTGATCTTAAACGGCTCATTTAAAACCCAGGGAACGCAGACACTCACTTAGCAGCACATGATCAGGGACACTTCTGTTTCTTCCACCCCACATGGGGTCTTTCTCCAAGCTGCCCTTTGCCTGGGCTGCAAGGCCAGACCATACAGGCCCGAGTTTGAAGTACAGAGCAACATCATTTTGTTTTTTACAAAAATGATTATCCCTACGTAACAATGCAAAAACGGTTGCTGTTATACATTCTTGCTTTGATTAAAGGATTTCTCAGTCAGGTAAGATGTGTGATGTCCAGCCCTTCCTGGTCTGTGTTTCCCCAGTGGTTCCCCGCAGGCGGGGCTGGGTAGCAGCCACGCCTGCTCCATGTTACCTAGTTACCTCATGTGTTTGCCCTGTGTTAATCACTCACAGGTGCCCCTCGTTCATTCCTCCCTGTTTCCCCTATATAAGGTTCCCTGTCCTGTGGTTCCCTGTCGGTCATTGTAAAGTGCATGTTCGTGGAAACCCGTTTCTTGTTTGTGCGTCAGCACATAATAAAGTCCCCTGACGGGGTTCCCCAGTCTACGCTGCCTCGAGAGTCATTCCGCCCGGCACCATGCCTCGCCGCTCCACCCGGCGGCGTGACAAGATGCTTCAGCATCTTCAGATTTCTTGGTTTTTATTTTTAACTTCTACTGGCACCCAAATAGTCTTCTGTGACTGTGAAAACCTCTAAAATTCTATAACATGCATATATGACTGAAGCTGTAAACCAGGGGGAGGTAACCCTGATCCTGGAGTGCCGGTATCCGGCACGCCTCTTATCCTACCTGGTGTCTGATGTACAGTGGTGCAGCCACAGGACAGGCAGGGCAGGCAATGGCCTGGGGCTGGCCTGGGACCCCGAGGGCAGCCGATTATATTGTACATTACGATGACAAATCTGCTTTATTAGTATATTCTATTTTTCACAAAAATGAAAATATAGGTGTTGTGTTTATTCAATTCTATTTGTTAATACTATTATAAAAGTAAAAAAAATTACTGATTGCCAAAAATGGGGGAGCTGGAGGGCCCCATGGAGTTTTTTGCCTAGGGCCCCCAGAGTCCCTAGAATTGCCTCTGCTGATGAACCACAGCTGGTCTTAGGCAGATAGTAACTCATCGGGTAGGATAGGAAACCTGCTGAATACCGACACTGCAGGATCAGGGTTGTCTACCTCTGGTGTAATTCCACCAATTCTTCTGCAGCAGCACATAGTGAAAGCTTTTGGCTGTGGTATGCAGGAGGTGACCAGACACATCGCCAAGAGTCAAGAACGGCATCTGATCCAATCTGAGAGCCTGCCTTTCCAGAAAAGACCACCATCTGGTCTGTGCAGCATGCAGATGCAGACTCACATAATTTAACAGAGGGTGTTTGTCAATACGCACACTTCACTGTATTTATATTCTCGTGTGCCTGTTTTAAGTCATCTTCCATTGCCAAAGACCAGTTCCAATAATAAGAACAGAAGTACAAAGGACAGTAAATATCCCTGAATGTCGTA
Source organism: Mormyrus iriodes (assembly GCA_011763525.2). Taxonomy (NCBI): domain Eukaryota; kingdom Metazoa; phylum Chordata; class Actinopteri; order Osteoglossiformes; family Mormyridae; genus Mormyrus; species Mormyrus iriodes. The sequence continues at coordinate 19,088,675 of JAAGVU020000092.1, read as the reverse complement.
CTTGCCCGGCCACAAATATCAAGGATACAACGGCTGCATCATGGCCGAACAAGACCAATCCCATGATTCATTGCACCCCAAATTCATTCTTGAGAGGCAAGTTAACAAGACCAGTCTTGCCAAGACCACAAGTAAGATTTTTGTGTTCTTGGTATTGAGAAACACCCATACTCTACATACCAGTGTTTCCCAACCCAGTCCTCAAGGACCCCCAGACAGTCCATGTTTTTGCCCAGTGGCTGGGAGAGAGCAAAAACGTCTGGCAGGGACGGGAAAGAGAGCAAAAACATGGACTGTCTGAGGGCCCCTGAGAACCAGGTTGGGAAGCCTTGATTTATACTGTCTATATATACACAATTTATCTTTGCCAATAAAAAAGACTCAAATATGACTGTTTAATAAAGCTGTATATTCCACAAACATCAGTGTCCCCCTCAGCAATACCTGTGCTTGGTTTGTTCCAATTAGAATCAAGTCAGGGACTCCATCCCCATCAAGGTCAGGCACTGTCAGGGCTGGCGTCTTGAGAATCGGCTCAGGGGGCTGGGCAGGTTGCCATATGTCCTCCCCTTCATTAGGGAGGACAGCGAGAGAATCTGACATCTAACATTCACTCTCTAAGGTCTGAGTGGTGTTTGATCAGTCAACGGTCCAGGACGACTGGTTAACGTCACACTTCTGCTTTTAATATTTCAGTGTGTATTCCTATTTCCAGTAAAGGTATTTGGCAAGAGCCTTCTGAACTTTATATATAAGCAATGATATCTCAGTGGGTAGCACTATCACCACACACCTTCAGGGTCAGGGGCCTGAATTCCTCCCCCAGCCCTGCGCATGGGGAGTTTGTACATTTCCTCTGAGTAGTCTCTAAATCTAAAGTCTTTAAATTGCCCCTAGTGTATGAATTAGTAAATTCTGACAAAGTGTGGACCAAAAAGTTCAGTTACCATTGCCCTGCCTGACAGCTGTCAACTGGTCGTCGTGTAAGAACAGGCAGTCTGGTTCTGATGCTCTAAGTCCCATGAGGCCACACTGGGCCCAGTGGAAGCCTGGGGCCAAGTGGCACTGCCACAGCATGTTTCCCTCAGTCCCAGACAGCGCTGACTGTAGTAGACATGGGACGGGCAGACCTGTGGCGAGCAGCCACCCTGGCTTTTAGTCACTGTTACGCACCATGATGTCTTTGTGCCTGACCTGCTCTGTTATCACCTCCTGTGCCACCCCACCGTTCATCACAATGGAACATTTAGGGGAAACTGGGCTCTTGAGCAGTCTGCTAACAGTGAATCATAAGATGGTAACAATAAACTACTCCTTTCATTCAGACATGTCATGCTGAGGCTTCCCTCAGTGTCCCTGAGGATTAAAACCACATCCATGACTTTGTCTTGGTTTGCATCCACCACAGCCAGGAAGCCAAAAGTCACTTTCAGGAGGAGAGAGTGAAGGACATGGTTTTATTTCAGCTATTTACATCTAAGCTAATGTGCTCATTTAAGAACATATAGCTAAATAGCCGTGACACTTTCAACTGTGCTACCAATCAGATGAGTACTGAGAAGTTCACACAGACAAAAAAGTTAATATTGAAAGTAACAAGGCTTCAAAAGCATTGGAGAAATGAGAGGTGGTTTACACCACCCAGTGACTGACAGCATGTGGTAAATCCTCCCTTTTATGGCCTAGAAATGGAAACACAAAGATCTTCTCATAGGAAGCTGGAAAAACAATTTTTTTTGCTGTAAATGATACTGGTGGCCATCCATGCCTTGTGAAAGGTTCAGGTCCAGCAGCTCAGTTGGAAAGCTGGGGCAGGACACAAGATGATGAAGGCAAAGGTGAAGACAACCGTGAGGCAGAGGAGGACAGAGAGGATGAAGGCTGCAGTGTGCCAATGGGAGGCCTGAACAAAGTTGTGCATGCCCCTATAGCTGCCCTTGGATTCCTGATTGGGCACCCTTAATAACCTCGTGCCTCATTGGCTGCACCTTCACAATGTTCTCAGCTGCTCCAAACATCTTGTCGACATGCCATAACCTCAGATGATGCAGAGAAAGCAGGCCCTAAAAGCCATGTGTATTTCCTGTAATTCTGTCAAAAACAAATCAGAACATGTTCTCTGCCAACCTGCATGATCTACAGTTTAACCTGATATATTACAATGTATCATTGAGTTAAAGTGAAATTACAGAATAATACAATTCGTAAAGTATAAAGGCCAGTCCATCTTAATATACATTCTCTAAATATTATCTATTAAACACTGCTGTAGATAATTTCATGTTTCTTTTAGTTTCTTGTATTCCCACTTTGACTGTAATTTAAGCTTTTTGTTCTCATTCATACCTCTTCTCAGTTTTACAGTTGTTTCATAAGCAACTTAGGTACAGATTAGTTAGATAAGCTACTTATTTGTTTCTTGGCATATTGTAGCAATCCATTTGCCGTCCATGGGGGATGAATGTTGGCAATATACTACAAAATAAAATTAAATTATATTAGTAATTTATAAAACACTCAAGACATATATAACATGCCTCGATTGTATTGAATGTTCCTTGTCCTTCTTAAGGATATTAACTAGGATTGTAAATAAACTTGAAAAAGTGATCATTTCCTTTTCCAAAGTGTGACTATTAACTTTGTTCAGATGTAGGTAAAGAGTGAGAGAAAAGGCAGAAATTCAGCTCTGGCAGCACCAGTGAAACACACCCAGTGTGTAACACAGAGCACCTCATAAAGGTCCAACCCCCCACCCCATTCCACTCCACTCACCCTGCCATTGAGGGGGATCACGAGCTATAAAGCGGAATTTTCCAGAAGAACATTATGCTGTAGCGTCCCACTGACTGGCTTTCTCTCTCCGAGATCCTTTGTAGACTTTTATAAAGCAGTGATGAGAGTTCACCTTTTTCACAATTACACACAAATAAGTACCCCCACCCCAAAGCCAGCTACTCTCACCCCAGTGAGGGGTCTGACTTAATCACAATAAAAAAGCACAACAGCTTTGTAATCAATGGTTTTCAAGACATACAGTGCTATCCACTATTACTGGCACCCCTTGTGAAAATGAGTAAGAAGGGTTAGAAAAAAAAAAGTTTGCTGAAGTACCTTCATTTTGCACTGAAAAAAATGAGAAAAATCTGACTTTTAATTGAAACAAGTTTCTTCAAAGAAAAGATCCCTCATCAACACATGCGCCACAATTGTTGTCACCCCTACATTTAATACTTTGTACAACCTCCCTTTGCCAATATAAAAGCACAGAGTCTTCTCTTGTAACCTTTTATAAGGTTGTAGAATACAGAGCATGGTATCTGAGACCCTTCATCACATAATCTCTCCAGATCATCCAGGGTCCTAGGCCCTCTCCTGTATACTTTCCTCTTCAGCTCACTCCACAGGTTTTCAATAGGGTTCAGGTCATGGGACTGAGAAGGCCATGGCAGAACCTTGATTTTGTGGTCAGTTAACCGTCGCAGGGTTAATTTGGTCGTGTTTAATGTCATTATCCGGCTGGAAGATCCAATGACGACCCAGTTTTAGTTTCCTGGCGGAGGCAGCCAGGTTTTGATTTAAAATCTCCTGATATTTCATGGAATCCATGATGCCACGTACCCTAATAATGTTTCCAGGGCCTTTGGATGAAAAAAAGCCCCACATCACAGATCCTGCACCATATTTTAGAGTTGGAATATGGTTCTTTGCATTAAAGCCATCCTTTTTACACCAAACCCAGTTTTGGTGTTTATTGCCAAAATGTTCAATTTTTGTTTTGTCAAACCACTGAACACGGTTCCAGTAAAAGTTTAAAAGTAACGTTTAACAAACTCCAGGTGCTTATGTTTGTGTATAACTGACAGAAAAGGCTTTTTTCTGGCATACCTTCCAAATGATCTTTTGGCATGGAGATGCTGTCTGATGGTGGTTCTGGAGACTTGATAACCCCAGGATTTTACTTTTTCTTGCATTTCCCCAACAGTGATCCTTGGAGATATTTTTGCCTCTCTTACCATCCTTCTCACTGTACATGGAGGTAAAATAAACTTGGGTCCTCTTCCAGGCAAGTGTATCACAGTTCCAGTTAATGACCACTTTTATTATTGTCCTAACTGTAGAAATGGGCATTTTCAGGCAAATTGCTATTTTTTCATAACCATTCCCAGGGATTTGAAGGACAATACACTTCTCCCTCATTTGCATTGAGTGTTGTCTTTTCTTTGCCATGATTATGATTGGCTAAGGGAATTTGGTTCTGTGTCTCCTCACATTTGTATCCCAGTTAATCAGGAAGTCATTGATTTCAGCTGGTAAGTTCCTATACCCTCCAATCAACTTAACAATGTCCAATTTAAATGGGAAACATGCTTCAGTTACATTGTTTCACATTCATTTCCAAGGGTGCTAACAATTGTGGTACATGTGTTTTTGTTAAGAATATTTCTTGATGAGGGATTTGTTTTTCCTTGAATAAACTTGTTTCAATTAAAAATCAGATTTTTCTCATTTTCTCAGAGCAAGATGAAGGTACTTCATCAAACTGATTTTTTTATAATCCGTCTTACTAATTTTTACAAGGGGTGCCAATAATAGTGGAGGACACTGTATATTTGTATTATGCTTAGGCTAAAAAAATGGATAAGATTATCTGTTTAACATATTGCATGATAAATCCACGTGGCTTTCCTATATATACTACTAAATGTATTTTTTTAAACAAAAAATGCATGTAACCAATAAATTGTACTGGGAGAGATTTTATTGCAAACACAGGCTATCCTCAGAGGATCTGCTGGTTGCAAGAAAGTGAAACTATTTATCTTTGTTTGTTCCAGAACCATGGAAGCATAGATAACTGATAGCCACATGTACAAGACCCCAGACGGCCTTTAAAAGCCTGGGAGTGATAGAGTAAACTCTACAGACAGTGTTTAAGAGTACAGGGCTTCCAAAGGCGTTACACCCTACTCACCCTGCTACAGGCTCAAGGAAGAGTGCCAACCTCTAGAGACCCATTTGCTTAGCATCACTGAAAGGCTATCATAATTAAGGAAGCAAGATGGTAAAAGATAATTGGCTGAAAGAGGCCCCAGTGACACTGGTCCTACGTCCATGATTTACGTGACAGTAACTCAGTGGTTGCTGCTGGCCAGTGCAGATTGTTCTAGATCAGGGTTCCCAAATTCCAATCCTGGAGGGCACAGTCTGCAGATTTCCCTGTTCAGACACAGTTACTAAACCTAGTAATTGACTGATTAAGATGTGTTTGAACAAGAAAATCTGCAAATTTTGTTGGGTTCTGGCCCTCCAGGACCGGAATTGGGGAACCCTGTTCTAGATGCTAAGCATGTCTTTTTTGTATTTACTTATGTCACCTATTCAAGACATGGAAAGGCTTAACTACGGTTTTAATTTGCACTATGCAGTTGCTTTGCAGTTGAGGGGCGAGTGTTCATCAAGATGGGAAAAACCAAATGAAACCAAAAGAAAAAAGATTTAGTTTTGGTAGGGGCAAGACAGAAAGAGATACCTTTATGCACAGACAAAGTGGGACAGTCTCCTCTGGGACCTGGGCTTACAGGGTTGAAGAAACACACTCACATAAACAAGGGAACAAAAGCAGGTGGGAGGAAAATTGTACTGTCAGCTAACTGACCTCCTGGAATAGACAGTGGCCCCGCCCCCTCCACATAGACACACAAACTAAACCATGTTTTCCTTGTGGACTTCACTGGTGCCAAAAAACATCTCAGTCAGAAGGAGCTTCCAATTACAGGCTTCTAAATATGGCTGTTTTATGCAATCTTTTGGTAGCAGCTCAGTTTCAACTTACAAAAAATTAAATTATCTTTTGCCACCCCCTGAACATTCAAATTGGACTTTTTTTACAGAAATACCTCCCTCTTTCCAATCTCAGGTACCTTAGACGTGTGCAGCTATTTTTGACTCATGGACAGTGTCCTGCACATTAACTGTTGCCATTGGTATTTCACTACCTTTTTGATCCAGTGCCATTTTTTGTAATTGCTCAGTTTGGGAGAAATTTGTATTTGCAGAAGAATTTTGCACAATGTCTAGATCACTGTGAAATCTTCCAATGTTGTAACTGCATTCTGAGTTTTAATGAATCAGGATTTTCATAGCATTCACATCAGATGTTCTTTTTTTTTTTTACCTTACAGAGGAGTTACAATTTATGTGTGGCCCCTGGGATTCAAATCCACAACCATTGCATTGTCAATGCAACATACTACTTGTTAAGCTACAGAGCACATCACAGTTTACTCCTTTGTTATAATAATGTGGAACATGTGTTATAAATGGGAGAGTCCTGCATGAGAAAGTAAATCATATAGCATAAAATGTATTTCAATGCATTTACATCTCCAGTATGTAGTTAGATCCAAACTTCCACTGCAACTCGAAACTATCCGACGCCTTACTACCCACGCTGGGATCTTTCGTCGTCTGCGCATGCGGAAGAGCCTTACGTCACGTCCTCCCCGGATTCCACCGAAATCGACAAGAAGAAGACTGAAGCGAAGTGGAAGGGGCGTTACGGAGAGGAAAACAGTTATAAGACGCTTCGGATAAAATTACAGTTCACGTATAGTGCGTTTTAACAAAGGGTATAACAAACCACGCGACCGCAATGTCGGCCCATGCTCAAATGAGAGCTCTGCTCGACCAGTTAATGGGAACTGCGAGGGATGGTGAGTAACTAGCAGGCTAGTCGGCTAGCTCACATCGAAGGTAGTTAACGATTATTTTATTTCTAAGATGAACACGATCTGTTTTCGCCCCAAGAGGATGGTTTAAATCCGGCTTGGTAGGATCATACGGCTCTGCACTGTCTCGCTAGTAAAATGGTGTCAGCTGGTATTTAATGTTTGTATCCTGCATTTTTATGTTCGGTAGTTAGCTAAAGTGTTTACCGGGCAGCCGGGGCCTTGTTCGTGGAGCAAGGCCTGCTTTTATCTTCCTGGATAAGGATAATCGTGTAGCTTGGATAATATCTCTAGAGTATTGTTTCTGCATGTTACTTTTGTAGTCCCACGTCAGTATATGTGTGGATACAGAAAAAAAAAACAATTTCACACACAAAGGAAAACCTGCATGTCTTCCTGCAAGACGGCTGACGTTTTTAGTTAGCCGCCTAGCTGCCGCATATCATTGTCCACCTAAACAATAGCCCTGCTTTGGTTACGGCCTGAGCTTTCTCTTTCGCCCCCTCCGCGGCCTTTAGGTGACTTGGATGTCATATTTTGAAGGAAATCGTTACCATAAATTCACTAAATGCAGGAGACTTTCCCAGCCCACTAGAACACGGAGATATCCGCGTGTACTGTAGTGTCAATGGATACAAACATTAAACAGTGTTAGCCGCGGTGCAGGGAACTTGCTTTGAGACTGAGAGTATTCCTGGGTTTTCATTTGCCGTCCAGTCGAAATACTTTTTTGGGCAGGGACTAGCTCGTAATACAAACGAAATGGTTTACTTTGCCGCATCTACGTGGCTGATCTTAGACTTGGTTCTAACTTTTGCTCAGACTAATGATTGCTAGTTGTGTGGAGTGAGTTTGTCTGTGTGTATGTATTTAAGATTAATTATAAATGCTTCCCATACCTATGTTCCATACAAACTGAACAATTGTGGCCCCTTTATTTTATTTATAAAGGTTCAGTGTATCTTTGCCAGCCTACATCAATCTGCAAGGGAGTTGCAGAAAAGCCTCATGTTCATCGAGCCGTGAGTCACAAATATAATTTTTAACGCTGTTATGAATATCGAAACAATTTGTTTGCTTTTCAGAAGTAATTATAATTTTGATCATATCAAAATCTCATCAACTTAAGAGCAAAAAAAAAAAGAAGAAAAAAGCAGATACCTTGAAATGCAAACAGCAGAAGTATTTGCATCATAACTAAGGAGTATTTGGTTGCCTGCAAGCCATGGAGCAGTTCATACAGTAGTGAGTTTCTAGTAACACGTTTATCATAGAGACAGAGTAGCTTTAAAATATGCCGCAAAGCATTTACTCTGACTTGTGTATCATTCCCAACTTCCTTACTACAGGTGTGGGCAAGAAAGCTTTTCCCTTTTATACTTTTCAACAGCGGGTTTAAAATTCTGCAGCTGAGGTCTTGAAGATGCAGATGGGTACAGTATATGTGGAAGCTCGCAGTGTGTATTAACTAACCGCTTTTTTATTTTGATTTTTTTCCCCTCCAAATCCCTCCTCATTCAGACTTTGTGTTAAGGATTGGTCAACAGAAACACATGCAGTCACGTTGTCCTTGTTGTTAAGGTCTGCACAGCCGTGAGGATTTAAAAGCTGCTACAGTAACCCAGCAGGGTTAAATTTGAATGAGGAGGTCATGAGACAAAGGTAGTTCTCTGCCACCTGCCTGTGTCAGTCATCGGCAGGTCCTCCTTTCCGTCAGGCAGACGGGTGTATCATTCCGGGTTTGGTCGGAGCTGAAATAGATTTCTTTGCCTGTTTTTTGTAACGAAGGCCATCGGCAGAGGTCCTCACGTGACAATCCATTTGCAGCACTTCATGTGAACTGTCGCTTTGAGGTAGTTCAACTGAGCTTCTCAGACTTGCTGGTCTCACTTAGAAATACAAATTGACCCAATCCCACCCTCTTGTGTGTTTGGGGAATATGAAGATTTTATTTCTGAAACCTGTTTCAACACATTTCCCAAGTGATGGAAGCGCAGTTAAAGCTCTGACTAGTGAAATATACCCAGCCTTAGTATTGCTGTTTACTTCTAATCGTGTTCTTCTTGGTAAATTTAAGAGCTGAGCAGAATTTGCAGCTCTGGTACCAGTAAAATGGCTTCCATTTGACAGGACGAGATGGTCGCACTGATTTCACTTGCCGGTGCAATGCTTTTCAGTTAAATCACCTTTTGGAATTATGAAAACAAAATTTAGGCGTAACTCGCTCATCCATAATTAATCCTTTGATACTCAAATGAAAAATGCCCTTTCAAAATGAATGAAAAGCACACAGTAGTGCTGTAGGGGAGGTCATTAGGATTGCACCCTACTACCAAGTCCAAGCCTGTTCTTTGCTCAGCTTGTTTTCCGAAAGCATGTGGTCTCACTCTCTGCTTTGTTCTGCTGCAACCTTTTTCAGGTGACGAAACTCGACAGAGGGTGAAGTTCACTGACGAGCGAGTCTGCAAAAGTCACCTCTTGAACTGCTGTCCCCATGACATCCTTTCTGGAACTGTAAGTGATTTATGAACACCCGTGTGTTACGTGCAGACTTTCTAAACTGTCAGTTTTGACTGCAGTTTCATATCTTTCTACAATTTTTGCCACGTCAGTGATAGTCTGTTAAATTGAAGGCCTGTGGGTACAATAAATGTTAACATTTATCGAGAATGATTGCTGGTAATAATCTCGGTTCATATAAGTGGTATGTCATGTGCTTTACTAAAATGAGACGGGATGTTGCAGCTTTCAGTGAACTAGTTGAGTGTTTCTTTGCCTCTGTTTGAATGGTTTTGCTGTGTGTGGCTTCCAGGCTGACTTTTGGTGAGAATGTGTGCGTCTTTCTCCACCACAGCGCATGGACCTTGGAGAGTGTTCAAAGATTCATGACCTGGCGCTCCGGGCAGATTATGAAATTGCTTCAAAGGAAAGAGACCTTTTCTTCGAGCTTGACGTAAGTCGTGCCACAGCTTCTGGTTCTGAGTGTTTGATACTTTTGCTTGGTGTTATGGCCTGATTTTCACCCCTCCACATCTTCATGTCCTCTAGGCCGTTGATCATCTGGAATCCTTCATCGCTGACTGTGACAGAAGAACGGAGCTGGCCAAGAAACGCCTCGCCGAGACCCAGGAGGAGATCAGTGCTGAGGTTGCCGCCAAGGTGAGGGGACATTCCTCTTGGGGCTCAAAATGAGCCTGAATTATAGTGATTAACCAGATGGTCCATCGGAGACACCGTCACGTTCTTGGCGACGTTTTGGCCAGTGCTGCGTGATGGAGGTGCCGCTTGTGCCATGCTTACCTCAGCATGTCTCTGGATGCAGGCTGAGAAGGTGCACGAGCTGAACGAGGAGATAGGCAAGCTGCTGGCTAAGGCAGAGCAGCTCGGTGCCGAGGGCAATGTGGATGAGGCCCAGAAGGTCCTGCAGGAGGTGGAGAAGGTCCGGAGCAAGAAGAGGGATGCTGAGGTAGGGAGCCGTCTCACCGGGTAGCAGGTGCACACACAAACACTGACCTAAGAATTAGAGCTCCTGTTAATTAGGTTTATATTTTTAAATGCCCCTAATCCTCAGTCACCTCTGTCCCCTGTCCGTTAGGAGGAGTACAGGAACTCCATGCCGGCCTCCAGTTTCCAGCAGCAGAAGCTCCGTGTGTGCGAGGTATGCTCTGCCTACCTGGGCCTGCATGACAACGACCGGCGCCTTGCTGACCATTTCGGCGGGAAGCTGCACCTGGGCTTCATCCAGATTCGTGAGAAGCTGGAACAGTTAAAGGTAGGCTCGGCTGGTCCTCACCGCAGTTGGGGGTGCTTTGGGGCCAGGCTGGATGCTGGATTTTACTGCAGCTTTTCTAGGAAGATCCGCTGTCATCTTTCATTGGTCAGATGCTCTCAATCACGTCTGAGCAAAGTAAACTATGCGAAATGAGCGAAGGCATTCTAGAAGATGTACAAATGGCCTGCCAGAATTGTTATACTTTTTTTTTTTTTTTTTTTTCTTCTCGATTTTGCTTTGGCACATCTCATGAAACATACTTAACATTTTGAAGATAAGAGCATTTCTCAAAATAGTTTATGCAAATAGCACAACACTATGCAGCTGAAAAAGCCTTAACTTACCTAAAACAGTTAACTCGCGTGTCAAAAATAATTCCACCAAGGAATCAGTCAGTGCCACCAAATTGAAAAGTACAGTCAGCATCGTTTTAACCATTAGAGCCAAAATGCTTAGATATATTGTCAGTATGTCAGTGTAAGTGACGCTCCTGAGCTACACAATGCAGAGTGACAGTCGATTTCAACTTTCTCGTTGTCACTGACCATTTTTCTTCAGTAAACTCATACTTATTCATGCCAAAGCCACCAGTTTCAACTTCGCTAAGCTCCATATTACAGTATGTACAGTTTACTATGTATTTTTCAGATCTCAAGACATGGTACATTAGCAAACAGTCACACTATCACTGTATAACAAACACAGCAACAACCACAAGGCAACAAAATCTTGTACTATGGGAACCAAAAATATAACAAATATTGTATCACTGCAATTTATGGAATATATTTTTTGAAAACTAACTTTTAAGATGTGATGGCTAACATGATCACCTACGTGTATAGTTGCATGAAAATTGTGCCAAAGGATGACAATTGTGCAAAACCATTTGCATATATGTACTAAAACATTTGGAAATTGGTGTGAAGCAGTGAGAAATGTTCTGCTGTGCCGAAGTGACATTGTGGTTTGGGGATTACACTACAGATTACATTGGATGTCATTTGAGAAGTGCTTCAAAGCAGTCGAGAAACTGTCAAGGATAATTTCCCACATTGCTTGGATAGAGGCTGAAAATTTGATTTTGCATCAGTCTTGAAAGTTTGATCTTTCTGTTCTCACCCACTTGTTCAGAAAACAGTTGCAGACAAGCAGGAGAGGCGGAACCAGGAGCGTCTGAAGCGGAGGGAGGAGAGGGAGCGGGAGGAGAGGATGAGAAAGAGGTTGGTGTCTCTGTGGTTCCCTCACCAGCCTGTGGGAGGGGTCTAAGGGGGTGTGGCTCTAGCAGGCGTGATGCAGGGCTGTGTGGGATGTTTGCAGAGCAGTGGCCTGTGCTGTGAGTGCTGATGGCAATAGCGTCAGGATTGTAACGGTGCTTTCCACACTCTGCTCCAGAGGGGATTCTGCATTGGCTGATACCCCAGGAGAGGTGCATAGGGGGACTGCCTCAGGGTGAGTGAGTCTCCTCTCTCATCACAATCAACATTTCAATCCTTAGCCCCCCCTCCCCCCCAGAGAGACAGTATGGAGGGGAGCCTATGTGGCATTTCTGGGTTTTGTCTTCCATGGTCTCCATGTAAGCATGTAGCCTTGTGCTACATTTTGTGTGTAACTTAGTTTATTAGTGATAACTAAAGTCAGATGTGCGGTTCTGACAGACTCCCTGGGGTCTGTATTGCTCCTTAATGTGACTTGTCTGTCTGCAGGACTCGATCGCGGAGCAGGGAGCATCGGAGGTGGGTTTCTGTATGTCGTCACACATTTCTGTCTGTCGTTTGCTTTGGAGGCGGCTCATGGTGGGTGGACGCTGACCGTCCGTCCCCCTTCCCTCAGGTCCCGCTCCCGGGATCGCAGACGGCGGCGATCCCGCTCGTCGTCGCGGGAGAAGCGGCGGTCCCGCTCACGCTCCCGGGACCGTGAGAGACGCCGCAGGCACCGCAGCCGCTCCCCCAGCAAGGGCCATCAGCGCAGCCGGGACCGGGAGCGTGAGCGTGCAGCCAGGCATAAGTACGAGGATGCGGTCATATGAGAAACAAATCAGCAATGCAGTGCTTTTATTAACACTTATACCACAGAGACCCGACGCTTTGTTTTTTTTTTTAAGCCTTTGTGAGTTGAATAGCAATAGGAATAAAGTAACTTTCACCAGTTAGCCAGTGTCTGAGCTTAAAGTCGCCGTTACGGTTCAGTTGCTGGAAGGCCATGAGGTTCTCCTCACTCACGGGCTGTCGGCGGTCTGTGCCACAGGTCCTCCCGGGACAGGTCCCGCGAGAGGGACAGGAAGAAGGCGTCATCAGAGCGGCGGCAGGACGGTGTCAACGGGAAGGTGGACTCGCGGAGGATGGAGGACTCGCGGAGGATGGAGGACAGGGAGGCCGGGGAGATCTGAGTGCCGTGCCCTGCTCCCCCCGCTCACTCTCACACTAGCTATGCCACCCCAACCCGCCCTCTGTACCCATAACTCTCCGCACCCCCCTCTCTCTCCTGGATTATGGCTTCTGTAGGGCATAGATTTTATTTCCGAGAAGGTCAGTTTTGCTTTAAGGGTACTTATGCCACCCCCCCATCCCCAAATATTCAGAAGAGCTGTTAAGAGTTTAAGAGCGTGCTTATAGGCAGTGTACTGCATGACTGAAGATCAGCTTTTTTGTGAATAAGCAGCAGAACCTTTTTTGCATTGTTGAACTTTGCAGCCCAGATGGAGTTTACATGAAGAAAAAGGTCGTCAAGTTGGAAAGTGTTCAGTGTTTTTTCTGTTTAAATATTGATGCAGCTGACAATTAGCTTTTTTTTTTTGTCAGGCTATCTGATAATCCCTGCAAGTCCCTCTCTAAGATATTATGAACGTTATGTTTGGTTGTGCTGATGTTTTTGCTGCCCCCCACCCAAGTTGTATCATCAATCTGGGGCTCTTTCGTTTTGGACTCAAACATTACGTCTCTTTCCATTAAAGGCTGTACTTGGACTCCAAAGGTATCAACTCCAGTCCCTTTTTATTCACCGCTCTGTATTTAAATAGAACATTTATTTCCAGTATGTTTCCTTTTTCCATCGTAGCCTTTAATAAATGGGGAATGACTGAGGAGCAATGAGTGATTTTTCTATCAGATATTCCTGTTGTTGTGGGAAGTTTGTAGCTTTTTTATTTTTGTTAAAAACCCCCTGCCCGTTGGTCACGGATTGTGACCCTCTGTTGTCCTGTAGTTGTAAATGCGGTGAAGTCTGTCTCTCGGCAGGGTGCCTGACAGCCTTATGGTCTGGTCTCCTTGTGCTCAGTTCAGTCTTGTATCGTAACAGCAAATTGTGTCCAAGACTGGACACCTTTGGACCTCAGGCAGTGTGGTGCCTCCTAGACGACATGAAAGGGTCAGTACTTCGTCCTTTCTGTACTGCTCAGTGTCCATGTCCTTTGGTCTTAGCCTTGTGGTTCAGTTGCTGCAAGTCTGAGAAACTCCTCCAAGGTTTGCTTTGTTCTTGTTTTGCTGGGGTCAAAGATGCTGTAAATATTCAAGAGGTTTTAATTGGAAACGCTAATAATGACCACTTTCTCGATTTTTAATAAATGCTGTTTGGCAATTGAGTTAATTTTTTTCTATGGCAAAATTGATGTTGAGGCTAAGTGGAAGAAATATGTACATGGAACTATATTTAAATGTTATACCTGGAATCGTTGGATTGTTAGGTTGCTTGCAATTTGTTTCTTAAGATGTCTTCTAAAGTTGTATTCCCTGTTTTATTCATTGATATCAATTAAAAATTCTTGAACTAGCTAGAAATGCTATCTGTCTATCTGTCCTATATGCGGATAGCTTGTTAGATTGGCCAAGATGTCATCGAGGATTGGCCCCTTTCTTTTTGTATAATCTGTTAAAGTCTCCATATTAGGTTCTTTGAATAACATGACATTTTTCCGCCATTCATATTTTACAAGGACTTGTTACTAGTATTCATCGGAGTCATTTGGCTGGGGAACACAAAATTTGAGTAGCTTTATTTTCCTGTTTTATGAAGAATTATTTCACCTAGGAGTGGAAGATGTTATACAATTCCAGCAATTCGGTTGCAGCAGTTTAAGTATAGTTTAATCCCATCTCTGTCATTTACATGATCCCCAACCATCACGCTTAGTGAGTAACAGTGTGTTCAAGGTAACACATCAAACGTTGTGCTCTTGTTACAAGCCTTAATTACCTAGTCAGGATTTATACTCCATGATGACAAATTCAGTTTGCAGTTTCACATATTCTGGATTGGCGAGTTCTTGAAATTGTCCTAACGACACATTTTTTAATTTATATGGTGAGCTGTTATGCAAAGCTAGAACCTAAGAGTTATATAACAGTGGTTAAACTCTTCAGTGGTGACAATACTGCCATTTATGTCCAATCTTATACATAGTTAATGGTCATACAGTCATTACATTGGCAAGTAACCTCCAGATGATTCCTTTAAAAAAAAAAAAAAAAGTCCACGCATTCTCATTTTCAGTTTTTCAGATTCATATACTTTGTAAATACATTTCCTCAGCATGCATGTCTTGCATTTTGATACAAAATACATTCGTCGTGTATCTTCAGCACCCCTGGCCCTATGGAGCCAAAGCAGGACACATCAGCAGGAAATAGGCTGAGCGGACAAAGCGAATTTGAGAATCTATTGATTTATCAATGTCTTTTGGATCTTGTGCCATTAAGGTGACGTGTCTGTGTGCCTGCAGACAAGCTGAGTCCAGAACTGAAGTCTTTGAAACTTTCTCATTAGGGTTCTCTGTGTGGACCCTGTTGGCCTGAGTCCATGGACTGCTGGCGCCTTGCTGTCCCTCAGAATGTGGTGCTCTCCAGATTGTGGTCCACTTTCATCTTCTGCTTCTCCATTACTGCCTCTAGTTCCGAGACCTTGTGGGCATCCTGATACAGAGAGTGCAGATTGGGGGGGGGTAGAGGGTAAATAACATAAAAATCTATAATGCGTGGGCTGTGTCAGATTAATAAATAAAGGCAGAAATGTACTAGAAGTCCTCTGGAATAAGGACAGACCCCTCTCCTCCCAGGAATCTCTTGCAAAGCACTTCTTACAAACATGCCAACCCTAAATCCACTACAGAGACTGTCAGATATCCCTACTGACCAGTTAATGGAGGATTACTTTGATCCCAATTACAAAACCTGGCAGCCCATTCACTCCACATAAACATGAATAAAAAAAGGGAGAATGTTTTGTGAGAGTTACCTCCAGCAAAGCCTTTTGCACCATGATCTGACTGTAGACTCTAGCGCCCTCATCTGGCAAAACAGCACGCAACTCCTCTTTGTTGAGGGAGAATAGCTGAGCACCAGTCAATACGCCCAGACAGCTCACAGTACTAAAGAGAGAGAGAGAATTAACAGTATACTACCTCTGTTTTCTTGACAAAAACCTTTACATCCAAATCATTGCATATGGTCTGTGTCTGAGATCTGAAAGATTGGCACGAGTACCAGTACTTGAGGGAAATATTTAATGTCAAGTCATGCTTCTCTAAATGACGTGTCCTCCTTTTGTTTTCTGTTGAACCATTTTTAGCTCAGGAATCTTATCAGGTTCCACTCTTAATGCCAACGCCCATGCCAACTCAGGAGTGGTGAAGTGCCGGCATCTGTACTGTGAAACACCTTCTCCTTTTGTTCTGTAGGGTGCTCAGAGCTCTCAAGATATGTAACGCATCCTGTTCATGTCCTCCAATCATGTAGCCAACAGTAGGCTGCTGTAGACCCGTGGTTCTCAAACCTGTCTATAAACACCATAGGCACAGTACTGGTCAACCAATTAGGTGACACAGGCAACCTTCCTGGGGGGCTCAGATGGGGGAGGGCAGCACATGGGCTTCTACCACTACTGTGTAGTCTTCACATATATTTTGTACACTTCACCTCCAACACACCTGACTCCGCTAACTATGGCCTTGAAAAAGAGTCAATAATGTTGAACGTGCTGTCTGGTAATGAAATCTGGGCCAGTGAGGGTGAATGCAACAAGGTGGGTTTGAACCCAGGTCACGCTCTGGCTTAGCTGTTGTCCCCCGTTCTGGTGCTTCTAAATGTTAGCTAGATACGCTGCATATCTCTGAGTCAAACATAACATATGTAATGCATGCCAAGGGATTGGAGGTGCACTCACGGCTCGCTGAAGCCCTTTCCTCGCAGCCACTCCTCCACCTCGGAGGGAGGGGAGTTGTAGTGCAGGGGGGCAGAGGTGTCCGAGGAGCGGGGGATGACCAGGGGGCGGGAAATGCTGGCCTTCCCATGCGCCAGCCGCTGCAGAAGTTCGTCGTTCATCACCATCACTGGGAGGCATACAGATGTCACCAGAATTCACATTTGTCACTGGTCACTGGTCCAATATCCCAAAGAGTGACCCGCTGAAGTCTTACACTTCTGCTCACACACGCATACATACAGCAAATTATGAATACACGGCATTCATATGAATGATCCCACACAGTCATGCTGCCCCCAAGGGGCGTCATCAGTACCTCGGTCTGGGCTGTCCCCAGACATGATGTGTGAGGGGTTGGAGGGCATGCTACGCGGCCGGAAAGTCGTAGGTTCGGGGAGGGGAGGGGAACCAGGAGGAGCATATGAGAACGGTCTGGCTGCTGATGGGGAGGTGTTTCCCTAGGGAAGACAGGAGAGAAACATGCATCAGCAAACCAAAATCCTGATGGACACTGGGAAGGAAAACAAAATCAACTGCAGTATAGAACTCTGACTAACGTGACTCAGTTTGCATGTTTCGACCTGACCAGTCATAGGCTAATTGATCATGTGACTGAATAGCATGACTTTCAGGGAAATGTTTCGCTGGCAGGGCGTATGCAATGCCCTGCCGGAGCAAGCGGGGCCCGGCTGCATATGCAAGGCCCTGCCGGAGCGAGCGGGGCCCGGATGCATATCACAGGGAGATGCGCTCACCATGAGATTCGTATGATCGTCGAGGTTTTGCACGTTCATGTCATTCAAGGCAGACAGGGGCTCCAGAATGTTGAAGGGCACAAAGCCAATCTGATTGAACCGATTGCGACACTTCCACCATCGTTTTGATGATTCAATCACCTGAGAAGAAAGCGCAGAATTATACACAACACGAATAGGTTTCGCTCCTGAGATTCAGAGCTCGGTAAACAACGAACTGCATTTTTTACATTTACATTTATGTATTTAGTTGGTGCTTTTATCCAATGTGATGTTCAATTAAAAGTGTTGATAGATCTGAGCTTAACATCAGAAAAGCAAGGTGCTGTGATTCATCATGAGGACTTGGTTCCTGCTTGACAAGTGCAAAATACAAGAAATGAGCATCCAGGGTTGTCAAGCGACCATTAAATGGTCAATGCAGACTGAGAGTCAGTCAGTGGCATGATGATGTTTTTGGGTGCTCCTGGAAGATTAGGGTAGTACCTCCAGGGTCTCTCCGTGCAGTACGGACAGTTCGCTGCTGTTCCTGGCCACGAAGTCATAGCTGCAGCGGTAGAGTCTCTCCGTCTCTGGAGGCAGTGTGCTACCCTCCCTGAAAAGAAGGAGGAAGGATAGTGACTGAGAAATCACAGAATACGCTTCATAGTTTAATCAGCAGAGCCTAAAGCTGGTGGAAAATTATGTAATGTGTGTAGAGGAAGAATCCAACGACATTGCATTGCAGGTTTGCAAGATGTAGTCCAAATAAAACTTACACTTGGTCGTCGGTATGAGCCGCAGACTTGGGAAGTTCGACCGACCGAATGGAAGACCTCTGTTGGCGAGAGGAGGGAAGGCCCACATGTGATTTCACTTCTGTGTTTTACAGATGTGTACAGAATCTTCTGAGATAGATCGTGGATTAACTTAGTTCGAAAATGTCACAGAAATTCACACAATATTCTGAGATTGCGATCGTTTACACTGAATAGCCTTTATATTTATGGGTGGGCGGGACACAGATCATGATTGATGGCTCATATCCCCACTCAGAGCCAGTCATGTCAGCTGGCTGTCCTCTTACCTGTTGCCTTCTCTGCGAGTCCAGTTTGTGTTGTGCCTCTATGGGATCCTCCCATACCAGTCCATGCGGGTCGACTGGGTCTGGCTTCCAGCCATCCAGGAAGACAGGGGTGTAGGGCTGAACTGGGCCTCGCTGCTGAGAGCTTCGTGGGTTTGGGGGGAGGGGTCAGGTGTCCATACGGACGTGTTGATTGAGTAAACATTTGTAATGTATTTTCTTACAAGTTACAAAAGCAGCTCAGGTAGTAACCTCAGTGGTGGGAACTCCCAACGACTGACAAGGGAGGAGTTAGAAGCTTGACAGTGAACAGTGAGACTTCAGTGAAAGCCGATGGGGTAACATAAGAGGCACTAATATCCTAATGAACAAGAGGCAGGGGATGAGTTGAGCCTGCTGACCGTGGTTGTGTCCAGTTGGGTCCCAGTGCTGTCCACAGCTGTTTCTCTTCTGGAGTCAGGTTCTCCTGCAGCAGTGACACGGCTGTGTCGGTCAGGGCTGGGCTGGCCACCCCCGCCCCCAGCGTCGGCCCCCCTGTGGTCTTCACGATCTGGAACGAGGCATTACCATGACCGGCTTATTTAATGATTGGCTGCAGGGTTCCAGCCGGGCGGGAGGCTGGTCATGTGACACACCCCCATCCCGCGTGTAATATTTTCCATACGCTCCTTATAAACACTCGCCCTGCCAGTCTGAGTCATTATTTCCTGTAGCTTTATGCCATAGCTCTGCTTGTCCTTACTGAGCGCCGGAGAGACACGGACACACCATCAATCCCACCACTGGTGATCAAACAGAGCACAACCTCACAATGCCCACTCCATTCCCAGTACTTATCCGGGACCCTGCATCCTCAATCCCAACAGTGTTTCCATACTAATCCAATGTTTAGAACAGCTCCTTTACAATACAGTAAGTACTAGTTGCTCTGGAAATAAGTAACCCAACTCTGAACTCACCTAACTGTGTCTGCTCTATGGAAGCTCATATTAATTTCGAGTACACCATTTTCCTTGTATACTATATACAACCAAAGGTCATTTCCAATGTTCAGATGCCATCCGATGGTTTTATGACCCAGTTTAACACAATGAACGTCAAGGCTATATGTGTCACCTTCATTCTGCTTAAATGGGATACAATTATCCAAAGACTCACCATGTCCAGGGGTTTGAAGACATGGTGAAGCAGCTCTTCTGAGCTGGGGTTTGTGATGGACGTTCTTAGCCGGGCCTGTGCAACAGCAATGTGCAGTATTTAATCTATCCATATGGCAATGCATGACTACATATACGTGTTTTATGCATATGGACATGTTGAAAGCTGAACCAAGTTCTCACCAATAGACTGAAGCAGTACTTGAATTTCTGAAAGATATCAATGAATTCATTTTCAGAAGGTGGACGTGCTCTCACAGTGAGTAAGTCATCTACAGAAAGGAGAAAGACAGGAAAAGGAAACAATGTAAGGCATATTCATTATGTTCCTCCCTTCGATGTCTTCCCTTCCTCTTTCATTGCCACCCTAAGCTTATACTGCTACTTGTAACACTTTTCCTCTTTTCCTCACATACCTTCCAAAATATGTGAGCTGTGCCCCCCCTCCCACAGAATCTCATCTGTACTCATTTTTCAACAAATCTTCCTTTGAAACTTTTACCTGTCGCTCTCACTGAAGCCCATATTTTGACTCTGTCTTTAGTCCTAAATACCACAGTGTTCCTCTCAGTTTTCCCTGTTGCGTGTTACTGGTTATTTTCCTGCTGAATCTGGTTTTTCCAAGATTCTCCTATTTTGCTTGTGAGGATAAATATCAATGTTTACTATGGTGGCAGCCTCTGATTTTTGACCAAACTTCAGCCAACGTCCAAACATTAAGGATCACCGCAGACTGAAATTAGGGATAATAAGGGGAGACACTAGCAATTGAATGTTTGTGAAACCAAATACACATAGTGGCCACTTTATTAGGTGCATAGTACCAGGTAGGAGCTCCTTTTTCTCCAGAAAAACCCACTTCAAGGGTTGATGAGTTTTGAGTCTGAAGATGCCATGCTTCACACCACTGCTATACTGAGCTGGAACTTTTGCATTTGTGGTCTTCCTGTTAGCATTAACGAGTCTGGCCGTTCTCCTCTGACCATGCTCATTAGTAAGGTTAAGGTTTTTGGCCACAGAAATGCCAATTACTGGATGTTTTTTGCTTATTGCATCATTCTCTGTAAAGTCTAGATACTATACAATGAGAAAATCACAGGAAGGTGGCTATTTCTGACCATTCTAATGATTAACTGCGCAGTAACCTTCTGTGACCTTCTTGGCCTCGTCTGCAAGAGTATATATTCAGTTGCAGCCACATGATTCGAGCAGGTGAACCTAATTAACTGGAGTGTGGTTTATCACAGAGTAACAGGAGTATAGAAATGAAACCCCATCATCAACGTAATCTAAGCCGGATGCCCTGATATCATTGAAAAGCACCTTTCAAGAGATCATCGAGGCTGTAAGCTATTAGATGACCAAAGGAATGTGGTTTACATTGTTTAAAAATAAAAAAAGTATTGCCTTGAACATAATGAAGCTTTCCTGAGCTGAGCTGCAGAGCCGTGCGGATGAAACCGACAGTGACAGCTTTTACACAGGAACTCCGCCGTCTCCCTGTCTCCACCTCTCACCTTCTGCACTTTTGCTGCTTTTCTTTTTCTTCTTGTTCCTCTGGCTCAGGATGCTGTGGGCCTCTGCCGATTTCTGCAGCTTGCCCATGAAGATCTCGATGTCGTTGAAACAGTGGTTGAGGATTTCCTGGGGGAGCGTGACAAGCAGTGAGCTCATCAGGTACCAGAGGACTGTGCACCATATCACAGACAGATGCAGAGACAGAGAGAAACACACACAAGCATGCACACACATAAACAACATGTTGTTATTACTGTAATACACAGTCTATAAAGCAAAACTCCAAAAGCTCAAAAACCAATGAAAACACAAAAAATAGCAAAATAATTTGCTTTTCATCTTTATCAATTATAAAATATGAAGGCTCCTTTTT
Source organism: Mormyrus iriodes (assembly GCA_011763525.2). Taxonomy (NCBI): domain Eukaryota; kingdom Metazoa; phylum Chordata; class Actinopteri; order Osteoglossiformes; family Mormyridae; genus Mormyrus; species Mormyrus iriodes. The sequence continues at coordinate 19,067,111 of JAAGVU020000092.1, read as the reverse complement.
CATTATTAAAGCTGATTTCTCCATGAAGCAGCCCATTTTGAGCTAAACATGTCCACACACACGCACACACACACACACTCTCATACTCGAAAGTAGTGCAATATACTGACATGTGCGTCAGACAGACAGACACAGGCTGACAGAGACAGACAGACAGACACAGGCATCATACCACTTCTCTCTCGGCCTGTCTGAAAGCCCGATTGGCCTGGTCACCACTGGATCCGTTCACTGGTGCAGAGGGAGAAGGTCACAAGTAAGATCCTGTATCCCTGCTAGCCCCCTCCTGCCAGAACTTACCCTCTTCAATTCCACAAACACACAGAGCAGAGTCTCATCACATACAACTGTGGAAAAAATTAAGAGACCACAAAAATTTTTTTTGTTTCACTCATTTCGTAATTTATGGGTGTGTGTCTGTGAATAATATATATATATATATATATATATTTTTGCAGACTGGATCCTGATTCTTTCCTGTTTCTCATTAATGAAGGGCTTCTTCCTTGCTTTATGGGACTTCGGTCCTGCTTCTAGGAGCCTGATACGAACTGTCCTAGCAGTGCACTTCACACCGGCATTAAATGTTTCCCATTCCTTTTGAAGGTCACTTATTGTCATTCTCAGATTCATGAGAAACTGCTGGAAAAGTTAATGATCTTCTCTGGCATTAGAAGGTCGCTTCCGCCCTCTGACCGGCTGCTTTCTGGTCATTCCTAGTGTCTCTTGCTTCACCTTGTTCTTGTGTACTGCTGTCTGAGAAACTGTGAACCTGGAAGCAACCTGCTGCTCAGCGTAGCCTCCTGCCAGCAGAACCATGATTAAACCAGGATTTTAAAAGGCATATTTGTTTAAAAATATAGAGTGGTCTCTAAATTTCTTCTACGGCCATATGCACTCATGGTTGGAAATTAAAGGCCAGTCCAAACCCAGTGAGGACATTGCCAACCCTGCCCGAACTGCACTGGCTGCCCGATTACAGACGACAGAAGCCAGCGTCAGCATGGTTCCCGTGTGCTTTCACCATGGCCCGGGCAACAGCAGCACGACCCTCCCTCCTAAGGAGCCCCATCTGCGTGCTGCTCAGGGGGGTTCCTGCCCCGCCACACCACTGCTGTTAGCGTGGCTCCGCATGAATGAGGCAGCTGGCCCCCCATTCTCACCTTTCATTCCTGGGTGAGGAGGAGGTGTGGAGGGAGGAGGGTTGGGAGCCTGTAGCAGGGGGGAGTTGGGAATCTTCTGGGGGCCTTGTTCTTTCACAGGCTGGACCATTCGGGCCCGGTTCTTCCTGAACGTGAGAGAGCCAGTTAGTGGGGGGGGGGGGGGGGGGTTGGATCTAAGTACTGCCCAGGTTAGGCTACGTCTGCTGGGTGATTGGGTGATGCACTGCTTAGCAACTCGTATCACAGGTGATCAATGGCAATGAGGCAGTAGCTCCTGTATGCTTCGTCTGTACCAGCAGGACCATGACCAGGCCTTGTCCCCAAGTCACTATTTAACACATTTAATGTAAGATAAAAAGGAAGCATCTTATTAGTATCCTATGGCTTATTTATTAGGCCAGTGTTTCCCAATCTGGTCGTCAGGGACCCACAGACAGTCCGCGTTTTTGCTACCGGCAGCTGGGAGGGAGCAAAAATGTGGACTGGCTGTGGGTCCCCAACGACCAAATTGAGAAACCCTGTATTGGGTCATTTATGCAGCCACAATGATAAAGTATTACACAGTATTTCACAAATTATATTTTCAGTGTTTGATTAGTGAAAGCTTTTATGTCTTTTATTTTTTGACAAACACCGTATTGTTGCCATATAAAAATAACCATTGGTCCATAAAGGATATACACGCATAAGTGCCCACAGAGAATATTCATATATTAAGCAATGATACAAAAATCTGATATGAACACGGTGATCTGGAGATTAAACCGAGAATCTCAGAAAGTGGGAATTGAATCTAATTGACCTCAAATGGGTAACGTTTCCCAGAATCTTTGGCAGTGACATATTAGCTGCTCTGACCTGTTTAAAAGGAAACATGCTGCCTGGAACAGCTAAATGCACACTAATCGTAGTCTGAAGGTCTCTGTGTTGGATTGGCGTTGATGTCGAACCCGAACTGGACTCCTCTCCTATGATCACGTAACCATGTGTGGCAGTCTATCCCTTTAATTAGTTGCAACAGCCTTATTTTCTCGGTCACACCTTGCTAAGTAATGCAAAAACGAGTCAGACGAGTCCGTCCTTTCTCTGCTGGTCACTCTTTTTCTTTTCCCCAGTGCCAAAGCTTTGTCAACACAAAATTGAGTGGGACTAGATAGATCAGCTTGTTGAAACATCAACAGTACTTCACAAGTGATACATTTTTGCATTTTAAAAGGAGAGAAAAATAGGGTTTCTATCAGATGGAATGTATGCTGTGATTGGGCGGAAAAATAAACTTTTGGCTCAGCCTGTCAGGTTTCTGGTTTAACAATCATGTACAATCTGTGACAATTGTTTACATAAAGTCTGGTTTCAAAATCATGCTTTGAGAGATTAAGTACATTCTGTACTTATCAAAAGGCACTTTGTTATGTCAAAGAACCTCCACTGAAATAAAAAAGTAACATTTTATTTTTCCACCTGTGCTTATAAATTCATGGGTAAGTGTGAATATGTATATTCATTTGTTCGTTTCAGATTAAGTTCCTTGTAAGTAAAAAAGTGTAATTTACATTTGCTCCACTGCTGCCTCCCCTTACCATGAAACATGCTTTCAGCTTTCTGAAGCTCAGTGTAACAGCTGAAGGTTAAACGGGTCCCCTAAGTATGGTACGGCTCTGATGGCATTCAGTTCATAGTTTATCTCCAGCCTTGCTTTCACTTAAAGCGGACCTCTTTGTCTGTGAGGCTAGGACACTCCCTCTGCCTCTGAAATCTGGGTGTTAAGTGCTACATTACTAACTACATGAGCAACTTTACTAAACCATTTGGCTAAATCTTGTGGGACCCTTGAGCAAGGCCCTTAACCCCAATTGCCCCACACACTAGCTGACCCTGCCTTCTCAACTGTACGTCTCTTTGGATATAAGCATCTGCTAAATCAATGTAAATGTTATTGCACTCAAGTCATGCAATGATGAAAAAACTTCGATCCACCCACTTTAAAAATCCACTAACTTCCACCACAGGTCCCAGTGAAATCCTATTCAGTGCACTGACCTGTACTGTCAGAAAATCGCTGGAAGGCTCAGTTTGCTTATACCTGAATCTCTGCCAGCTTAACCATATTCGGTGACATACCTCAAAACCTCAGGACGCCTGTTAGTCTTTGACGCGTGATCAGACACCGCGCTGATGATGTCATCACGGATCGGTTCTGCCTGCAAACATGAGGCATTCGCCAGATGAATGGCACACTTCAGGGGGGACACGCGACATGGCGGATGTTCTGCTTTGCGCACATGTGAAATGCGGTGGAATGGATAGCCATTAACCTGACACCGTGTCTGCTAGAGGTTCAAAGAGACACTTAGAGATCAGATCTTGATATAAGCCCTCACAGCACAGTACAATGAAGAGCTATACAGCACTGACACTCGTACTCCAGAACTCACCCCTACGTTCTCGCAGTTGAAGAAATGAATGTCGGGCTTTTTCCGGGAACCGTACTGACACACTAGCAGAAGCAGGGAGGGAAACTGTTTCTCGGTGACGATGGCATCGCAGCGATGGATGCAGGAGACGGAGTATGCCTCCAGCTCATCCTATGTGCACACACAGTGGAAAAACTTCAGTACCGGGTGACACAACCCTGTCACTTCATCTTTTAAATGGAAAAGAAGAGGCAATGCTTTTGCTCTTATTAATTTAGTTACATCTATCCAGTCATCTTCCATAACCACTTACTCAGTACAGGGCATGGTGTACTAAAATGATCCTTTTCAAAATAATAAATATGGATATACAATATCTCTCAAGTCAAACAGTATGTCAAATAAACACAGTCCAGTGCAAAGGTTTCAGGCAGTCAAAAAATTTTTTTAATGAGCTTCATGTTGATAAACAACTGTGCTATTATGTCTGCCAAAGTGTTTTAGCTTAGCCATTTCCAAACCTCTCCTAAAGTCAGTATTTTCAGCAACTATCCAATACACCCATGTTTTTGTTGGCTCAGCCCCTAACGCAGTGTGTCTGGCTAATGAATACCTCATTGAGTTATTTAACTAAGTATAGGAACTGAAGCTGTCTTCTTCTAGCCATCCAACAAGATGTCAGTTTTGGAGAACAGAAGAAATTCTTATAATTTTTTATTCTGTTTTTTATTCCTAAGTGAATATACACAACATTTACTTTTACTGCGTAAGGCTTCTGCACATACTGCATATAATCTACATAAAAACATAAATAATCAGAACAGGCCATAAATTTTGGCCAATGAATATCCTGTCACCTTGTTCATGATCTCTGCTCAGGGAGCTAGGACATCCTACTCAGATAGTTTAGCACATGAGGACCTGGTGGAAACGTGCCCCATAATTGCTCGTTGTGATCCAGTATGACTCAGTGCCCCCCAGGGATCCACTTCAGTGCTGAGTATTAGCACCATACCTGGTTCTGAGCATCCCGCAGCCTGACAGTGTCCCGACTGACTTCCACCAGCATCTCCTGGCTCCAGAGGCGGTCCGTGCGGGCCAGGTGGGCAAGCCGCGACAGGGCCTCCTCCACGCTCTGGACCTCCCCATCCTGAAGGGAGAAGGTCACCAGGTGCTGGGGTTTGGGTGAGGCCAGGGAGAGGAACAAGAGAGTTATCAATGGAGAGAGCTTATTACATGTGTAAAGTCACTTTATCATTCGTGGAACAGGTTTGGGCTGACATTAAGTATATTAACAAACACGTGTCATATGCACCTACAAAAGCACAGAAAAACAATTCAGCATCTGCAAGACTTACATTGACTAAGTACTGTGAGATATCAGCCATTGCTAAATCCTCAATGAAAACGCTGACGGCTCTGAAAAAGAGATTAACGACAGAACAATCAATACAAAGAATTACAATGAGCACATTTAAGTGATGACACCTTTTTAATCATTCAGGTACTCAACATCCATAGACTTAGTTCGATGTTTTTGTTTATGAGTGTCAGCCAATGCAATAAGAGACAGCTTGATATTGGGAGGGACACAACTTAATAATTTAAATGCAATGGCCTGTTTATTGATGTGTGAGGGCGTGAAGGAAAATGAAATATTTGGGGGGTACACCGCTGTCCCCTTCTCCTGGTTCCAAGTCCCCTGGCCTCAGCCCTAGAAAGTAGAAGTCTGCAATACATTGACACTATTCTATAACTTATGAGGGGTGTGAATGCCATAATTTAAAATAATACATTTAACATTATTATACATCATCATAATAAATATTCCAAATGACATCTGAATATAATATGCATCTATTGCCCATCTGTGTTTGGGCCCTGTGACGAAGTAGGTATTATCATATTGTAACCAGTGAAATATTAAGTACTTTAAAAAGACAGCGAAAAGGAAAAATATTTGAATTATGACTAAAAATGTAATGAAATATTTTTTTGTAATCAGTGAGATATAAATGACCTGATAAATGAGTCTCATGTGAACCAAATGTAAAACATTTTACATGAACATTTTTAAAACATTTACACGAGGACTTAAGCTCCATGTAAGTAAAACTGATATGTAACGCAGTCATCATAATATAACACAGATATATATACGCGTGGACTACATACGCCAGTGAGTCTGCTGTTATAAGAGAAGAAACACAATGAAAAAATACTGCTGCGTGATAAAAGAGAGCTCGTTATATGAAGTAGAGGTCAAAACGACGAGCCAAATGGCCATATTACGGCAGAAAAAGGCTTCCCCACACGCCACCAAACATTTTTGAATGGATAGTGTCCTTACTGCCTCGGTCGCTCAGTCCTTACTGCGTCTGTCGTTTTATAGACCAACCCTTCTCCTTTCTCTTTTTATAGCCTGAAACTGTGGAGTTACTCATCCAGTTTGACCAGGTATGTGAGAATAGCTAGCATTTAACTCCTTCCAGCCTTGTTATTTTCATGCCAAATACTGTATCTGACCTCCACTATTATGTCGACATCGTCCTTCCAGCTCTGTAAGAGTTTCATAGGAACGGCCACAGGCACCAACATACTCAAATTAAATACATTTCAATAGGTAGATTATTTAAAAAAGCAAAAAACCAACTCGATCCAAAGTAAAACACTTGTCCTTGATTTTTCCTCTAAGTTTGACTCAGGTCATCGAAAACAAAGCCTCACAAAGCACATTCCATGAATAGTTTGTGCATGCGTGAAATGTGATGATTATGTTGGAAATTCAATAAATTACAGCACATAAAATGTCCTTAGACTAACACACGTTTATTGCCCTATATGACCTGACTACTGACCGCAGTAAGAACAGTACTTGCGAAACACGAGCGAGTCATTAAACCTGACAAAGCTATTCAAAAGTCATGGGGACCCTGAATAAGACAAGAAAATGGATTGGATGGATAGATGGATTATCACATATACCGCCATTGCATATATCTTTTCTTCATGTGACTAATATAATTCACACATAGTTGAAGTCGCTGCTTATCTAATCAGGGTAGCCGTGATCCAGAGTCGCGTGAAGCCCAGGGCGTAAGGTAAACGCTCTCAGCCAATCAGAAGGCGCACGCATGGAATCCCGGGGACAGACACCCTTTCGCCGGCAAACTAATGGGACGTCCGCTGTGAACACCCCCCAACACAGCATTTTAAAATTTTAGGTAAAGTATTTCTCTGTCTATGTATTAAAATGTTTCAGACTAATATATCATCTCCATCAAAAAAATGTCACCTTACCCAATAGATTCTGCATGCCTCGAACACTGAGTAACATCTCAGATTTGAAATATTACTTGGTTATTTTACTCTTCCAGACAACATGATATTTGCTAGCCCTGCCAACCCATTCAAAGAAGTAAAATGTTAAACCCAAAGTTGGCAACTGTAGTTCACAGCATTTTAAATATCCTATGTACTTCTGTTGAGAGAATAACAGACAACTCTTACCTTAAAGAATCTACTTTGATGTCTGGTCCATAAGAATAATTGAAAGAAACTGACCAAAAAAAAAACAGAGGTGCCAAAAAAATGATACCAGACGTTATGTTTCTTTAGGATTTTAAAATACTTTGGTTATTTATACATGTATTTATATCTCCCCCAGTTCCCTGCGTCTGTCTCTGGTGGCTTTTCCTGTTTTACCTTTTCTATCCACCTGCCTCACAGACACTTAAAGCTACACTAGCAGATAGCAGCTGGAAGCGTTTCAGCCAGCCTCTTTCTCTCGGGGCGTGTCACTCTCGGCCATTATGAAGCATTGCAATTGAATGGTGTGTCACGCTACCAAGCCCTGCAAACTCCACCTTAGAAATACAGCAACGGGAATGCAAACAAATATAAATGTGCGGAGGGACCACGGGGGCGTACACAACGGGGCGGCGCTGGCGCGGCGTCACCATGTTCACATGGGACACTGACTGAAACGATAAAGGACATATTAAACATATCTGCTAAAGCAATCTGTTTTTGCGCAACTGCTACCGGCTCACTTCTTTCAAGGTGTGTCGGAAATAGAGAAGAATAGACGAATAACACATAGATGGCCAAACAATACGCCTGCTTATAAAACTGTCTGTTATCCAGATATAACATTTACACCCACAGGGAAAGAGACCGTGATAAACGTTACCAACGTTTTTTTTAACCTTACACGTATTTATTCCAAGAAATGTACTCAGTTTCCCATGACGATTCCTGTTGTTGTGATTTGATGTGGAGATACTATTTTGATCTGACAAAAGTAAAAAATAAATAAGTAAAACGAAACCGACAACAACAGCAACACACACACACACACACACACAGCAGGGACAGGTTGGCTATTTCAATGGGCCGCTGTATCAGTGAGCCAGGAGTGAAAACAATGTCCCCCGAAACAAGCTGTTATCCAAGGGGATGTAGTTTCCCAGACCAGTGTTTGTTCCCAGTCCATGCCTAATGGAAACGCACGCGCGGACACACAGCGGAGACCCTGGCCAACGGCGGGGGGGGGAGTGACACGGCTCTGTGTTGCCTGCACCGTGTGTATCTGCCTGTCACAGCCTTGAAAAGGAAGCCAGTTACAACTAATAATAGCTACTGTATGCAGCCATTTTTGGGTTAGAATATGTTTGCAGGAGTTTTTAACTTCACTTTTCAGGTTTATGTTATGCGTGTATTATTTAAAATATTGAACACTTTGTTTGAAATGCTTCTGTAATACTTTTTTGTCATGCCAACAGAGTTTGATGAATTGAACTGAGAGAGAGAGAGAGAGAGAGACTGGTCCCATTTTGATGTGCCTAGTGCAACTCATTAAGGAAACTATGCACTATTTCATTGTTGTCCAGTATTTTCAAAGGTAATCAATTTTGTCATAAAGATAAAGTAAACTCGTCTCAGATAAAACATGTGATTAGTTTTTTTTTCTCCATAAACTGATAAAATAGGATCACAGTGGGATCAACGATGACAAAAAATGGAGAAAGTATTGATTAGGCTGTATAAAAATAACTTCATATTTGTGGCCTACTGTTCAATGCAGATGATTGAGGAAATAAAATCCTGGTTGAGGCTGAAATTTATACTGCTGCAAGGGCAGTATGAAGTTACAAGTTACACTAATACAGGAGAAATTTTACATCCAGCAATTTAAGGTTGTTTATGTCAAAGAAAGGGATTTGTACGTGGATGCAAATAAGTGAAATAGGCGAAGCTTGAATTGAGGCAGATTTGCAAAAACACACACGCAGTTGCTGGTACTCTTTGCGGTCTAAACTCATGTTAAGCATTCTTTTTCTGGTAGTCCACTGTAAATCAAGACAAAATAACGAAACGCCTCGCTAGAGCAAACAGCGACGTCTGTCGAAAATTTTGGAGTGATCATCAGGAGACGCACCGCACTGAGTCTCTTCTATAGTCTTACTTATAAAACAGAATAATCCATATTTCTTGTTTACTATTTTGATGTCGGGTGGCAAACGGGGAGGCCATGTATGCATTAGGGATGACCATGTCCACCTTTGGCCACACCTTACATCCGCCCCTGTGAGCAAAATCTAAGATGAACCAGCAGACGCAGCAGCCTACAAGGACCTCGATTGAGATGAACTGGCCTAGGTAGCGTCACTTTAAATATGAACCGTGGACAACCAATGAAATAACGGGTGGGCGTTTCCTTTCCCTTGTTCTGCAATTTGATGGACGTGCGTGGTTCAACGTGGCGTGTTAGTTTTTACAACGTGACAATCTCAAGTTTAAAGATACTCTCAAGAAAGAGGACTTTTAATGTACATACAGTTTTCTCGCTTCCAGAATTTGTGGGTGTTAAGCAAAATGTCATCTCTGTGTTTTTACGTTGAAGACGAAGAATGAAAAACTGCCTCTGTTGACTGAAAGTTATTTCCCTGGTAGTGCAAGGTAAACTGGTTTTAAAATACATTTGATGGCAAGTGACGTTATTAACCTACTGCGGGCAAGTTATTTATTCTTACAGATTTTTTTTATGGAGGGTCATCGTTAGCATAAGTTTTGTTTATCTAGAAACGGTTTTCAAAAGTTTAAGAAAGGACTATGTAGCACGTTTCTAAAAAAAGTATCTATAGCTGCTTTGACTTTCAGTTTGTACCCCATCTGTTACATATATTACACGCGTTAGTATGGGTCTAGAAAATAGTTGAATTATTTTTTTATGTAGTTATTGTTACAGGCTTATTTAATTTAAGCTTTTTTGTATGTCATGTGGTGATGCATTGTGAATGTATACCATTAACTATGAAAGCCTTTACATTTAAAATTACATGATATACAATATACGATTTTTTTCGCTTTCAATAAAATCATGATTTCTGTTACATTCTGAATTATCATGATTTTTGTTACATTGGTCATTTGTGGCACCATATGGCAACGTTATCAAATGATTGCATCATCCATCCTTTGGTCGTGAGGGGCGGGGTGCCGATCATGAAAAGCAATGCAGCTCATCCTGGGACACTGTGACACGCTCCCCTACACACTCAGACACCAGGTTCAGACTAGAGAGAGTTCCGCATGTAAACGACAGTACAGAATAAATTGCAAAAATATGCATCTGATTCGAATTCTTCAAATACAGTAACATAAGCAACAAGCCGATGATTATTCCATATATGAATATTCGTTTTTCTTTTCTCAGAGCATTTCGATACATTTTGTTTGGCAAAACACTGGAACTTATATTTTAATTTCACATATATTTTTGTCTACGTTAGTGATGTTTGTTACCTAACATGGCTACAATTCGTAAGATGTTCCATAGCAAGAAATACATCCCGTTGTCGCAAATTCTTTGCGTGACGTAATTATCATCCACGTTTCGTATAGTGCAGGGGTCACCAACCTTTTTGAAACTGAGAGCTACTTCACGGGTACTGAGCCATACGAAGGGCTACCAGTTTGAT
>JAAGVU020000092.1:19037314-19048366 GCA_011763525.2 Mormyrus iriodes | reverse complement strand
CATGGAACCCGGGTGCAGACGTGAACCCTGATCCCAGAGGTGTGAGGCAACAGTGCTAACCACTGCACCACCGTGCCACCCCATATTTGAAATTTTCAATATGAATTTTAGGGAGTGGATTAGACGTGTAGATCAGATGGGTGCAAGCCCCGGTGAAGGCATCAGGACAGTGTGCGTCTCCATTTTGTTTTCTAATGCTCTGTGACCTGCTCCTGTGTTTATTCATGTTGACTGACTGCAGCTGTATTTGCCCTTATATACTGTACTCTCTAAGAATACGCAGCTGGTATGTGCAATATGCATGTTACATTCCTTCTCTTGCCAAAGGTTAATCTGCTGAGAAAGGCGACTGAGTTTTCCCCTCAGTGAGTTTGACATTCAGTTTGCTTTTCACCTCCTGTTGACACACCTTCACCGTGTTGCTTATCTGCACATTTGGCAGAAATGGGTGGTCAGTGTTGTAAATAGTTACTTAAACCTCACTTGTAAGACTTGGTCCAATCGGGATGACTTACAGAATTATATGACTGACGAGTGGGGAGGTTAGAATAGGAAACTGGGGTACAGGTTTAAAAAAATGGGGTTAGTTGGGGAAAAAAATGGCAGCTGTATCCACTTCAGCGCAACAGAAACACACAAGGAAACAAAGATGGTTGCCTGACCTTGGGCAGGATAACTAGTATCAGACAACGGTGTCTTTGAGAGACAAAGCACACGTTCTGTTTTTCCATGGTCAATATTTAGGTGAGGGTGAGTGAATGAGCTTGTGATGTGATACTGCCCCGCCACTGTCATTAAAACCCCCCACCTTATAATCGTGTTTTCCGCATATCGGAAATGCACACAGGTCGTTTCCTGAAGTTATGTCCAGTAACCAGTACAAGAAGAAGATCAGTAAGTGCTTATCGGACAGCTCTAAGTACCTGAGTCCCAACCTGGCAGACATCCAAATTAAACTCTACAGAGATTCCTCAGTGTGGGGGTTTCCCCGACTTAACAGGAAGCAGTTTTACAGTTTGTCACATTGTTGTGGTGAGCATGTGTACACGTATGACAGCTATGATAAGGTCTGTTACTTCACTGTTCTGTTTTCAGTGTCAACCCGTGTGTTGAGCCCTTTTGCCTCTCTCCCTTTGCAAGGTGTGCTTCTTCGTAGCCCTGTACTATAACGTCATCATCGCATGGAGCCTCTTCTACCTGGGCAGTTCATTCCGCTACCCCCTGCCCTGGGAGCAGTGCCCTGAACCCATTCACAACCAGACCGGTGGGTGGACGCAGCAACTTTCCATAACATCGCAGTGCCGTCGGTGTCCGTCACGGGACTTAGACTTACTCCCTTGGCTCTCAACATGTCTTTAAACATGAACCAGTCAAGTGCTTTTCGCAGTACCTTTGAGTCTTTATAAATCAGACTATTATGTAGGTATTTATGGCACAAATTTATTTAAAAACTTCCCATCCATGAATGGTTTCCTTTCAGAACGTTTAGTTTACCTCAGCTTTGTAAACAACTGATATACACAGCCTGGATCTTATGGAACTTCATTTACTTTTGTGTGGGGCTGTGTGTGGCACAGTGGACTGGGATGGGAGGAAACACCATTAATAACATATCTCTGTTCTTTTCTACTCTCAGCAGTATTTCAATAACTTTAGGTATACAAGCTGAACTGAAACGGTCTCTGTCTCTCACAGTGAAGGAGTGCACGGATAGCTCTCCCACCACTTACTTCTGGTTCCGCAAGGCTCTGGACATCACCGACACCATCGACGAGACGGGCCAGTTAAACTTTGTCATGACCATCTGTCTGTTAGCTGCTTGGACCATTGTTTGCCTTGCCATGATCAAGGGCATCAAGTCATCGGGCAAGGTACTCGCCTGTGTGCAGCTGCTTTGTGGAGAGTACACGGTGTGCTGCACGGACCTGATTAACAACACGCCTCTGCTCGCCCCCTCTTTTCTTCAAGGTTTTGTATTTCTCCTCCATTTTCCCCTACGTTGTGCTGCTGTGCTTTCTCATAAGGGGATTAATGTTGGATGGAGCTTCTGAGGGCATCATCTACATGATCTACCCTAAGGTATGGCTTCCACTGTGACCTGCATCGGTTATTTCCAAGTACTGCTTTACTCTACCCTCCAGCTTGATGCGGATTTAAGCAATTGGAGCTTAGATGTAAAAGGATACATGTGTTGAGTGTCCCTCAGCCTTGTAACTCCTGTTCCTCCAGCTCTCGATCTGGAGCAACGTGCAGGTGTGGCGGCAGGCGGCCACCCAGGTCTTCTTTGCGCTTGGCCTGGGCTTCGGCTCCGTCATCGCTTACTCCTCCTACAACCCCCCAAGGAACAACTGCCACCGAGACGCCATCCTGGTCTCCTTCATCAACTTCTTCACATCCGTGCTGGCTACCCTTGTGGTGTTTGCTATGCTGGGTTTCCGTGCCAAGAGCAAGGCCATGGAATGCGTGGCCCGGTGAGGAGATGGCATAATGGCTGTGTGCCTGGTGGGGGGGCTTGGAAATAACCAGCTGCCTCCCATCCTGTGTGTAAATGTACTCAAGTCTGTGTGCATTTCATTCCATTCTTACCTACTATATGCTGAACTGAGCTGAGGTCTCAGACTACTGGCCAATGAAATGGAGATTAATTCATTATTAAATCTCTCCTGCAGGCCGATCTTTCATTTTTCACTTTACAGTTTTTCGTAGTGATCTTCATGGACTCGGTTTTCCTATCGATTAGTCAGTGACAAGTCCTGCCCTAGCAAGTTTTACCACCACAGAGCCTTTTCCTTAGCCAGTCTAGGGATACCTCTCTTTGTATTTGCTGAAGTTACCTGTGGTCTCCTACTGCAGGAATTTGGCACTCCTGTCTGATATTTCCTCTGGGGAATTTGAGCTGAACCCAATGTTGAACTGGACCAACATTTCTGCACCTGGTTCTGTGACGCTGGAGGAGTACAGAAAGTGGTTCTCGCACTACAGTTCGAGCATTCCAGCGAATGTTACAGACTGTAACCCGGAGGAGGAGATGAACAAGGTGCCTCCCCCGCCCCTCACCTGCTTTGGTCTGTCATGATGTCGGTCTGTGACGCAACCTCTTACCTGCTGATCATTCCCAGGGTGTGGAAGGGACTGGGCTGGCCTTCATCACCTTCACGGAAGCCATGTTGCTCTTCCCCGCCAGTCCCCTCTGGTCGGCGCTCTTCTTCCTCATGCTGCTCAACCTGGGCCTCAGCACCATGTTTGGCACCATGCAGGGTATCCTCACGCCCCTCATGGACAATTTCAAGCGTCTGATGCGACACAAGACCGCTCTCACAGGTGAGCCTGCATTTACTGTGCTACTCTTCATGCCACCCCTCGAAGCTCTTCTCATTGGCACTCAGTTTCTTGACCAATATTCTTGCACGTCCCTCTTTGTAACCATCTTGATACCTACTGGACAAGTTCAGTATGGTGGTCCAACACAAGGCCCTGCTGGCCAACAGTAGGTAGATTCTATGGTTCACAACATTTAGGATCAGTTGCCTTTTCGCATAGATTCAAGTGAGATACTTGAAGATTTTCCTTCTCTCCATCCTAGAAATGTGTAATATATCAGTTAACATATTGGTATTGACCAATATTTGTTAAAAATTGGTCTGGTACGTCTATCTTAGTTAATATTAACAGTTGATATTCAGTCAATATTCAAGGCTAGCAGCATCAGAGCTGAAGATGTAGCTACCATGGTACTGGGGATGATTGCGTTGGGCGAGTAGCTGTTTTCCGTAGTGGAGATGAGGGATTTTGTCGGCTCGTTCGCCACTTAGAACCTTAGTCTTCCAAGTCGGTGCTACTTTGCTGATGTCTCACTGCCTGCATTATATGATGCGGCTGCTACATACACCAATGAAATCTAAAGAGGTGATGTCATTGACATTTGTATCGCTGCAGATTTGTGGCGCTCAGAGGGTAGCCGGTTATAGGTATTTGTAATTTTAGACAAAAATATATCAGTTAATGGTATGGGCCAAAATTTCCACATTGGTGCACCCCTACTTCAGCCTGGTTAAATAAGACAGGTCCTTGTCTAGTCTTACTCTTATAGACTGAGTCTATGGACTCTAGTGTCCTACAGGACTGAATTACAAATTGCTCATTTTACATATGGCTTTACATGTACATCAGCTCACATATTAGGGCCGCAAAATACTTCACACATCGTGACTTGTACGCAACGCAAGCTGTGTGCTGACCATGCTTGCGCATGTAGTTTGTTTTTCTGGAGGACTAAAGGTCATGTCCACCAGGTGGCAGTGCAAGAAAGCAGTCTTGGTTGGCTCCTTATTTTCCGGTCTCATGTATTTGTATGAGGTTGGGACATGAAATGATGCACGCTTGCTCCTTCCACAGCGATAGAGTGGCTGATTTTGTAATGCTGCTGCAGCAGCATTCTCTATATTCTAACCACTGTTCTACATCGCATTGGTATTTCCCTCTGCCACATATCACGTTACTACCCCATGTTGAATGTTGCATTGTATGTTGTTAGATAAGTCGTAGTAATTAGTATTTCGTAACTAGGCTGTACGATATTGGAAAAATGCATTTCTGCAAATTATTTATTAATAATTTATTAATAATTATTATTGTAGCAGCAGTAAACTTTTTAATGTTAAATATATACCAGTTAATCCTGAAAAGAAGCGGTCAATAAAGTTGCACAGCTTGCTAAGTTTTGTTTCCTGTAGCAATATAAATGTTCTAGCTAAACGTAAACCACACGGCGATTTATAAATACCGAAACTGTATTGAATAATAAAGCTGCTTATGAAAGTAGGTAAGTTAGAATTTCATTGTGCTTTGTATACGAAACTGTTTTCTTCGAAACTTAAACTGCCATTAAATTTTGAAAACGCTGTACACAGAGGACACTATAGTGCTCGTAATATTTTCTCTTGGCTCTGAAAATATACAGTTCTTCATTCTTAAAAAAAAATCAGATTCTACTTTATATATGGTACAGTTAGTATTAAACACATAGT
Organism: Mormyrus iriodes; assembly: GCA_011763525.2. Taxonomy (NCBI): domain Eukaryota; kingdom Metazoa; phylum Chordata; class Actinopteri; order Osteoglossiformes; family Mormyridae; genus Mormyrus; species Mormyrus iriodes. The sequence goes on along the minus strand of JAAGVU020000092.1, from coordinate 19,043,339 downwards.
CTCGTGACAGAAGGTAGCCATACTACCACCCCAGTTTTTGGTGGTACTGCACCTCGCATACGCGTCGCTTTATCTCCTCGCGTAGGTGCTCCTACGACGCGCGGAATCAAGGCAGAAAACACGTGGTGGCCATGATGCATACACACATGGCTTGTGAGCATCCGGTCCTTAGAATCATCTGGGTTAAATGATGGTTTCAAAACCTGATATACTTGATTATACCATGTATACTAATGGTATTTCTCAAAGTGAATCGGGACTGCATAATGTGTTATTGCGTATGTATTCTGATTGTTTCGATCAATTTATATTAAAAAAATTAATCGAATGAAAAAGGGGGAAATTTTCTCCATTTATTAATAATTATTCATTTATAAAGAATAATTTATTAACCTTTAATTAAGATTCACTGTTTCTTGTACATTTAGTATATTTTAATAATTTTTTCTTAGACTTAAAGTATAAATCAGAGATTATTTAGGGATTACACTTGTAAGCCATTGTAGATGTTATGACACATTTGAAGACGTAATTAAAATGTTATATTCTGAGTTATATACATAGTTTTCTCGTGTATGTAATGTCTGCGAGGTTACATGAAAGAGATTTTCAAGAAAGCAAATAAGATCACAGCGTGACTCACACACAGTGTTAAATAACTTCAAAGCCTACTTTAAAATGTATTTTTAATGTCAACGTGTACTTTACAGGTAGAGTATGAAGTGCTGAGTGTGTGTGTCTGTGTTTCCTGCGTGTCCCCAGTCTCTAGCTGCATATTGGGCTTCCTCATTGGACTCACGTTCACCCAGCGCTGTGGCAACTACTTTGTGACCATGTTCGACGATTACTCTGCGACTCTGCCGCTCATCATCGTGGTCATCTTCGAGACACTCAGCGTTTCTTGGGTTTATGGAGCTGATCGGTGAGCATTAGAGACAGACAACCAGCAAAGTACTGCCATGTCTGGAGTTTACAGTCATTCAACAGACTAAAGACTAGAGTACTTAGTATGAGTAACGTGATCAGCATTTACCGCAGATAAAATGATTATATAGCCCATTGTAAGTTTGTCAGCAGCAGTACTTGCCGTGGTCATCGTTCTTCTCTCCCGCTGCAGATTCTTGGATGATATCGAAGCCATGTTGCAATGGCGCCCTCCAGTGGTGTACAAGTACCTGTGGAAGTACATCTGCCTGCTGACCATGATTGGCCTGTTGGGGGCGAGCGTGTTGCAGATGGTATTTAAACAGCCAACTTACACAGCCTGGAACCACAGCACGGTAAGTGTGTGCTGCTGGAGCGTTTGCCTACCCCTTCTTGTTGTCTCAGATGGTGTGACCCTCTGTATTCTTAGCAGGGGGCACATTTTGTGTGGTGCAGAAAGTAGTACCTTCAGTAGGGTCCCCAAAGATCCGTGTGCTGCATATCAGTTGGTTGATCCTGTGTGTTTCCACCCTTAGATGTTCAGTTAACTTATCCTTTTAAAATAATGTGTTAAAAAGCCCCAATAGGAACAAAAACAATGTATTTTTAACATTATTTTTCTTGTAAAAAAAGAAAAAACCTGTAGCACTGACTCCTAAATATGACCCAAATAATACTTAGCTGCATTAACACTGCAGATGTCAAACCCACGTTTTTTAGAGTAACCTTTGTTGAAAATGATTAAAATCCCTTCTCTGCCCTTGAGTGTTACTTTAGTGGTGACGTCTTGTTACTAAAAGATTCAGGTGCTCCTCAACTTATGATGGGGTTGTTACAATGAAACTGAAAATATCATGCGTCAGATATGAATATATGATATGATCTGATGTGATACACTTGGTTCTTTAGTAGGGCGTCGGAAAATTTGGTTAAGCACAGGAAAATAAACTGTACAACATGTTGTGGAGCACTGTATGAGATGTTTATGCTCATGATCGCTACAGAGACTGGAAGCATGGCTTGGGTGGGTGCTGCTGTCGGCCGGCATCAGAAGAATGTATTGTACGGCGTATCGCTAGCCCGGGAACAGATCAAAATTCAAAGTTTGGCAACTACTGAATGTGTATCGCTATTGCGCCATTGGAGAGAATCATTGTAAGGTGAACAGCATCTGTATTTAGATTAGTGGGAGGGAGTGAAACTTGGATATTTTTCAATAATCATGCAGATTTCAGATGAGCCAGTTGTCAGATTGTTACAAGATTAGGAATAAAGGAAATTTTCCTGCCTTGTATCATTGTTATTGGTGTGTTTAGTTACAGTCTATGATGAATGCATATTGTGAAGAGGAAAAAAGATTTTTTTGTGTGGCATTTTTATGGTATCTGTTTTCCATAATGGCATATCTTGTGCAGCGTGACAGTGAGTTAGGCAGGGTAACACCCTGGGCAGCATGCCAATCCATTGTAGGGCACTGAACAGAATTAGTACTCAAGAGTTCTCTGTTGTGTAAGAAAAACTGATTTTTTTAGTGTTACAGTGTTTTGCTTTGTTTAGGCCGGTAAACTGCCTGACAGAACTAGTATTTCAGCTTGCAAGTTGCCTATCATTCTGTGACTCACTTCCAACAAGCTGAAACACAGTTGACATGATTTGGCGGTTCCCAGTTGCCGTTGCAGGTTTGCTGTACAGATTTTGCAGAATATATTTTGGAGTAATGGGATCATGGTGTGTAATTACGATGATGGACTCTATGCCAGGAACCCACAAATGCGGGAAGAAGCTGCTTAGAAAGGGTCAGAAGTAAAAAGAATTTTAAACTTGAGATTTTGCAAGATGATTTTTAGCAATTTTCGAAACTCTCAATGTTTGTTTCCAGTAAATTCATAAAGTACCTTCTCTTTACCCACTCAACCATTTTTCTTGTTCGTTTATATTCCGTGTTAAGACAGGAATGAGCTAAACGGGGAGGTTACATTGTTGAATAAATTTGGCACCTCAGGTGGAATTTCTCTTAATGAATTTGCTTGCTCTCTGGGTGTGTGAGAGTGTCTGTTATTAATCATGCGAACTACAAACTAATTATAGAAATGATGTGCAGCAAAATATGAATGGCTTTTGTGTAGGTCATGTAATCCCTCTCTGCCTCCCTTTCACTCTTTTTCCGTTCCTTGCCTTTTTCAGGCTTCAAAAGAAACGCAGAACTACTCAGGGTGGGCGCTGGCGGTCCTCTCGCTGCTGATCGTGTTTGCCTCCCTCCCTGTCCCTCTGGGATACCTACACACGCTGCTGAAAAACCAGCTCAGCCGGGGTCCAGAGATGAGGTGCGGGCGAGAGACAGACGTTGAGAGGGAGGATTACATGAAATGCAGTACGGTGGAACCTGACTCCGCCCCCACTCTCAAGCCACTGGATGAAGAGGAAGGGGAGGAACCTCGTCGGAATTCCTTCCGGGCTTTGGGCTCGGAACATTACAAGCTGCTTCCCCAGAGGGAGGAAACGGAAGATGGCGAGGAGACTACTGGCGTGTGAAGGAGTAGAAACAGACAGACAGAGCCTGGGAACAAAAGCCATGCTCTGACTTGTCAGTACCTGGAAGGGGAAAATGACAAAGTGGGAGTTTTACAGAAATATGTGAACAAGGGATGTTTACACATGAGAATTTTAATATTCCTGCCTGATCATTTCCACGTACTTGGTCATTGCACAGCAGGTATATATAAGGGCAGCAATCTGTGTTCCTCTGTGGGAGGAGAAAAAACAATGAACTGAGTGTATTGTTAACCACACTTCAGGGGTTTACATGTTATTTTATAAATCCAAAACCCTCTGGCAATCATACTGGTGGATTTACAAATACACATTACCCACAGATGCTCTGAGGATCAATTAATGAGGGAATTTTCCTTTTTTGGAAACAGCTCTGGAAAAACTAAAGACTGAGGTTTGTTACCTTCTTCAGGGCAGGTGTTTAATCACCTTATTTAGGTACAGATAACACACCCCCCATTTCAAAATGATTCAATGCAATTTTTTCACTAATGGTTACAGAAAGATATTTACAGTTTTTAAAAATTCAATTTGAGGTCTGCCTTTTTTCAGACATTTTTGAACCGCAGAGATTTAAAATGGGACACACTCCTTTGTCGTGTATCTGGAATGTAAAACGGGCACCTCCCTCCAGCTGATTAAATCACGTGGTCATGTTGCATTTGATCCAGTACGTGTACCTGCTTTGCCATTGTGTTGTGTTAAAGGACCTCTTGCAGAGTTGGGCAGGGGAATTTATTATGAGAAAAGAGTAAATGTCAAATAAAAGAGTTGTTTTTTTATTTATTACTTTTTGTTTCTCATATTTTGTAATCCTCAGTACAGCAGCTGTGTCGATTGCATTAATTTTATGATCACATTTAAACAAAAAAGAATTGATGGTTTACTTGTTTGCCAGACTGTTGTTACTATCAGATTATCCATTCATCTATGGTGTGAATCCAGTATAAGGTGACAGTGAACGTGGAGGCTGCACTAGAGCTTGAACGATACCAAAATTTCGTCTTCTATACAGATACCTTGGTACCTCGGTATTGATACTAATTCGATACTGTAAAACAATTGCATTTAAATATTATATTGCTTTCAAATGAACAGGCCTATTTATGAATTAAATCAACAGTAATACCCTATTGATTAAACTCCATTCAATACATATATTCTGATTATAATTAGACCTAAAATGATAGAATCGCATTGTTTAAATTTTTTTGATAAAGCGTTGTTATACTGATACTGATATTGAACAGCATTAGCCTAGAGACAAGAATTGGTGCCATGTACCCGTGATCTTTGGTATCTGCATTGTAAGGTGATTGACAGTTCTAAAGAATGACTGGTTGGATAAAACAGTGATCCAGTTTACAGTTTTCATGCATGGTTGTACTGAAGTCGTACATTAATTGGCTGGATTGCTACTTTTGCCTGTGCTCATTGTGTTCTTCCCATCTTCTGGGGAGACATACAGTTATGTTCATTGGTGTACCTGTACGGCCTTTGTCTATTTGCTGGGTGTCCCCCGCCTTGTGCTATGCCTTGCCTGGCACAGGATCCAGGCTGCCGTATAAGATAAGCAGTTGTAAGATGGATATTACTGCTTTTGTAAGAAACCTTGTATTTTTTTTTTTATTCAGCACCGCTGTAGGCCAGCAGGGACATTTTGGTTCTGTAATGAAAAGTTAGAAGTGCTTAGTCCTCCTGTTCCTGTTGTGTATAAAGTATGTTTAATTTGCATAGAAGCAGTAGCTGTTGCATATAATGTTTGTTATGTTGCCAAATAGTCTTTTGCATAGCAAAACTTTTGTTTGTGCATCACGCCCCACAACCCCCCCCCCAAAAAAAAACAATCTTTGATCTACCTGACTGAGTATAAATATGTTGTGATTTGATGGACTCTGAGCCTGAGCTCTTGTCAATAGGGGCTTTGTACTGTTTGTGTATCTCGGAAGTGCCACATTTAATTTTCCGAACACTTCGGGTGCTTCAGAACAAGAAAGGAGGAAATGGTGTCTTGTAAAGGACAAAATACATAAGTTTTGATACAACCTAAAAGAATTTTAATATAATGTTTTTATTGTACTTATTTAATAGTGTAAATTTGAAACAAAGTATAAACTACAAACCTGGAATAAAAAACAAAATTGATTTTGAGTATTTGTACACTCTTATTTCAATTCCGAATGTCTTGGGCCCCAGTTTTTCAAGTTTTGAATATTTTGCCATTTTCAGTTTCCTAAGTGACATAAATGAGGCCATTGGTACAAGTTATGTGATTTGATTTAAAAGATAATTTCACTCAATAACAACCCTTTTTGTGCAATTTATAATATTTTTTTTTATTAACCCTTTTATACCTGCTTACAAGTTTGTATTGGAAAAACATTCGGAATCGTGTTCGAGTAATTGCATTATTTTTTTGTCATCTCATGCCTGTATTCCATTGGTTGACATCCTGTAAAGCATGATGAAAAGGCAGATTACACTATGTAACAAATTTTTATTTTTATTTTGTTCCTGGGTACAAAGTGTGTTTTCCTAACCCGTTATGCCT
>JAAGVU020000092.1:19021457-19037214 GCA_011763525.2 Mormyrus iriodes | reverse complement strand
GGGAATAATGGCCATTTTCTATACTTTTACAACATAAGCAATTAAGAAATAACATGTATTGTCCAGGAACAAAATTTATGTTACATAGTGTTATTATATTATTTTAAATGTCCACTTTTGTAAACATCTGCGTTTTTATTGGCAAACTTTCCAAACAATATGCTGAAGTCGATCTAGCAGTTGGAGATGGACTGAACTTACTGTGACAGGCAGTAACCACTCCACACACAGGGTTCTAGCTATGTTTGATGGGGTGAAAAGAAAAAAGAAAATGGACAAACAATGCTTTAGATTTATTAGGAACTTACTTATAGGATCACAAACATTCTACCTCTGATGTTAAGCTTTTGGGCAATTGCCTAGTGCACAGGTTTAGGTAATCTATGACTCACATTTACCATACACTGGTTAAGATAATACCAAATAGGCTTATCGTGACCTATCGAAAGAAACATGCATAAAATAAAAAAATTAAATGGCTTTTAATATGTATAAAAATACTGATGTTCAAATATTGTTATGGGGGTGGCACCTCACACCTCTGGGATCAGGGTTCAAGTCTCTGCCTGGGTTCCTTGTGTGTGGAGTTTGCATGTTCTCCCTGTGTCGTCGTGGGATTTCCTCCAAGTACTCCAGTTCTCCCTCCACAGTCCAAAAACATGCCGAGGCTAATTGGAGTGTGAGTGTGCATTGTGCTGGGTTTGCGCCCCATCCTGGGTTGTTCCCTGCCTTGTGCCCATAGGCTGTGGACCCCCCATGACCCTGTATAGGATAAGCGGTTTCAGGAAATGGATGGAAATATTGTTATGGAATTGTTACTACTAAATGACCTAACAGGTATCCAGGACTTTATTGCCTTTGCATTTGGCAACATGAAGTTATCTGTAGCTGAATATGGTTTTCAAAGCCACTCTCTGAGACATTATTTCCCATAAAGTTTCCTGGTACATTTCGCCTGACAGCCTGTAGTTGGAGCGGATCCAGATGCAGCCTCTGAGCTCATATTTTCACATAGCACTTTGATGGCACCATAAAAGACACCTGATCATTGGCAATACAAGGGGTTCATCACAAAAACAAACTCAAAATGCGAGTCATGATGATAGAGTGCAGATGGGCAGCAGTTACTCCTACAGTGTCCATGAACACCGAGGAGCCAAAGCATTATGACCACCCCCATGTGAACCGGATAATGCTGACTGTCTTGTAAAATTCAATTTATTTTTCTATAGGGCCTCAAGTTGCCCCAAGGTGCTTCACTTGGGTGTGTTGTCATACATTCCTGCATTATTTATACAGAATAATTCAAAACAGGGAAAAGGGAGGACAAATGAAAGCAAGAAGGCCAGATGACAATGGAGGAAAGGAACCAAAAACTCCCAAGCAGGGGAAAAAAACCTCCAAGGTCAGCATGCCTCCCCCAGGCATGCTAATATTATAGAAAGGAGAAAGAATGGTCTGCTTGCCAAAAACAAGGTATAAGCTGTGATCAAGGTCAGAGCCTAAGTCCATCAATGAGTCAGTTCTCCATGCCAGCCTGTGCAGGGTGGCAGATTGGAAAAAGCGGTGCATGTCAAGGTCTGGGATATATTAGACAGTAAGCTAACATTCTGAACTTGTAGTCAACATGTTGAAGGTAGAAGAAATGGACATGAGTAAAGACCGGAGTGACACTGACAAGGGCCAGATCATTAGGGCTAGATGAATATGTCAGAGCATCTCCAAAAAGGCAGGGCCTGTGGGCGCAGGGTGATGGGCAGCCAAAACTCTTCGATGCGAGAAGTAAAAAATGCCTTTCCACGTGGTATAAACCAACAGAAGGTCTACAGTGTGACAAATGGCAGATGGTAGCAGTGCTATGGATAGGAATAATGGGTCATGACACACAGTACATCGAGCCCTGCTGCGTATTGGGCTACATAGCCATGGATTGGATTTTTACCCCTGCCCACGTTTTAGCTGGCTAATATATCCCACACCTTGACATGTGTCATTTTTACAAGGTAGTCAACGTCACTCACTTCACATGGGGGTGGTCATAATGTTTTGTCTCATTGGCGTATATCTTACCATTAATTGCTGTTGAGTGGCTTTATGGTCTGTGGGTAGAAACTGTTCTTGAACCTTGGTGGTTCTAGTACTGATATTGCTATGCTGTCTGCTAGAAGCAAGGAGGCTATGATACCTGTCTTTGAAAGAGCCCTGAAATGAAGGCGGATGCATCCTTGTGATGGCCTGACCAGTCTTCATTACCTTCAGCTTTGCTCTCCAGGCCTCAGCCCAGAACATGTTGTCATACATCCAGGAAGGATTGATTCCATTGTGCATCTTTGGAGGTTTGTAACAGCTGCTGGTAACATCTGGGATGGGATGCCGGTCCATCACAGGGCACAAGGCTGGGGAACACCTTAGATGGGATGCCAGTCCATCACAGGGCACAGGGCTGTGTATGCCTGTCCTGTATTTTACAGGATTGAAGAGAAAAATCCTGTGCCCTGTTTTGAACCAATTTTTTCAGTTGTTGATATTCTTTAAAATATTTCCCAACAAATACTGATTTCACAACAATCGAATTTGACCTTGAAAATTTGCTGTGAAAGACTGAATTTGATGGGGAGAGTATGCGCATGTATAATTTGAAATTTAGGCCCATCTGGTAACTTCAAGGGAGTTGAATATTTTTTTAAAGCCATCTTATATAAAGTATATTTACATTTACTTTCCTTTAACAAACAATTTTGTCTGAAATGACAAAAAAGTGACATGTGATGCTAATAGCACATTGCAAACATACACGCTGTTGAGGAATTGACTAGGCGTATGTGTGACTAAGCTGAGCTTCCAGTGAAGCAGTACTGGAGCAAGAGCTACACAACGTAAGTGTAAGCAGTACGGTAACAACAGCTGGTGCTATAGCCTTCGGCTACAGGGCCCCTACATTATGAAACCATCTGCCAGCTCATGTCTGGAATGCAGGGTAGACCTTTTTGTGTTTGTAAATAGTAATGATGTGTTATGTGGTCTGAGCCTAACTGATGGAGGAAAGTGACAGTTCTGTAGTAACAGTATCAGGTTACCGTTATCAAACTAATACTTAGCAATAGGGTGAGGTTTCCTGACCCATTCTCACTGACGGGTCAATGTGTCAAGGATCCAACTAAATGGCCAAAGTTGCAGTGACCAGACATCTTTGTGTCCTTGGAGGAAAAACACAGCATCTGTATAAACGAAAAGTTCAAGACATACAAATCTCTTGACACATACAATTTTGTAGTTTGCGATCATGTCCAGGATATTGAATACTGAGATTTGTCTAATGATTTTCATGTATTACAGACCGATGTACTGCCTAGCCAGTGGCAAGGACATAAAAAACAACTATATAAGATGTGGGCTATTATAAACAAGTCAACTACATACTGATGGCAAACTGCACCTGCATGGCTGGATAAGTATTAACTCCTTTTCACTATAAATCACTGGAAATACTGCTGGTACTTGTCAGGATCTATACCATTCCACCCCACCCTCTGTGACTTTTCCCCATTTGGCCAGCAGTCATTGCTGGCCATTCCGTCTTTCCCCCTCCCTGTCTTTGTTCCTAGTGCATTTCCCTTGTGCCCTGGACTGCCATGCAGTGTAGTGGGCTGAGGCTATAAACCTTTTGGTCATGTGTTGTAGCCCAGCTTCCTCTATTTATTTGTAACTATTAGATTTTGTTCCCCAGTGCTTATTTTCTATTTCAGTTTTCTTGTTCCTAGTTTTTGGTTCACGTTCTGTTCTGGTATTTGCTCGGTACCTGTGTTGTGGTTATGTAGTACTTGTCTTTGTTATATTCTTAATATTTGATTCTGTTTCCTAGTTTCCCTGTTGGTCTCTTCATTCCATGATTAGGTTTATTAGACCCACCTGTTTCCTCCTTCCCTGTGCCTCATGATTGTTCTACCTGCTTGGTCGTTGTCCTGCGCCCTCTCTGACTGGTTAATTGTTCCATGTTTCGCTCTTGCTTCTTCATTACCTGGTTTGGTTTGTGTATGTATGTTCCTGCCTTAGTTCATTTCCCTAGTTGGTCATTGTATCAGAATGTATGTGGTCTTGAGAAGTTACGCCGTGTGTGCGTGCGTGTGCGTGTGCGCTGTACGCTGTTTAATTTTTTAAGTCCAGTTCCCTGTTTAGCCCAGTTCGTTAGCCCAGTTAGCCTTAGTTGTGTGACTGTGATTTCTTTAGTTTATTCTTATTTCCCCCAGTTTGATTTTGACCCCCTCACAGTCCTTTTATTTTGTGCCTTCCCCAGTGTTCAGTTCCCTAACAAACCCTTGTTGTCTCGTGAGTTGCCAGGGGATCGTCACCTATTCCCACCTGTGCCGTGACAATACTGCTATCTACGTGTATGTGAAAAATGTTATTTATATTTCATGCTATAACTGCAGGGCTAATACAGTATGCCCTCTATGGTTTGCATGTGATTATGATCTAGCACTATTAGTCACATCATATTCCTGCTCTGATGCAGGCTAATTGTCACTGGCTAGGGTCGTGCTGCAGGCATGCAGCCACACTGCTTTTTAAGGGTGAGCTGTATGTCAGGATGGGAAGGAAAGACATAAGAAGCACATCAGGGGCCTGCATATGGGAAGATATGCCCAAGACACAACACCTTTTTTTCCCTTATTCTGAGGATCTTACATTTCCCTCTACTTATTTCCTTTGTCGCTTGCGCAACTGCACTGATGACATCGTGATGTCCACTCCGAATTGGTATCAATTTTTACATCTCAACTGATCACCAGTTACTTCAGTCTTGCCTGCCCACATCTTAAATCTGACTGTAATTGTTGCTGTTGGTGCTGCTGTCCAGGTCCTCATGTTCTGCTGTTCTGACCGCCAATTTCCTGTGTTTGTCTCCCCACACACCCGGACGGTGGCAGGCGTGGGTGAGTGGTGGAAGTGACAGTCCTATCGAAGTGTAACATCATGGGTGTGGCCTGTGATCTGGCAGCTTACACAGACCTGCCTGGAGAATTTGCTCACAGTTTACACCCTGTTTTTATTAAAGCAGGCTCATTTTCTTTGGGGTGTTGGCCAGCCAGTCAACCTTGGACCCCCAGAGGTTTTATTACTCCTGACTCAGGAGTTTTTGGTTCCTCTCCTCCTTTGTATTCTGGTTTTATTTCTTTCTCTCTTCCCTCTTCCATGCACCATTTTGTATAAATGATGTAATAATGTATTGCCACACACTCTTGTCAAGTGCCTTGAGGCCACTGTGTTGTGAAAGGTGCTTTATAAAAACAAATTGAACGGAAAATTTAATGCAAATACTAGCATTTCCTCAATTTACTAAATATCTCTTTGGGTCACAGACCCCAGGTTGAGAACCCCTGGATTAGATAGTAAACGTTCTTTTTCTTTTGGAGAGGAATTAATGCAGTGTTTTTAAAACAGGTGTGAATCGTAGACCCAAGTCAGAAATTAAAAATGCCCATGAAAACATTGTTTGTTACTACAGGCCTTCACAAATCATTTAACGAAAAACAATTTAATAATTTAATAACCATAAATGAAATGTTATACTCGGCTTATGAAATCGCAGAAAAAACGCCAAATGAGAAGTAACATCCACACAAAACCGAGACCGGGGGAGCGGGATGGCTGAAGCCGCCTTCCTATTGGTTGATGGGCTTGTCTGAGTGGGGAGGGCGTGGCGACACGTGCGAAGCGTAGCCAATCGGGGTTGAGAAACGGGCGAGCCGTGCTGGGGTCACGGTAGGCGAAAGAGGTGAAGTTAAGGGGGAAATAAATGCAGCCTTTTGTTTGCTGTCCATTTCAGCGATACGATAACATAACTAGTTTAACCAACTAGTTTAACCACGTTGCAACATCGCGACGCATGGCTGTTTCGGATAAGACAGAGAGGAAATTTATTCGTTTTTTTTAAAGCAGACATAAATACAGGAGTCAGAGGATTTTTTTTTGTAGTACCACTGGCGTCTATGATTTTACATACAGGACTGACTGTATATTAAGTTCTGGTCGCTAGCAAACATTTTTATGTTGTTTTTTCAGCACTATCCAGCAGTAAATAGTGGACATTTTATAACTAGCTATCCGGTCTTTTTCTGGCAGTAGTCAGCTAAACGCGCCGCTGCAACTCTGCAATGGCTGTCATTTTAAAGATAATCCTGCTGTATGTAAACGGTGACCGGTTCCTGCTTATCAGACAAGGCTAGGCTATTTCGAGGATCAATTTAAGAATAACGAAGCTGATCATCTTAAAGCAGACAAGTTAAGTGAATGACATATTGATGTGTTGCGGAATAGCGTCCCGTGAAGCTCTGTCGCCCGCTATGTCACTGCTGCTATTGTCTGCTAAAGCTAGCGGCACAAACGCACGCTTTGCACTGCCATAACGAAAACGATCTCACTATGGGCTCAGTGGTTACCATTTTTGACAGTTGAGCTGGTCTGCAGTACTTTCCGGGATATGTATCGTAGCAGCAGTACCGTATCAGTCAGTGGTTGGCCGGTATATATGCTGGTGAGTAATACAGACCAGATTAGTTGTCGAATTTTTTTTCTTAAAGCTGACACATATAATGTATCTTGGTTTAAACTGGGAATTTCCAGAAGGAAATTAAGCGTAATGTTTCATACCTACTTTTACATCTACTTTTAATGCCTTCATTACCCAGCCGTATTATAACTATGGCAGTAAAGTACTGCAAAGCATGCATTTTTTTGAAACTGCAATATATTCTCTTATGTTTACTGTTGTTTGCCCCTGTATTGTTCTTTAGTATTTGTTCCTAGCCTTATTGCCTATGTACTTTTTCTTTCAGTGATGGCAGGGGATACAGTGACAAGATGGGTGATATCAGAGGATGGAAGCCACCTGATTCGAAGAGAAGAGGTGGAGGAAGAGCTCGTTAAAGGTGTGATGGAGTGGCTGGGGTCTGCTTGGTGTAGCAGTATGATCACAGTGTCAGTCCAAATATTTATCTGTTTAGTTATCAAAAGAGGTATCCCAAGACGTTACATTTCTTTTTTAGTTGATATTTCAGTGTGGCATTAATTAAAGCAAAATTATTGCTTTTATAAAAACTAGTCAGACTCACAACCCAAAATCTGAAGCAATATAGCTTAACATTTTTCATATTATAGTCACAACGTGCCGTTGGTGAATTTATTCTATTTGAATTATTAATTAGCAGGTCACATTTTTGTTTAAGTCTTCGTGCAGGTTGAATTAGTTTTGTGCTTACATTATTACATTATTTATATGTCCAGTTTCTATGTTGCATCATGATTCTGGGAAATGCTGTATATACACCATGGATGGACAGCACCACATTTTTTGTTGTTTATACTCATCAGAAATTAAATAATGGATATAATGTTAAAGCGTTAGTGACTTCTTCAGTGTAAATTGAACTACAGTATAGAAGCTACAGTACAGTTAAATCACGTATTCTTTGCTGCAATGCTGCTAAATGATTCTTTTATTGTGCATTTCTTGAGATCACAAGAAAATTATCCTGCCATCACACAAAAATGATGTTCATTTTCTCATGATTTCTGGAAAATTATTCCATTATCATGAGAAAACAATGTTGATTTCTTGAGATATCAAGAAAATTATTCCGTTATCATAAGGAAACAACCCCTGAATTCTTGAGATCTCGAGAAAATTTCATCATCACAAGAAAATGACATCCATGTTCTTGAGATATTAAGAAAATGATTTCATTATTATTAAAATGTTAGAAAAAATAATGATATCTCATGGCCTTTCTCAGCTTCTGTATTACAAAAAAACAAATGAAACGATAAAGTATTTATTTACTTACAGGTGCATGATGCCTTTTAGTGCTTCTGTGAACTGTGTTTTTGCATAAGTCCGGATATATTTAAGTTGGTTATATGTGCGGTGCCCTCCACTATTATTGATACCCCTTGTAAAAATGAGTAAGAAGGGTTACAAAAAAAAATCACTGTTTGCTGAAGTACCTTCATCTTGCACCGAAAAAATGAGTAATCTGACTTTTAAAAGAAAAACAAATCCCTCATCAAGAAATAAATATTTTTAACAAAAACACATGTGCCACAATTATTGGCACCCTTGGAAATTAATGTGAAACAGTGTAACCGAAGCATGTTTCGCATTATAATTGGACATTGTTAAGTTGATTGGAGAGTATATGAACGTACCTGCTGAAATCAATGACTTCCTGATTAACTTGGGATACAAATGTGGGGAGACACAGAACCAAATTCCCTTAGCCAATCATAATCATGGCAAAGAAAAGAGAACACTCAATGCAAATGAGGGAGAAGTGTGGTGTCCTTCATAACTCAGGGAATGGTTATAAAAAATAGCTGCTCACCTGAAAATGCCCATTTCTACAGATGGGACAATAATAAAACAGTGGTCATCAACTGGAACTGTGATAAACTTGCCTGGAAGAGGACCCAAGTGTATTTTACCCCCACGTACAGTGAGAAGGATGGTAAGAGAGGCAAAAATATCTCCATGGATCACTGTTGGGGAATTGCCTGAAGTCTCCAGAACGACCATCAGACGGCTTCAGTGGTTTGACAAAAATTGAACATTTTGGCAATAAACACTCAAAGTGGGTTTGGTGTAAAAAGGATGGCTATAATGAAAAGAACCTTGTCCCAACTGTCAAATATGGTGCAGGATCTATGATGTTGGGGGGCTGTTTTTCCTCCAACGGCCCTGGAAACATTGTTAGGATACATGGCATCATGGATTCCATGAAATATCAGGAGATTTTAAATCAAAACCTGGCTGCCACCGCCAGGAAACTAAAACTGGGTCGTCATTGGATCTTCCGGCCGGATAATGATCTGAAACACGTCCAAATTAACCCTGCGATGGTTAACTGACCACAAAATCAAGATTCTGCCATGGCCTTCTCAGTCCCATGACCTGAACCCTATTGAAAACCTGTGGAGTGAGCTGAAGAGGAAAGTATATAGGAGAGGGCCTAGGACCCTGGGTGATCTGGAGAGATTATGTGAAGAAGAATGGTCTCAGATACCATGGTCTGTATTCTCCAACCTTATAAAATGTTACAAGAGAAGATTCCATGCTGTTATATTGGCAAAGGGAGGTTGTACAGAGTATTAAATGCAGGGGTGACAACAATTTTGGCGCAGGTGTTTTTGTTAAGAATATTTATTTCTTGATGAGGGATTAAAATCTTGTTTTTTTTTTTAATAAACTTGTTTCAGATTTTTCTCATTTTTTTCAGCGCAAGATGAAGGTACTTCAGCAAACAGTGATTTTTTTTTTCTAACTCTTCTTACTAATTTTTACAAGGGGTGCCAATAATAGTGGAGGGCACTGAGTTGCCTGTTTCATGATAAGATAGGGGCTTGCTCCTTCCTCTCAGACATACACAGAAACATCACCTTAGCCACTGTTCCTTGTGGAACATCATTAAATTGAGCAACGTTGTCATCTAAATTCTTACCAAACGATAGCTACACTGTCAAGGTTACTAAGATCTCTTGTGACACTTTTTCACTAGCATACAGGAACCCAGCTGTACCCAAGCCTTACCGCGCAGATAGGCTAGTTACCGCATGGTTTCAGCCCGCTTCGGTTTTCTGCTGCAGGAGGGTCGGCTCGGTAAAGGCGTTGCTGAGTCTGGAGAGTGACGCTGAAGTAAAACTGAAGAGGCGCGTATTTACTGTTCACATGGTGTATATCATGATTTACTATTCGCTGTTATTATTATTATTATTATTTTACTATGTGCTATTTTCCGCTAGCACGTTTGTGAAAATTACTGTTATGTTAGCATCAAACGCTAGCAGAATTAGCATTCGCTTGTGTAAATTTGCATTACGATTCTATTCCGTTCAGCTGTTCTATAGTACTTGTTTAAGTAGGAGGTTGGAAATTTTCAAGTTCCGAGTTATCGGAAATGCATCAATACATTGTGATGTGCAAAACTACTAATAATAATAATATATGGAATATGCCGATTTTTTAAAAAAAAATTTTCTCCTCCTTCAGATAATGCATGCTTATCAATGCAGATCACTGGTATCTCTGTGATTTTAAACCAATCAGATGGTGGTGACACAACCAGCTCAGTTTAGGCACACTTTTGCTCCTGTTAGCAAGCAGGGCCCTGTCAGCGCGGGTCCGGGTTGGGCACGCCTCACATACTTTGTAGTGGCAAACCATCAGTTCGCGGTATGGGTTGGATACGGCTTGGTTTCTGGTGCCAGTGGAAAAGTGCCATTATTCTCATCTTGGTAGTCTAACTGAGAAGCAAGTGATATACGCGATCCCATATATTATTGGATAAACGTTGCTTAATTAACAGTGTGTAACCATATGTTCTTATAAGTGCACAAGCCTGTCCTGGGTTGGGCCGGTAACCAATATGTCTCTGTGTTTCAGATGTAGAACACCAGCCTCACAAGTTAATGGTAAAAGAAGAGACCACTGACCATCTTGTTACATCGTTATTATCAGATTCTACCTGCAAAGCACCGTCATGCTCTGCCAATAAAAAAAATGGTCAGTGTGGGATTTATGTTGTATATGTCTGCAAAAAGTTGACCCCTCTGTGTTGCCAGTGTGCTTCATTGTGTCATGTGGACTGTGTAGTATGAATTCTTTGTAGTGTTTTTCTGGGTGGAGATATAGCCATGGTCCTCTCTCCTGCTTTCCCCTGCAGATGTGCCTTCTGATCTTCCTGTGTCATACCCCTGCTCTTACTGTGACATTTGCTTCACTGCCTCTCACTACTTGGAGAAACACTTCAAGCGTTCGCACCGGAAACAATACCTAGAACTGCTGCACAGTCAAGGCATCTCTACTAAAAAACTGCCCCCCTCCCCTGCTGGCCTCTCGGGCCTGTCATCTTCTCTTAAAGCCCCCATGTCCTCTCCCAGCAACTTCTTTAGTCATTCTGGGTGTCATTCACAAGTTGCTGACCCTGATGGGTCAGTCCGCAGCAAAACTAGTTCGACGACATCTGATGAACTTATTGATAATATGCCTCAGACACCTCTAGCCTCCAACTCAGGGTCTTCTTTGATTCCATCCCACTGCTGTTCCAAGACTATAACAAAGACCATTCCTAGCCAAGTAACCCCCCCAGACATTGCCCAGTCTTCAGGACCTCAGGTTGGGAGGAAAGAGACTGAGAGTAACGTCATGCCATCCTGTATTCGCTTTGGAGGCGTGGCGAAAGGGGAACAGCAGGAGGACATGGGAGAGGAGCTCTCTCGTGAGAAAGGCAGTTCTTTACTTTGTGAATGCGGTCAAAGCTTCCCATCATTCGAGTCCCTCAGCCACCACCGGGACCAAACCCACCGAATCAAGGCAGAGGAGACAACAGAAGGGGAGGAGGGCGAGACCTTGTACTTGTGCACTGAATGTGGCCTCAGCTTCCCCTGCCTGGATCTTCTCCGCCAGCACCAGTCCTTGCACGATTCCCTAGGACCTGCGGTCAGAAACGAGGAAAATGAGGAGGACGGGAAGGAGGATGTTGACTGTCCCCGGCCTTTAGCCTTCAGCCAGTCACACTCCTGCCCCAGCTGCCATAAAACATTCAAAACGGCCCGCTATTTGAAAACCCACATGAAGATCCACAGCGGCCAGGTACCCTACCACTGCGACCAGTGCGACAAGCCCTTCACCCAACTGGGCGACCTAAAGACCCATCAGCGAACGCACACGGGCGAGCGGCCTTACCAGTGCTCTCAGTGCGGCAAGTGCTTCGGGCGCTCGGGGACCCTAAAGAAGCACTGGCGCACTCACACAGGAGAGACCCCTTACGTGTGCACAATGTGCGGGAAGCAGTTTAACCAGCTGGGGGCGCTAAAAACGCACGAGCGCATCCACACTGGCCTGCGGCCTTACTTCTGCTCCCTTTGCTCGCAGCACTTCACCTACTCCTACCAGCTGAAGAGGCATCGCTGTGTACGCAAGGAAACTTTGGACTGAGATTGAGGATGAGTGTTATTGGTGTTTTCACTGTATATTGTCTGTCATGTCAAAGTTTGTTGGTTCCACATCTGCACAAATGTATGGGTGTAGAAGGATTACCCATAATGCAACTGCTGATGCTAAGAAACTGGGAGAAGAAACACTGCTGACACAGAGCGGCTGAAAACTGCTACACTGCTGACAGAGACAGGGAACAATGCTGATATGTACACTGATGAAAAGTTGATGAGAGGAAAGTGTTAGAGTGGATATGACTGGATAGCAACATCGTTACCTAAATACTGGCACATGGTAATGGTTCAGGCAATGAAGGTTTAAAAGGAAATCCAAATAAGTCTCTTCAATGTGGTAATAGCATATTTGTTTTCACAAAATTATGTTCAAAATTAAATATATATACTTTTATTTTATAAAGATTAGCAGGACCAGAAAGTGTAACTTCATTAATCATTTTGTCAGCGTCCTATCAGTCTAGCACAGTGATTCCAAACCCAGTCCTCAGACATCCCCCTCCCCCCAAAAATCTACGTTTTTGGTTTAGTCCGCCATCTCTGTGGCTAAGCCATAAGGCAGTCAAGGGTTATATAATCAGCTGACAAGTGAAATTAGGTGTGTTCCTGGTGGAAGAAAAGAAAAACCAGGAAAGACCCACTGGTCTAAAGGAGCAGAAGTGGTAAACACAAAAGAACATTCTGGCATATTAATGTGCATTTATGTGTAAAATTCAGTTGTAACTGCCATCCAGACAGACCAGTTTGCTGTTCTCAAACCTGGAGGTTTACCAAGAAATGCAGCATATTCCTCTCGAAACTACAAAATTGTGTGTTAATCATTCACAGTCTCTTCCCGCTTTTGTGTAGCTCCTATGAATAGTTTACTTCCCTTTTTATCAAGACCCATTTGACACAATGTTCCTTTTTTGTAGTGTATGCACTAAGCCAAGTTTTTTTTTTACTGTGAAATGGAAATTCAGAAGGATTATATATACAGCAGATGTTAAACCATAGTGGTGAACCTTCCAAATACCTCACACATGGACTCCTTAGCAAATTGTATTTATGTATTTGCCTTTCTTCCTGTTTTTTTTTCCATTAAAAAGATGTTTTGGTGACACCTCTGCTGTGTGTGTTGAATATGCAAGTTCTCCCCAAGTTATGGGTTTCCTTCAGGTTCTCTAGGTTCCTTCCGCAGTCCAAAAACATGTAATTAAGCAAAGAGTCATCTCTGTATTGTCTATGGCGTGTGATTGGGTGGGTGAATATGTGTATGTTGCCTGTGATACACTGGGATCCTGGCCAGAGTATATGCCTTCAGTGTAACCAGAGATAAGAACATAAGAAATTTACAAATGAGATTCCATACTCTAACTACACGCTGTGTAAAGAAGTGCTTTCTCAAATCCAGTTTAAAATGTTCTCCCACTAATTTCTACCTATGGCCACAAGTTCTTCTATTTTAACTAATATTGAAGTATATTGAACTATTTGGTTGAATAACATCCAGACCTGTTAGAATCTTATTTACCTGGATTATGTCCCCCCTTAGTCTCCTTTGCTCAAGGCTGAACAGATGCAGCTCAACTAACTTCTCCTCATAAGACATTCCTCTAAGACCAGGAATCATTCTTGTAGTCCTACGTTGAACCCTTTCTAAGGCCACAATGTCCATTTTAAGATAAGGTGACCAAACCTGCACAAAATATTCAAGGTGGGGTCTTACCAAGGAATTGTATAGTCTTAGCATCACCTCCCTTGACTTAAACTCCACACACCCAGAGATGTAACCCAACATCCTATTGGCCTTTTTAATTGCTTCCTCACACTGGAGAGAGTGGGACATAGAAGCATCAACATACACACCAAGGTCTTTCTCATAATCAGCTACTTTTATTTCAATAGAACCCATAAAATATCTGTAGTTAATATTTCTGCTCCCTGCATGGATTACCATACATTTGTATATATTATACTTAATCTGCCAGGTATCTGCCCAGCTACTGATTAAATCAAGATCCTGCTGTAGCCTTTGTGCCGCTAGTTCGGTATCTGCTATACCACCCATCTTGGTGTCGTCTGCAAATTTAACCAGTTTACAATATGTATTGGTGTCAATATCGTTAATGTAAATTAGGAATAATAGTGGTCCTAAAATTGAACCCTGCGGTACCCCACTTTGAACAGAGGCCCACTGTGACATTGTGCCTCTAATAACTACTTGTTGCTTCCTGTCTGTTAACCAGTTTTCAATCCAAGCTGCTACAGTACCTAAAATCCCTACTGCTTTGAGCTTAAGCAGGAGCCGTTTGTGGGGGACAACATCATAGGCCTTCTGGAAATCTTAGTACATCACATCGTAGGCCTTTTTGTGGTCGATTTCTCTTGTACCTTCCTCAAAGAACTCAAGTAGATTAGTTAAACAGGATCTACCTCTCAAATCCATGTTGATTATCCCTTAGAATGTTATTTGAATCCAGATAATCTACCATTTTTGCTTGGATTATAACTTCCATTAATTTTCCAGTTATGCAGGTTAAACTAACTGGTATAGTTTGATGGATTACTTCTATCTCCTTTTTTGAATGGATGGAATATTCAGGTGCAGAAAGTAAAAATCCAGACCAAGATTTTGTTTAAACCAACCAGTTGAGAATAAAGTGACTATGACTGTTTATGCTCAACTGGTTGGTTGAAACAAAATCTTGGTCTGGATTTTTACTTTCTGCACCTGAACTTTCCATCTACACATGCAACCTTTGCTGCTTGGGAGAGGCTCCAGGTTCTCTGCAAGCCTACAATCGATAAGTAGTTGGAAAATGGATGGATGTCCTGGTGAATTTGAAATCGTGTACTTATTGATAGCTTGGTTAATAGAGATTTGGTTTATATACTCATTGATACTCAAGTATGGCCCTAGTCCATGGCGTGCCGTAGGCAAGCATCACCACCATAATTCTAGCGGCACCCTACATCACGCAGCTGTTCCAAGCTGGAATTCAAAAGGGCGCCAGTACTCCTAGGGGCACTAGCAAGCCAGTTTTACTTTGTCTTAGGCGGTGTGCACCACGCACAAGTGAAATCATGCAGTATACATATGTACAGACTATACCAGATGATTGATGGATGGATAAAATTGGTATGTGTACTATGTGGTAGCTAAGTGGGCAGGCATGCAGCCTCGCACGTGGGACCAAGTTTTGGGCCTGGTTCTGTGCCGGCTTTGCTGGGTATTCCCTTGCCTTGTGCCCTGTGCATCCTGGAATAGGCTCCAGATCTGCTTTTGCCCTGTGCTGGATAAGCAGCTTTGGAAGACAGATGGATACACACCATAATGTAGTCATTATACCATTCATGAACATTTTAATATTATTGAAATGCTTAATTAACTAGCAAATGTGTGTGTGTGTGTATGTGTATGTGTATGTGTATATATATATAGGTATTAGCGACTGGGCTGATTCCTGGCAGATGAAATTTAACATAGAAAAATGTAAGGTAATCCATGCAGGGAGCAGAAACGTAAAGTACAGATATTTTATGGGTTCTACTGAAATAAAGGTAGCTGATTACGAGAGAGATCTTGGTGTGTATATTGATGCTTCCATGTCCCACTCTCGCCAGTGTGGGGGAGCAATAAAAAAGGCAAATAGAATGTTGGGTTACATCTCTAGGTGTGTGGAGTTTAAGTCAAGGGAGGTGATGCTACGATTATGTAATTCCTTGGTAAGACCCCACCTAGAATATTGTGTGCAGGTTTGGTCACCATACC
>JAAGVU020000092.1:19004370-19021357 GCA_011763525.2 Mormyrus iriodes | reverse complement strand
CTAGTGTAGCGCAGGCTAAAACCCTGGGTTCCTTTAAATCAGAGCTAGATAAGATTTTAACAACTCTGAGTTATTAGCTAAGTTCTCCCCAAACGAGCTTGATGGGCCGAATGGCCTCCTCTCGTTTGTAAATTTCATATGTTCTTATGTATATATATACATATATATATATACATACATACATGCATACATACACACACACATAAAATTATTCAGCATCTTTCTTGTAATATGGGCTTTGTGTAGTGTGTACATGCATTGTTTGGATTGATAAATTCCCAGGAGGATGTTGTCTTGGTAGCGTTTCCACCCTGAGACTGGGAGACAGCAACAGGCATGTTGGTTACGGTGACTGCAGGGCACCAGGAAGCAGGCGTAGACTCAGGAGCTAAACAGTGCAGAAAGCAGGGGATCGTGAAGTCAAAGACGAAGTAGGAGATCCGTGAGTACAGCTATAACTGGAATGTTAATGAGGAAAATGGGTGAAATGTTGTAACAGTTACATAAGTATAGAGGGAGAGGTGATACAAATCAAAGGTGAAAGAACAAAGCAGAGTTGGAGGTGAACTGAGGAACTCAGCTGGAATTTGAGCAAAATATAGACAAGTAGATTAAGGAAAATATTTGATGGTGATCTTCAAAGAAAGTGCACTTGAAATGTTTAAGATGCTTGATAGACATTAATTGATAGAAGAGTGTGAAATAAGATATCAAGATATATCGGTTAAAATGTTCCAGAGCTCAGTAGGTGCTCCTCAAGGTTTACCTGGACAGTAAATGGCCTATTTATGGCAAAATGTTGCAACGCATGGATACATCATATTTTTATTTTTTTTAAAAAAAGTTCTATTGAAGATATGCTGCTTTGATCATTTTTCCAGAGATTGGGTATGGATTAGTGATTGGGTAGGTCGACTTCAGCAGACCAGGGCTTTTGCAGTACAGGAAATAAGCTCAGTTTAACCGCAGATGTAGGAGCTGGCTGTCCAGGGAGCGAAGATTGGGGGGGGGGGGCAGTGTCTGCTCCCCTGTGCTGCACCCTGCTTACTTGTTCACATCGCATGACTGATTTCATGTCCCATGTTGTCAAGGGCATCACTTTAACAAGTGGGTGACAGGTGGTGGTTGGGGGGGGGTGGTAGTGCGTTAGCATTGCTGTTTAAATACTCGACTTCCGGGACAGATACATTAATGGCCATTGATGTTTTTCTTTTTAATCCATCCCTATTTAGTAATTAGAAACCAGTGATACTGTCACTGTTGTTTTCTATGTTACATAGAGAGTGTGGTTTTCTGGTCTGATTTGTTTACCCTCCCCAACACTTCCAAACTAATGCAAATGACAGACGGCTAGTTCAGCTGTTCACACTCAGAATGTTGGGTGACCTAATAGTCCATGTTGAGGATGACAATTTGCGCTAGCACAGGATTTGTAAACTACCTTTTCAATGAAAAGGACTTGGATTTCACTGAGTCCTTGCTGTGTGCTGATTGGTCAATCTCCTATAATCATACATGTGTCACTAATGTTAATGTGAAACAACTGGATGAGTCTTTCAATCAGGGAAACAAACCAATAAAAGCACAAGAACAACTGAACTATTTAGCCAAGCACAGGAGCCTTTCGGTTTTAAAGTAGTTTGTAAAACGTGAAGTAGCTCAAAGTGGGATTATCTGATCACACTATCATAATGATTTCTCATATAGCCTGTCAGAGTTCCTCCCTATAATATTTTGGTATTATGTTCACTATAGCTGTAGATAATCTGGCCCCCTATCCGTGACACTTATTGAGTTTATGCCGAATCCCTTATAGTATAATTAACAATGTAGAACATGTAATATATACTCTTACAGTTTTTTTCATAGATTGTGAGATTTTTTTAACTGAGAATAATGTTAATATGTGAAGTTAGAAAATAATTGAAATTAAAATCTATGATCCTCACATTTGCCTGAATGCCTCACATTTATGTACATATAAAAGTCCATTTACATAGCAGATGCAAATTACATTTCAGAAAGCCAGATTAACCAGCCTTTGGGGTTAAGGTCCTTGCAGAAGGGCCTAACAGTGGAATCACTCTGCCAGCTGTGGGGTTTGAACCAGCAACCTTCCCATCAGCGATACAGAGGCCTTACCCATTGAACCACACTGTGTATGTTATGGGGCCTGATCCACACTAATAACTTAATGGACTAAGCATGTTGACAACTATCACTAGTAATATTTTCATTTCCTCCCCTTCCTGCACAGTAGGACACACCAATGTCCTGTCTGCTGGTCCTCAGTGTGTGCCTGGCCGTCCACTCCTGCCTGTCTCAGAGCTCTAGCTCCGGGCAGTTGAACCATGCCCCGGTCCCTCTGGTTCAAGCAGATCCGGGAGCCAGGCCACAGGCCTCCATCCCTGTGGAAGGCCGCTATGAAGAAGAAGAGGAGATGCACATCACACAGGAAAAACACTGTAAGGCGAAACCGCCCATTCAAACGCAGCCACGAGCATAGCTCAGTCACAGTAATAATAATGGCATGCATTTGTCATATAATCCACACATGCTAAATTATTAAAATATGCAATTTTGTATGGATTAATGTTTTTTATTTATAGTATCTAGTAGTAGGTAGTATGATTAGGGCAAAACTGAAATTTACATAATGTATAATGAGATATAATACAGTGATTCTCAGCCTAGTCCTCCCAGAGCAAAAACATGGAGCGTCTGGGGGTCCTCGAGGACTGCATTGGGAAACACTGATGTATAATGAAACATGCCTCTTATAGAGAGAGAGATGGTAGTGACAATGTAGTGTTTTTGCTTTGTACCATTTAAAATGAAGACAAAAACCAAGCAATTACTGGCTCATGCATGTTAATGGCGATGTATGATGAACAATTGTAATCACAGCTAAAAATATTTTGCAGAATATTTGCTGAACAGTCCATTACATGCTGACCCCTGTGTAGCCATGTGCCCCATCGCTGTACTGAGGGAGTGCTTATGTCATGTGTGTAATGCAGAACAGCACTCTGCATGGCAGAGGACTGAGGAACACTCTCTCACTGGTGTTCCTCTGCTATTCCTGGGCAGATGCTCGCCTAGGTAAGGACAGCAAGCTGGGCATCTTCATAGCTGCCGCATTGGGAACCTTAACCCTGATGGCTATGGTCTACTGCATCTACAGCCAGTTCTACAACAAGAACCCATACTCTCACACTCAGCTGCAGGATGACACAGGTATACCAGTATTATATCCTGTCCTGGTTGTGTGTGTGTGTGTGTGTGTGTGTGTAATGCTATTGATTATCTATGACTAAAATGTGTGGTCAAACAGAGACAAAGGGCTATTCACACAATAAAGAGTATAAGCTCACTACCATCCAGGATATTTGAAAATATCCTAATGATGCTTGACAACAGGTAATTTGTATAATTTTAAAGCACAGCATTACACCAAAAGTAACAATAAAGTCATTCATTTACATCCATCCATCCATCCACCCATCTTCCAACCGCTTGTCCTGCTCAGAACTGAGTCATAGCCTGGAGCCTCTCCCAGGCAGCACAGGGCACAGGCTGGGGTACTCCCTGAATGGGAAGTCACTTAAGCGCGGTTGCATTTGATGCAATACGAAAACAATAGAGATGTACCAGTGGATACGGCGTATTATTGGCTCGCAGTTGCGTGAGCTGCAGAGTGTCCTCAGAGGGCACCGAAACGTGATACACAGGCTGCACTGCCGCTGACCTCCCTCTCCCTCTCCCCAGAGATGACGCTCGACCTTGCAGAGTCCTCTGCCTCCTTCTTCCCTGGCTATGCTGTGGCAATGGATAGAGAGAAAGGGCTGTGGCGGCCCGGGTACGGCTCCATCTCCCACGCCCCCTCCATCATCTCCCTGCCCACTCCTCAGTCCCATCTACTGCCAGCAGTTCCCTTCCCTCCCCTGTCCGTCTCTCACGCTGCCCCCCTGCAGACTATCTCTGCTCAGGATTTGGAGAAAAGCTTCATCTGACATATGCCATGCAGACACGTCTTACAGTCATTAAACACCCAGCTATATGCAGTAAGACAAACCCCATAATAACTCAGTGGTAATTGCTATAAGCCATCATACAGAATGCATTGTTGTATACATTATACACATGGTAGTAATTTTTTGGTACTTTTATATGTGCACATATGTTTTAAGGGTGTTTGTAAAACATGTAATATGTTTATCAATATGACTAGATTTCTAAATGGTCTTATTTGCCGGTATAGATCTATGTAGTTGTATACAGGATATAAACATGTAACTATAGCTGTAAGAAGATTTCCTAAGATGATGCATGTTTCTGTGTTTCTCACCTTAAACTCTTAGTGCCTCTTTTCACAAACCCATCATCACTAAGTAGCTAAATCTGTCAATAAATACAACGGATGCAGTGGCAGAACTTGATCACCAGGGGGAGTGTCTGTTGTTCACATGCCGGTAAAATCTTACCGAGCTGACGCCACAGTCAAAGTCTACTTGTTTTAACAACAATGTGAAGAGCAACAACAACAGCATCAGCAGCAACAGCAATACCAATAATAATAATAGTTGTAATTAACGTTGTTATAAACATGATCATTCCCTTTTCACGATACTTGTTTTACATTGTAGTTATAATGCACAACTCAAATAATTGGAGAAAGCTCTGAGCGTTTTAAGTTCACCTATGTATTTGATATTTGTGTGTTTGAGTGATTGTGTATGTTCCACTGAATAATCGCTCGCTTTCATTACCTGTTTATCTATCACGTGACACTACCTCCTAGTAGAGGTGGAGATATAAAGTGAGTGACATTTTGAGTTGTGGTAAAGTAGATCCCAGAACACATGTAGTACAGTCAGCAGTTCTGATGGGACAAGAAGCGATGCTATACAACACTGAGCCGGGCAGATTCAGTCACAGTAACAGTGGTATCCCCTTATAGACAGATACAGATCAATTTGGTTAAAGCAGCCGACAATGAGATTACATCTGTACATGTGTAGGCCTGTGTACATGTACAGACAAATCTCAGATGTCTTTGCCCACTAAAATTAAGCACTTCCTGAACATATTTAACATACGAAGTACTTCTGAAGAAGAATTACACCTTCTCATCTTGGATTATAATAACTAGCCTAATCGACTCGATATTACAACGGCCCCTGACCGGGATACATCAACTTGCAATGCAAAGCAGTACCAGTGATAACATTCATCAAATGAGAGCGCGTGTGCTTCATATGGGAGATGATGTATAGTCTTCGTTTTACTTATTTTTTGAAAGAAAAAAAGAAACCACAAGAGTATGAAGACAAACTGCTAGCTATACGCTTTTTGTTACGGATGTGATGAGAGATGTGAGATACGTGTGGGAGGGTGGAAGGGGAGGGATAGAGAGACGGAGAGGTAGCCACAGGAAGCGCACCGGAGCTGGAGTGCGCACGGGGCAGCAGCATTGCGGCCGGATCGGGGAGTCTTCAGGATGGAGATCCGACCAGACAGGTTAAAGGCGGCTGCGGGAAGGACCCTCGGGAAAATACACAGGTATTCAATACTTATAAATACATTATTTAACCAGGTGCCGATACACTGGCTGCTGCTTTCAGTGGTTATGTTGCCGACTCTACAAAATCACTGCCGACTTTATATCTCTCCACACTTCATACGTCAGTTATTTAAGTTGCAATAGTTCTATATATTTCCTTTAAATGTATTAGCTTTCTTTGTTAAATCCAAATAGGAGGTTACACGTTTAATAAGGTGTGGACCAGAATGTTCAAGTAATATGAAATGACTGGACTATTGTTGAAGAGTTTTCAGAATGTACCGGGGGTAATTGTGGTTGAATTTAGACTGCAAATGGTAATAAAACAGACAGAGCTGCAGTAACTCTTTTTTGTTTTGCTGACTTTACACTGTGCTGAATATCAGTTTACGAAACCCTGGTGCATTTTTCGTTCCGATTAGCCTAATTATACTTTGATTTGAGAAGATCTCATTCAGGACTGTGTAGAGTAGGACGGTAAGCTAGTACTAAC
Source organism: Mormyrus iriodes (assembly GCA_011763525.2). Lineage (NCBI taxonomy): Eukaryota > Metazoa > Chordata > Actinopteri > Osteoglossiformes > Mormyridae > Mormyrus > Mormyrus iriodes. The sequence goes on along the minus strand of JAAGVU020000092.1, from coordinate 19,015,301 downwards.
TAGATTAGACACTATAAATATTAAGGACTCGAGTGGACAAAGTCATCATCGAATTATTCTTTCGATTGCAACGCTAAGCCTTACTTCCGTTCTAAGCTTGTATTGTAAAACAGTCAATTTAATGTGTATGGATGAAAGACAAGTTGTTAATTTCAGTAAATAATAACTGCTGAATTATCCCAAGGTTTTGAAAAGTTACGAAGCCGCTCTAATCCACAGCCTTATTTCGGCCATTCTCTTGGTCGATTGGAAATAAAACAATGCATACAGTACATGGAATACAAGTAATAAAAGAACGATTATAATAGTTATTTACCCATACAATTCATTTGCTTCTCTCTTAGGTGTAGTAAATAATAAACTGACATGCTCATTGGGTTGAATCAATCATCTTAAATCTGCCCTCGTCATAATCTTTACCGGTAACAGCACAGTTCTCCATAAAGCTTTTCTTACCAGTACTAATAATGGGCATCTGCATGTTGAAATATTTAAGTTCAGATAACAGAGAGTAAGCGCACGGGGGCGGGGGGGGGGGGGGGGTTCCCCATTATTACAAGTCGGCTATGTTAAAAAATCCGAATTAAATTTAACAACAGGAGAAAAGTATATTTTTTAAATCCATATATAAGTAATAACAATTTACATTTAATTACCAGTGATGAAGATTGTATCGAAAGTCGTTCATTTATGTCCATCCATCCAAGCACCTGTACCGGGCTGCGTAATCGTTTAGAGTTGCGTATACTATATTTGTTTAAAATTAAGTCAATACACTTTGAACCAGGTAGCTACTAAGAGGTTTGTATTCAGACCACTGCACAGCAAAAGCGGAAATTTAAAACAAGGTCTTCAGATCTAGGCTGCAATGTTATTCCGACGAAAGGGTCCGGATAGGTTAAAAATAACAGGCTGAATAATTTATTTGGTGCACAGTACTTCACCATAGTCTTGGATTTAACTGTACCGTTCTCAGCTTTGCTTGATCTTTCACTATTCACTAAAAAAGTGGGTTTGTTTAAGTATATTTAATTAAAGTAGGCTATAGATAAAGTATAATTACCCTATGTTAATATACTGCAGAAATAAAAACAGTAAATTCGACATGATTGATTAGAAATAAAATGTTAGGCTACTGGCCTACTTTACTGCAGTTATATTTACTACAAATGGATTTCTAATGCAAATGAAATTGTTCTTCAACGTATTTTTCTACAAAGTCTAAAATAATATATTATGTGGTCAAATAATAGAAATTATAAATAGAAAATAACCTAGATATTCGGTTATGAACAATGGGTACGTGGATGCATGTAATTTTAAATATTTTGTCAGTATTGCAATATTATTGTATGTAACTGTAATGTAAATTACAGTCGAACTTCAGAATCCCCTCGGTGACCAGCTGTAACATTTCGGACGTTACGTGCAGCACACAGTTCATTGACCGGTAATCAACGCGCGGTCTCCAAGCGCAGCGCTCGGATTTCGGATTTAAGGAAGCGACTAAACGCATAAATCCTCTCCCGAAATAGATTGCTTCGTTGCTCTTGGTACACGCAAATCCCAGTGTAACCCAGCCTTCTCTGTGTCCCCCCGGGAAGCTCACGCAGCAGCAAACGCCTGCTTTCTCACCTGTCCCGCGGCGCTCATCCATGCGAGTCATTCTTACAGCCAAGGCGGGGGCGCGGAAGCCCCTAACCCCTTCCTCTCTCGCACTCGGGGGCTCAGGCGTTTTGCGCCATTAGCAGGAGGCTCTTTGAAAAACTCGCTGTTAAGCTTATTATTAATTTAGTACTGCTTTTACGTAGGGAAACGATGTCTACAACGGACAAGCTAAAAATAGTTAAATATGTACGCCTAAAGTTGCTTTATTTGTTCTATATTTCAGGTTCTGTTTATTTCAGGAGTGAGTGACCTGAATCTTTTGCAGTCTCTACATATTTATCACTTATGCTTCAATTAATAATTCATTTACACCTGCAACACCAGATGATAATCGGTTTGATTCATCCATCCATTTTCCATACCTGCTTCTCTTATTCAGGGTCAAGAAACTAATCCAGAAGCTATGGGAACAAGGCATGGAATAATCTAGGATGGGGTGTCGACCCATCACAGGGCACATATACATACCCATTGCACACATCTACAGGTGATTTGGTAACTCCAATTAACCACAGGGTGTTTTTGAACTGTGGAGGGAAACCCAGAGAAAACCTCACGATGACAGCATGCAAACTCCACAGACAGAACCAGGGTGTTGACTCAAACCAAGGTCCCAGAGGTGTGAGGTGACAGTGCTAACCACTGCACCACCATGCTGTACCCAGTCTGGTTTAATAAATGGATAAATAAGGTTTAAGCAACCAAGTAACAAGGGCAGCTTTATGGTTAGTACTAAATATGTACAATAAAGTAAATAAAATACGATTTTATTTGACATGATGTGATATTTATGTATTTTTTAAGTGTTTTATGCATGCAATTTTATGAATTGTAGAGGCTCTGGGCTGGGTGGGGGCTTATTGTAAATCAGAATCGAGATGATTTTTTAGACAGTCTCTTTGAAGTCTTCTACCCGATTAAGAGAGTATTGGTTCCTGTGGGATACACACGTGTTACTCAGCAGACAGCGATCTGCTCTTGCATCCAGAGTGCAGTCAGCAGATCATGTATTATTTACATATTCCCTCCACCAGAAAGCTCAGAGTGTTTCTATAATAAACTCAGCAAAGTAAACTCTGCACCACTGCTAGGTCAACAGTGACTCTGGGATCCCCTGACATCCTCCTGTTTGTGAATGTTCTGATGTGAGAATACATGAAGGCATGGTTGTTAACCCCCTCTCTGTATTGGCTAATAATTTCTGATCACGCTTTCTTAAGATCTTTGTCTAATTACCAAGTCTTGGTGTCTTTTCTACACAAGAAAGAAATTGACAGGCTCTAGACTGTAGGGGTTTTTTGAAGTTCTGTAACAGATGATCGGACAAAATTACCAGTGACAGTCAGAGCCACAGACCAGCAAATCCATGCAGATCTATGCAGTTAGAGGTCCCAAGGTCAGCTGTGAAGGTCACAGTTAAGGTGGTCAGTGATGTCCTTAACTAGATCACAATACAGATTTTAAAATCACTGCCAAATACTGAAGGACGGCAAAGCAGCCAGTTATTATTTTATATTATTTATGAACTTAAAGGGATAACATTAAAACAGTTTTATTATTTAAAATAGTTCCCCGTTTTCCCCTTTTCCACACAATGCAGTCTTCTCTGATTTCTGTTCTTCCCAACTCTTACAAAAATCTCAGTACCTGGACTAAATCTGTGTACTATGAAATGTGATCACACTGCTCTATACTCTTCCATATCGATTGCCATTTATATCCACGCTCCCAGAATGGAAGGAGCAAAAGAAGGCTGGGCTGTTGCTGCTCACATCACTTTACACTGCTTATTGTTCTGTGGAGGCATTGTGCACTCTAGCTGCTGCATGTAGAAATCCCAGATGCATTTTCAGATATTGTTAAAATAAGGCAACATATAACTTACATTATAATTACAACTTAATTTCTCTGAAAGAGTGTATTAGTATAATAAAATCAATCCCTTTTCAGTGCATCAGTCTGTTTATTGTAAGATCACTCGTTACACTCACTTGTACAAAATCATGAGATTTCATGTTCTGTGGTTATAGACAGGTGGCATGGTGACTCTGAGGGCAGTACTGTGCTTCATATCTGCAGGGTTGTGGGGTTGAGTTCCATGTCTGCTCTGTGTGTGGAGTTTGCATGTTCCTCTGTGGTTTTTATTCCTGCTCTAGACATTTAAGTTGAATTATAATTGGTAGTCTTAAGACAATTATGAATATTAAATTAAGATAATTGATAATGTGCCCTGCAATGGACTGGCATCCCATCCAGGGTGTACCCCAGCCTTGTGCCCTGCTGCATGAAACAGGCTCCAGGTGACCCTGACCAGGTTGAGTGATGGGAAGATGGATCGATAGATAAATACAGTTGAAGTTGATCGATGACTGTTTTCAAAACTGACCCTTAGATTACAGCTTTACAGCCAGTTCAACATTACAAAAGCCCAGAACACCTGGAAATCTTGGCTTCCTGAGGTTCTATTTTAGGCCTATATGCCAGCTTCTATAAATAGTTTATCCTTACACAGAGCATCGAGCTACCAAATGCTTTGTCAGATACAATCACTGTATAACAATAGGTTAACAATAGATCTGCTAGGCTGATTTTATTAAAAATAAAGAATGAAATCTAGCAAAACGTTCATCTAATTAAATTTCATTGTGGTTTTAAATTTTTTAATGTTGTTTAATAATACACACTTACACTTCTAACAGTGTAGCCTGCTTAGAACGATTTGGAGAACCAGCAGTGTGGGTAATGACTGGATGGAAAAGCCATACAAGGTGTATTTTGACTGATATAGTTCTCTTTGGCCTTTTAAAGAACAAACTCACTTGTTCATTATTAAAGGTCTAATGCTTAGCATTCTGTAATGGAACACTGACAAGATCATAACTACTCTGCTACATGCTGTCCAACTAGCATGAATTAACGCATCAAAATATTTTCTTATACTCATATTCATATAAACCATAGGCAGAAGCATAGTTACCTCCATACAGTACAGTGCCTTCTAAATAGCAGCTTTTATTCACAGCATACAAATATCGATATATGTAATTGTCTACCCTGGCCCAGGGACCATGCCGCTCTCTATAAATAGGATGCTACTGGGAATCAGCGGTTGCGTCTTCTCTGTCTGAGGCCAGGACTCCCCAGGGGAATGGCAACACCAAGCAGCGTGTACTGCGCATTCTTACCAGTTATTACAGTGGAGCATCCGAACTGCACAAGGGAAACAGGCAAATTACACCGCAACTACTGAACACGTAGAACAAATTACCATTAGTATTATCAACAGCCCTGGACAAAATTAAGAGACCACTCCATATTTTTAAGACTCTATATTGTTAAATCCTGTTTTAATCCTGGTTCTGCTGCCAGAAGGTTACACTGAGCGGCAGGCTGCTTCCAGGCTCAAAGTTTCCAGGACAAGTGACCCTCAAAAAGAACGGGAAACCGTAAGTAGTGTCAAGTGCACTGCTAAGATAGTTAGGGCTGCCAGGAGCCTAGGACTGTATAGCAAAATATATACTCAACATATAAAATTTTATCTGGTTGAAAGTACGAAAAAGAAACAAAAGGAAAAAGGAAAGAAAAAAAGGACAAAAGACAAACAACTTGAAAAGGAAAGCAAAGCTAAGCATTAATTAATGCTGTTAAGCTCCAGGGAATATGTGGATATATGGATGGAGTTCTGGATATTTATGGTACAGCATCTTTTGTCTGTGAGGCAAAAAAGCAAAAATGCTTAACATTACAGTTTACATTTATAGGAAGCCAGTGTGAGTGATGGGGGCTGAGTTAAAAATGGAGCAGGACCTGGGAGGGCGGGCTCACTGGGTAGGTGATGATCACCATCCTGTGGGAAGATGGTCTCGGGGTGATGCCACATCCTCTGGGTTTTGAAGCACCAGACAGGCAGCATTGAAACTCTCCCTGGGGAGCGGCGTGTCAGCTCGTACCAATTCACACACCTCGGGGGGAGGGGGGGATTGAGCCCCCCGGCTCCTGAGGTATGAGGCTCCACTGCTAGTGATGTCAGTTTAATTGTGTATTATTCAGGCTTTTAAACATGCTTTACATCTTTAAGCTGAGTTTGCGGTTTGTATGCATACAGATTCAGTTTCTAAGTTCCATAATAAACATATTCAATAACTGAGTTGGGCTCAGGGGTAAATCTACAAAAACACCGAATCCCAATGTGGTTTTTATAATCTTAAACTTCACAGCCTGACAGCAGAGCAGTACCATCCTGAATCTTAAACATCTTTCCTCTACTTTCACATTTTGATCTTCCGCACATTAATAAACAGAGGGGTGTTCAGCTAACCCGTACACGCAGCAGTGTTCAGCACTTTAATTAATGAGGGAAAAATAAGGATTTTACTTGTATGATGAGCTTTAAACACAATAGTGTGAAATATGACTTAAAATGTTAAACAGGCTGATAAAATGTTACTTTAAAATGCCATCCAGTTCCTCCTTGACTTTTCCACATGCATCCCTGGGGATGAAAATCCACTTCACAGCAAGAAGCAGCTGCCAGTTTGCACACACATTAAGTGTGAATGTAACACTTCAGTGGTTCAGGTCCAAAGCTCCACACAGGACAGAGGAAGCAGAGGCTGGGCATCAACATCTGGAGATGCTATGCTCTGCTAGTAGCACTTTGTGGATAACTGTATGTTTGCTTTGGGCTTGAGGAAACTGGAAATATGGTTAGATAGATAGATAGATAGATAGATAGATAGATAGATAGATAGATAGATATTAAACTTAATTAATCCACTAGGACAAATTAAGAAATTAATCAGTATTCCTTTAAATGGTATAATACTGCTATATTTAAATGTACTCTGCAGTTATTGTAGCTTAAAATGATGTAATCACACCACACATGCAGTCATGCAATCCCTGAATATCCCTAATTTTCTATAATTAAACACAGTCCAAATTTGGCCTGACAGGCTTAGGGGATTCACACGGTGGTGGTGTTGCAGGTGTGGTAGCATATATTATACAATGTGAAAGCAGTAGGGTAGGAACGAGGTGGTCTGGCGGGATTGGGCGGGCAGCTGGTTCTGGGTGGGACCCGGTTTCAGCCACCTTACTGCAGCACTAAGGCCAGGCTGGAGGCCATAGCGGGATGCTTCCTGTTTACTGCTGAGCCAGCTGGAGCTGTTAGTGGGAGCCGGGCTTGGGGGATCAGGGCTGGAGCTGCTTTTGACAGCTATGCCCTGAAGTTTTGACAGGTGGCTGCTGTCCGTGGTGCTGACCGAGGCCGGCGAGCACGCGCCTTTTGGCCAGTGCAGCGGTGCTCTCCTGGTTCCTGCCGCAGCATCGTGACACAGTGTAATTATTTTCCCCTCTATCTGGATACTTATCTTTCACAGTGTTTATGAAATGTGTTATTTTATAGAACGGTATGATTCACTCTGAGCCAGTGTAGGACATATTTCTCAAATGATTGTATTGTATCCTTTTCTGTACTATAATTATTACTCTGCATTCAGTAACCTTTATTTGTCTTTGTCTCCTTCCTTGTTACAGCTTGTTGTAAGTAATTCACTGACTGGAGAGAAAGAGAGAGAGAGAGAGAGAGAGAGAGAGAGAGAGAGAGAGACGTAGGGATGGTGGGGGAATAGAGATAGGATTACAGTGCACCTGCTGAGACATTTGGGAATCGAAAACAAAGATGGGAATTTGCATTTGCATTTATTCATTTAACAAGAACCCAGATCACTTAAAAGGCCATTAAGGCGGAACCAGAGCCGGTTCAAACATCGAACGGCAAACAATAGCTGATAATTTATAATCAGCAGTGAGAAAGGATCTGAAATCCAAGCAAAGACAGTTCAGAGTGGGCATTCACAAATATCAAATACTCAAAAATATACATAATGTATATACAATTATCTTAGGTATTTAGAAATACATAAACTAAAGATACAGGTCAAAGTCAGCACAATTACTGTGCCTAGGTTGTTATATCTTTGATCATCACTGCAGTCCAGCGCTGGACCTTAATATTTGCACATGACTTTGAACTTAGTGCCTCTGGGAACTTCATGCTATTGATCTGGAGCTGACCTAGCCGCACCGCTCAGGTCGCACATTAGCGTCCTGACCGGGGATAATCAGATCCCAGGCCCTGGCAGATGCACTAACACATTTACTGAATGGAGACTGTGAACTAAGTGCACGTTGGAAAGGCCAGGCTCACACGTACCACTGGATGCTTGGTAACCGACTCGGCAAATCTTAGGCAATAGTCTTCAGTAGGCCTTCAGATCAAGGACAAGGGCAAGGTTAGTGAGGAAGCTCAAAGTCTTCTGCCCACTTCACTGTTCCAAAACAGACAGGAAGTTTGAAGGGTAATATCTGAGATAGGACTGCTTGAGCAATAATGAGGGCATTAATAAGGGCATTGTGAACCTGGCTTAGCGTAATACAGCAACGTGAACATATTACAAAAATAACAAAATCAAATGCAAATGAACTTCAAAACACTTTAACTGTAAACATGATTGTGGTATTTGATTAAAGTATCTTCTTTAGATTTCTGAATTGGATTTCTTGTGATGAATGCACATCTAACCCTAACCCTAAGCAGCAAGTGAAAGATGCAGGCCTCTCTGTGAAGGGAGTGTGGTCTAAGGCCGTCTTAAAGGGGAGAGCTGTGGTACCGGTTTTGCTCACTAATTGGTTTTTAGCCTGTCCCTTGTTACCTAATTATCTATAAATTAATGTGTTCTGTTTTCGAACCCATTAACCAAGACGACAGCCAGTCTAGACGCTAATTCTGGGACTCATAGCTGCCTTCTTTTGGGTTCTTTGCTTCCTGTTGTACATGTCATTTGGGCTTTTTAATTACTTTTGTAGCAAAATAGCTTCTTGAATTTCCATGGTTACTGTTTATATTGGTCCAGTTGCTTACTCCTGAAAGGACTACCTCACTGATAAGGAGGGTAACTTCTTCCCCAGTTAACTTACCCTTCTTGCCCATTCATAAGGTTCTATGATGAAGTAGTTTCTTACGCTGAGCATCTTTCATGCGCCTGAGTATCCCTTGTTCGATGACTGGTCCTCTTTTATGCAAAGTGCTGCTGTGTGTTACCAGCAGATGTATTTTATTTAGTAGCAAAGCTTTCGATGCATGGCTGATTGCATCAGTGAGCGAAGGCCTGATTCATCCGTCTTGCCACCTGAAGAAAACCACCACAATTGGAGCTCTGGACTCACAGCTGGGCTGTCACAACTCCAAAGCTCCACATCTGACTCTACACCAGTGTTTCCAAGTCTGGTCCTCGGGGAACCACAGACAGCCCATGTTTTTTCTCCCTCCCAGTTCCTGGTAGGGATCAAAAATTTGGACTGTCTGTGGGTCTCCAAGGACCAGGTTGGGAAACACTGTTCAACACGGAGGATGCAACTGAAATTGAAAGCTTGGTTGGTATGTAGCAGGCGAAATGTAGCATGTGAAGCGAGTCTAGTATGTCCTAGTTTTCAGTATTCATGAGAAAGTTGGTGAACAGCACCCTGATGACCTACAGCATTGTGTGAAATTCCGAAGTGTGCAGCCGATGGACACTGCTCTATCCCACAAGGCCTCTGGAGCAGCAACCAGAGACGAAGAGCATCGCTTGCTCAGGAATTTGTGTCACATTGGCAAAGGAGGCACCAGCTCTTAACAAAAATCAGTAGAAAACAATAATCGGGTATATAAGTTGACTTGAATATGTATTTTTTTTGTTGATAGTATTTAACAGTTTCTTACTTTTGCGGTGGTCGAGCTAAGTCATTGGTAAACATCTGGGTTGGTTAATGTGCAATATACTGACCATAGTTGCTCGAGTGCATGCATACCGTCCTCATGCTAACGTACAGTACAGTACATGCTACATTAATGGTCGAGTAGTAGGCTTCTAATGAAATTCAGCATGTACTGTATAAATAAACATTTTCAGATGTACTCAGATCGTTTATGTTTGATGTTCCTGACCAACTATTCTGTGTTTGGCATTTTCCACTAGACTGTACCATGTGTCGGCTGTTTGATCCATTGTGGCATCAACATTGCCTGGTCTGCAGTGGGCACAGCTTGGCAGGGGGCTCCACATGTCATGTGCCTGCCCTGTTTGATTTGGGTGGGGCCTTTTGCTCCATCTTGCATCAGTATGCGGCGTCAGGTTACTGCAGCCACGTTGACGAGTGATGTAACCTCTCGCCTAGCCAATGAGGTTGAAAAATAGTACTCGCCCAAAATGAACTGAGGTGAAATGTCAGTACTGACCCTAGTATAAACTAAGTGTGGACTGGGGGAAATGCTACTGTGTGACAAGGATTACCGGTATCACCTTTATAGCTCTTGCCTTATTGGTAAAATACATATATTTCAACAGTATAACATTATATAAACCAGTATAACAATTAGCTGCTGTGATATAATGGCAAAAATATTTGAGAAATGCTTCCCTCTGTCTCCACATGGGCTCACACATGTGGCTGTAGTTCACACAGGTATGATGGAGAGAATGCATTCTGCGCTCTTGCCTGGATGCAGATATCACTGTGCTTCAGGGAAGGTCCATCTCAGTCTGCTCTAGCTGATGCAAATGGACACGAATTTCAGTATTTCGTTTGTTTAGCTGCTAGTATAGTTTTAAATTCTGCATTTTTCTGTGTGCAAGCAAAATCTACGTGTGCCATGAATATGCTTTGTGTTTCTGACGTATGCATGTATAATATTCATTATCTCTATATGGCACCTGCATGTGCGGATAGTTTAATTACTCTTTATACTGTATTAGGAAATTGAGTCGAAATGTCCATACATTGTATGGGTTTGGAAATCACAGTTCAGATGTGTTCATCGACGGAAGGACTTACTAATGCATTGAACAGCCTCAGTACAATGAAAAGCACAGTCATTCCCCAGCATGCACGTGCTCCAGCGTGTGTAGCTGTATGGAGGTCAGTCTGACGCATACCTCACTCACAAGGTAGCAATGACTGAGAAACTGAAAAGCAGAAATAAGAAGGTGTGATATGTGTGAACTTTGCAGTTAATAAGAAATGAGAGTGAGAAAGAGGCATTGATAAAAGCTGGTAATGTCTGACCTCACATTTACATTCCTATGTGGATTTCTGGGGCGGCACGGTGGTGCAGTGGTTAGCACTGTTGCCTCACACCTCTGAGATCAGGGTTCACGTCTGTGCCCGGGTTCCATGTGTGTGGAGTTTGCATGTTCTCCCCGTGTCGTCGTGGGGTTTCC
>JAAGVU020000092.1:18982319-18995306 GCA_011763525.2 Mormyrus iriodes | reverse complement strand
ACGATGTGGCATCCTTTCCTTCCTGACACATTACCCAGTCCATATCAGTACAGCTATCCAGCATGATTTTTTTTCCCCATTGAGACCTGATGTGCTTTTAAAGTGTTCCTTTTTTTGAGCAGTGTATATTTTTCCATAATGGTATATGTTTATTTATGTTACTGAACAGTGAAAAACGAAATATTTCTAAAGGAAATATCTAGAATTTTACATCTCTCGGAGTGTGTGTGAGTAAAGCAATATTTTTCTTTGTTCTTGCAGGTGGGCATGCTGTCGGCACTCCCCCATCTGGTGATGACCATCATCGTGCCCCTCGGGGGCCAGCTGGCTGACTACCTGCGCACACATCAGATCATGACCACCACCAATGTTAGGAAGCTCATGAACTGTGGAGGTAAAGCACGAACAGGAAGGAGAGCGAGGAGACCAGGTCACACTGTAAACTCATTCAGAGCAGCGAGATGAAGGAGAGTGTGATTAGGCAGAATCAGAAGCATAATGAACGGAATGTGGAACTTTAAAAGTAACAATCTTTTCGTTATTTTATGTTATTGTTTAATAATGTTTAGAAAATGTAGGGAATGATATGCTCTTTCATTATTGCAAACTCCCAGGTTATAGTGAATTTCTTGTCATTTAAGCAAGGGTATCTTCTCAAGGCTTTTAAATGTTTATGGTCTGTAACAATAACAATGTATTTTATAAGGATAATTATCCATTTATTTAGGATGACAATAATCTAGTGGAGAAGTTATTAGTTTAATATCCAAGATGGTAAAAACCTTCAGGAAAAATGCATAAAATAAGCACCAAGGTAACACAGTCAGCACATTTATTGATGCAATCTTACTTCCACTTGCTAGCATTGATGCTAACAACTTAGGGTGAGTTGGTCTCCCAGCCACCAATCAATGCAATGCATTTGTGGTATAAAAAGCACCATATAAATGGGCTTCCATTCATCCAGTTTCCAACCACTTATCCTGGCCAGGGTTGAGGATAAGTGAAATTAAATAAATATATTCTTTCATCTTTTCCACTTTATTGATGTCATGATCACTTGTTTTGGAAATGTCTTATATTCGCATTTTAATTTATCTGCTATTTTTCTGCTTTTGCTCTCAGCTCCTCTTGTTATTCCACTGACTCCATTCCTCACAGTGTCACTGGTTTGTGCTGCTCGATTTCCGGTCTGTGAGCCTGTACATATCTTCTGTCTCCTAGGATTTGGGATGGAAGCCACTCTATTGCTAGTGGTCGGCTTTTCTCACACGAAGGGAGTGGCCATAACCTTTCTGGTCCTCGCTGTTGGATTTAGTGGATTTGCTATCTCAGGTCAGTTTAGGTATCTCTGGAAAAATTTGGATGACCAAGAAACTTGCGGATTCTCCTGAGCACTGCAAATTTAAACCTGGAATCTTTGCAAATACCTGAATAAAATAACTGCTAGGGGTACTTTGTCTTTTTTACATGTGACGAAACCACAAACAAAACTCAAACCTTAATTGTGAGAAGTTTTTGAATGATTGTGACATCACTGATAGCTATAATCTCAGCTGGCTATCGCATTATGCACTAGATTGCATTTGCTTTGAACTATGATGTGACCCTGAGAAGACACTTTATTATTCATTACAGACAAATTGCTTTCAAAGGCTGGGCACAGTGGCTCGGCCTCTAGCCTGCTGATTGTCTCTAACTATAGCTCTACTTGCATATTGTTGCAGTATTTAAGCTTGGCCATCTATAGTTTAAAGGCTTGCATTTCAGGAGTAGTAGCGGCTTGTTATATTCCAGTTAACCCTACTTGATTCCCTGACTCGCCAGCATTGCCCTTAATAAGCAACAATCGAAAATGGGTGCTTTCAGACGGCTACTGAAACAGATGTGCATTTCCTCTGGTCTCTAATTGAACTGGGCTAATTAAGCTCTTCACCCATTTCTATAACTGTCTGCTAAGGGGATTTTTGTCAGTTCCAATTCTCCATTTCTCTTTCTCACAGGGTTTAATGTGAATCACTTAGACATAGCTCCACGCTATGCCAGTATTCTCATGGGCATCTCCAATGGAGTTGGAACTCTGTCAGGCATGGTGTGCCCACTGATAGTGGGTGCCATGACGAAACACAAGGTAAGGTATCAGCTGCAATGAAATAACTCAATGCAGTATGCATACCATTCAATGCAATATGCATGCCATCCAATACAATACACGTACCAAACAATACAATACACATACCATTCAATGCAATATGCATGCCATCCAATACAATACACATACCAAACAATACAATACACATACCATTCAATGCAATATGCATGCCATTCCATACAATACACATACCATTCCATACAATACACATACCATTCAATGCAATACACATATCATTCAATGCAATATGCATACCATTCAATAAAGTATACATACCATTCAATACAATACATTCAATTCAACCTGCATACCATTCCATACAATACACATGCTGTTCAATGCAATAAACATGCCATTCAAAGCAATACACATACATGAAATTAAGGTAAAATTACCACGAAAGCTAAAACAAAACAACACAATGTTTTTAAAGGAATAAAACACCATTTTCTATTTGCTTTCTGTTAGTTGATTGATTGACTGCCTTAGACTTGAGTTAAAGTAACGAAAAACTGATGACTTAATTCGTGTGTTTGTCATTTTTCTCTGCTGGCTTTGTGATGGCAAATTGTGATGAAATTAGCATTTCAACAGCATAGTGGTTTACCTCTTCTTCGTTATGCTTGTCTGTCCGTCTCTCTGTCTTCATTCTTTTTCCTGTCGATGTCTCAGACACGGGAAGAGTGGCAGTATGTATTTCTCATAGCTTCTCTTGTTCATTATGGAGGAGTTATCTTCTATGGTGTGTATTTCTCTGTTCTTTGTCACTCATTCTGTAATACTCCCACGTACTTTGCCTGCGCGTTGATAGTCCTGCTTTTGTTTTGATTCTATTCATATGGGGATATTTTACTCAGAGAGAACATCAAGTTCATCATGCCAGCATATCATATTCTAAGTAAACTCACATGATAAGCGGCACTGAAATATCAGTCTTAGCCAAATATCTGTATAATGAACTTGATTTTAAAAAATCAGTTGTCTCATTTGTTGTTGACACTTTAAAGTATGAAATGTTCCCCTGCTAGCATGATTACCATCATTCCTCTTCTTTATATCATAATGCTTACTGTGCCATAAACCAATTTAACTTAGCTCAAATGTTGATAGTTATTTTGACATTGTTCCAGGCATCTTTGCCTCCGGTGAGAAGCAGCCATGGGCAGAACCTGAGACCACCAGCGAGGAGAAATGTGGGATCCTTGATGAAGACGAGCTAGCTAATGAAACGGAGGAGTTGTACCATACCGGAGGAGGGGGGCAGTATGGAGCAATGAGCCAGCCTGGCATGAACCCAAATGGAGGAGGCGGAGGATGGGCCACTGAGTGGAACAAGACCGAGGAGTATGTGCAGCCAGCTGGATCTAACAGCTACCTTTATGGCGGGGAGGAAGAGAGAGCGCTACCATAGCTGAGAGCTGTGACGAGGACGTGGAAGCCAAGGTACGGATGGAGAGAAGAGGAAAGGGATGGGGTAATGAAATGGTCATCATGAGATGGATGTAGATTAGCATAGGGTATGGGCGGGGAGAGAAAAACATTAGAGAAAGGGACAGGAGCAGCAATAGGGGGCGCTATGCTGACTGAATGGCTTTGTCAAAGAAAGGATGACCAAAGACGAGTCCAGAGAACGGAAAAGAAGATATCATGCAGACGGAGACCAAACACCCAAACAAGCAGGTTTGGCCCGTGGCCTGTTTGTGAAGCTTCCTATGTCCTGTGCATTTCTGTGTGTGTGTGTGTGTGTTTGAGTGCATGCAGGTGTTTTGGTTTGATGTGGGCCATGTTCATGCATATATGTGAGTGCAGCTGGAGGAGCATTTTGTTTTTTTTTCTATATCATTCCAAGCCCATTTGTTATAGATTTTCATCTATTTGTTGTAGATTTTGATTTCTTATAGATTTTGATTTGTCTCATACTCTAATGTCGGCGCTGCGCTGTATTGCTATTGAAGGTTTGTTTATTAAATATAATTTAAATGAAAAAATGAATCGCTTAGAAAAACAGACAATTCTAGCGCAACATTTCGCTACCAAATCATATAATTTATTCAGTGTTAAGCATCTTTTGTGACGTTCAGGAGCCAGTGTAATTTTTCTTAAAGCATTGCAAACATTCATGTAAATGGTGTTTATTTTTCCAATGGGAACAAAAGAAAAGCCTTACTGTTCACAGCAGCAAGGCAATTAAATTATAATGTACTTTAAGATGAACCAGTACTGTACTGAAAATTCTTATAAAAATGAACACAAAGAGAACATTTAGGTGTTAAAATATCAGATGTATTTGATCTTTGGGTGTGCAGGTTCTAGACCTTCACTCCTAAAATTTATTCACAAAAACAGTAAATCTCTCAGAGGATAATGTTGTTTATCAGTTGCCTAAAGGGATGAAATGTGCTGTAGTAGTGCTAAAACAACCAAAGTGCAAATGTCCCTGTGGAGAGCATCCAAAAAAAAACATACTAAACAGGGATATGGTTTGAACCAGTGTCCCTGCTACAACTGAGGTTAAAGGTCATGTTCCGTATGGTTACTCTGCCTTCCACAGAATCTGAACCCACATCCTGCCAGATAGGGCACCAGTTTCCCAACCCAGGAAGCGACACAATTTTACAATTTCGGTGAATGCACATTGTCTATGAAAATATTACACGATAATGAATAGTTTATGTAATTATACATGAGGCCAATAGCATTTTGAATTGAATTTCTCTTTAAAGAAATTCTAGATATTTAGAATAAGATTAATTATTGATTCAAACTGACAAAAATAACTGAAAAACACACAAAACCAAGACGTACTGGTACAACTGATAATAAATTTAATTTTGACCTTTAAAACTTTTTATGATGTAATTTCAAATGTCAATAAATAATTTTTCTCCAACAGCACTTCATTATTCTACTGTTGTAATGTTATCACCATGATCACTTACTGCCAACTGGACATACTTACAGCAAGCAGCAGAATTTAGGAGCTGCTTCAAAAAGTGTCAGCCTGCAGAAGGGTAACACTTTGATTTACAGCCGGACAAGTGTGTTGTTTTTCTTTAATTTTGAGGTCAGCTAGAGGTGTATTTGTTTGCCAAAGCAGGGGAGGGACAAAAAGTAATAAGCTTAAGTTATTCACATTATATTTTTTATTAACTTGACTTGACAAATCATTATATCAGATTAATAGTTTAATAAAGTACAGGGTTTAGTTCTAAGGATTCTCTAAGAAAAATGTTATAAATGGTATTTGTGGAAATTGTGAAAAGATTCTGAGCTATAATTTTATCTGAATGTAAATAGTATTGATAATGCAATAAGGGATCACACGTTGGTGTATTTACTTATAACTTTAGCAATAAAGGCGGTCCTGAAACTAAGCAGCTCTACAAGCTAATATCTTTAAGATGAGTCCTATGCAAACCGAATGACAGTTTAATTCGTCATCAATGTTTGATGACCTGTAGGTTCAAACAGCTATAATGCAGAATCTTCTGCTGCTGTGACTGAGCTTATCACAGACACTAAAGGTGATTGCTGGGCACTGCAGCACTAACCAGCCAAGGTGTTCTACAAGGAGTGTATAAAGTGAAGACCTTCATGTCCATTACATATCCCCACTGCACTGACCCACTAAGGCGTTCTACAAAGACTGTATAGAGTAAGGACCTTCACGTTCATCACATATCCCTGTACCACTGACCATCTAAGGTGTTCTACAAGGACTGTATAGAGTACGGACCTTCATGTTCATCACATATCCCTGTACAACTGACCATCTAAGGTGTTCTACAAGGACTGTATAGAGTAAGGACCTTCATGTCCATCACATATCCCTGTACGACTGACCATCTAAGATGTTCTACAAGGACTGTATAGAGTAAAGACCTTCATGTCCGTCACACATCCCCGCTGCACTGACCAGCTAAGGTGTTCTACAAGGGCTGTATAAAGACAGGCCTTCACATCCATCACATATCCCCGCTGCACTGATGAGCTAAGGTGTTCTCCAAAGACTCCCCGAAGAGGTAATGACCTACACATCCATCACAAATCTCCACTGCATTGACCAGCTAAGGCCTTCTACAAAGACTACATAAAGACCTTCACGTCCATCACATATCCCTATTCACTTAACATGCAAAAATTTGCTTCATCACCTTTCCTCTGTTGCTCTGTGCAGCTATAAAATCCATTTCGCTATCATTTGACAAGTCCTAAATTGAAACAGAATTATGCATTTAATTCATCAAATAGATTCATTTGACACATATCAGCCCTAAAGGTAGTTCTTCAAAATGAGAGACCTGGCACAATGATACGTGTTGTAGATTTCATGCTGGAGAGAAGTGCGGACAGAATCCGCCCCTGAAACTTGGGCACAGCCATTTCATGAACAAGCACACTATCCTTCAATATCAAGGCAAAACATAGAAACATTTTGGTGTATGTCTTTTTGTTTTTTGTTTTGTTTGGTTTATGTTTTCACGTGAAGCTAAAGAACAAAACTATATAATTATATATAAAGGTGTATAATTTGACGAATGTATAAATAAACTTTCATGTATATGTGGAAAAAATCCCTGTACATATAAAGATATTTACATTCCTTTTTTTTTTTAATAATAATACTGTTGTTCAACATGTGAAGGAGGAACCCAAAACACAAAAAAGCACAAATAAAGTAAACTGGGACAAACCATGGTGTTAGAGAGGTGATCATTTACTGTTAAAGCAGAGAGAATGGCACACACCGGATGTATCCATCATTTTCTTTGACTACTCAGGAGGAGAGAGAGAGACACCACACACACACACACAGTCACATATATATTTATTCATATATATCCATTTTCTGAAACCACTTGTCCCATTCAGGGTCACGGAGGGGTCCAGAGCCTATCCCACGGAGGCTATGGGCGCAAAGCAGGGAACAACTCAGGACCAGGATGGAGTGGCAACCCATCGCAGAGCACATTCCCATAGCATTCACTCACACATGCTCACCTACAGGCAGTTTGATAACTCTAATTAATCTCTGTGGACTGTGGGGCAAAACCAGAGCACCCAGAAGAAACCCCACGACAGCACGCAGAGAACATGTAAACTCTACGTACATGGAGCCAGGTCAAAGACTTGAACTCTGGTCCCAGATGTTCGAGGTAACCAGTGCTGTCCATATATATATTAGGGGTGTAACGTACAGTTTTCCAACGGTTTGTTTTCTGTCACAGTTTTTGGACCATGGTAATTTTACAGTTTTGATATCTTTATATTTAAGAAAATATAAACACATCATCCTTTTATTAAACAATGAACTCTTTATTTTTTCATATAACAAACTCTCCGTTCAGAAAAAGGGCAGCATGAGTAACTAGGCCTAGTTTATGTCTCTATTATATGAAATCAAGGAGAGAAAAACATTCAAATTAAAAATGCTTCTAAACTTTGATAATCTGTAGGTGTTTTTTCTATACTATTTTAAACAGTGTGCATAGTATGTACAGTACCTGTAGAGACAACGTACATTTTTTGAAGAAAAGGTTTTGTCATGTAGAAGTGGGAGAAGGACGACCCAAATGCAGGCTGTTGGCAAGATAACTCCTCACAGGAGTGTTTATTGTGGAACACAGGCAGGGTAGCACACACAGAGAGAACAATGACCGGACAGGGAGCAAAGGACTAAAAGACACTAATGTATGACGAACAAAGGAGTAAACGCAAGGCAGCTGTGGCTGGTTAACAAGATGGTAGGACTAAGAGGTACGACTAACAAGCTTCAGGCCACACCTGAGGGAAACACAAGAATCAATTACGCAGAGCGAGTGACAGCACCCCCGCCCCCCAAAAACGCGCACACTGTGGGCGCACCAAGCAGGTCGGGGAGCGGACCCAGAAGACCAGACGAGAAGATGGGCACATGGGACCAGGACATAGGGCAGGACCAAGGATGCCAGACAGGGTAGAACACCAGACATGCAGGCTTCCAGGGCCAAGGACCAAGGGATACAAACAAAATCAGGACCGGGCAAGCAAAATGGACAACCATGACATCACTGGAAATACTCAAAACGTGACACTCAAAACAGGACACCACAGGAAAAGGCAGGACATCACATGAATCTGGGGGCAGACACTTCGGTGAAGACCAACAGGTGACACCACGGGACAAGGCAGAACATTACTTGGACCAGGGGACAGATGGGAGCAGGGCGTGGGACTGTAAGGGCTGCAGGTTGGCCATACAAACAGACAGGGATAGGACTGACATGTGGAGGGACCACAGGGAGAGGGACAAGGACCATAGGGGAAACGGGCCAGGGCAAGATGGCAGAACAGGGTGCAGACCAGGGAAAAACCAATACAAGAGTAGAAGGGCAAAGACTGAGGAAGGAGAGAGGTCTTACGGATGGGTCTGGAGGACCCCACGATGCTGGGTGTTGGTCCCATGTTGTGGATCTGACCTAGGCGTCGACGGGCCAGTGGGACCGGTTAGCATCGATGGAACCAGACAGCTAGGGTCTGATGGTGTTGAAGAGCTCATCGGACCAGGGCCAGGACAGGAATTGTGGCAGGAACAGGTGGATGTGGACTGCAGGGCAGAATGGTGCCTCCGGGCCAGCAGGGCTGGGAAGAACTGCAGTACAGGGACAAAAGGGTGCCGTCGGGACTGCAGGACAGTCTGGTCTGGATTAAAGGGCGAAGGGGAACATCCTGGGGGACAGGAGCTGGGACAGGAGGGGCCTACAGGGCAGGAAGGTCCAGAGGTGGTGCAGCAGCTGTGTCCCCACCTTCCTCCCAATTATCATCGGCTTATAGTGATCAACATTACCCAGCTAAGGGGTACCACTACAAGCGGTTTCCACTGTAGTACATTTAAACATATTTGACATATCTACTATATGTTTCACATACGACTAAATATAAAAAATTGTCAAACTTTACATATACTTTTTGTGCATTTGTAAGTGAAGTTTCTGGAGGTCATTTTGTGCTCTGCTAAGCCACCAGAGTTCAAAATTACCCACACAAATGGACTGTTCCACATGTAGCAGAATCACATGACAGGTACGTGCCCAAACAGAGCCAGCGTCATCCAGCATAACCAAAACTTGGAGCCCACATGACCATAACATAATAGGCATACATACAACCCAGCACTGCTGCAATGTCCGAATGGGGCGGGTATGTGACTCTAACCAATAGTATGGAAGCTTTAATGGTCAAAACGTGTTAACACGTTCGTTTTAGATGTCTTAAAGCATACAAATTTGACATGCTGATTAAGAGGGTTTTGACCATAATGGCGTTCCATTCGAGGCGGACAATTTACGCCATCTGCTTTTGTATAATGACATTTAAACTCTAGCCCTCAAAAATGAGACGACCCAGTTATTCAGATGTCATTTTTTGGAGAAAAAAAACACGTGTTATATTCACCGCAGTACGTACCCAACTTTTCGACAATATACCATGTACCATTACAGCCCCAGTGTATATATTTTTATATGTGTAAGCTGTGTCCTAGAATGGGAATTGGGACACTTTCTACTGGACATTTTGAGGAAGCACATTAAGAAACATGGTGATAGGATGTGGTGGGTACAGATTTTTGAGGACATTTAAATCTCTGTGACTACTTATGTCATCCATAATTTTGTTAAAAGTGAGCAGATGCTCTAATGACACTGACGTTTTAGTGGGAGAGGATCTGCTGCATGGGGTCATGACCGTAGTATGCATTCGTGTTGCTGGTCAGTGTTCCTCTGGCTCCAGAGCTCTGTCCCCAGCACCATAACCATGCCCTAATCTGGTAAGAATACATAAGTCTTTGAAACTGAAAAAAATAATTGCCCACATTTCAGTTGCAGCCCTCTCTAATGGATGCTTGCCTCCCTCTCTCAGGATGCCTGGTGTCATATTTCGCTTTCCCATCCAACGTATTGATCACACAGCAAAATATATTCCCTAAGAGGGAGAAAATTTGAGAGAAGGGCTTGAGAAACACTCTGTCCCTGCAGACCTGTGCTTTCCTGCACGCTATGTATTTTCATCTCTACTTGTCCGAAAAAGATAAGAATAAGAATGAACTTGCCCCAAGCGACTGACGGATTCTTCTGAGATGCTTCTCACGATTCTCTTGCACTCAGCTAACGGTTGTTATAAGTATCAATAAAAAATTGATCCTTAGAGATCATTACATGTTTAAAAAGCTTTAAACTCGAAATAG
The DNA here is from genome assembly GCA_011763525.2 of Mormyrus iriodes. Classification (NCBI taxonomy): domain Eukaryota; kingdom Metazoa; phylum Chordata; class Actinopteri; order Osteoglossiformes; family Mormyridae; genus Mormyrus; species Mormyrus iriodes. The sequence continues at coordinate 18,984,930 of JAAGVU020000092.1, read as the reverse complement.
GCAAAACAGGGTTTTCTTATGGCTTTGCTGACAAAGGTTGGTCTTCAAAGTGAAGACAAATCATAAGCGTTCAATGAAGCAGGATGCCCGGATGAATATGTGGGCGCTGCGAGCGAGGATCGTGGATACATTCAACCATCTAAGGTGTTCTACAAGGACTGTATAGAGTAAGGACCAAGTATACCAAAAGCAGGGCTAATTTGTATTCTTTATTAAAAAATAAATTATAAACCTAAATAACTATAAATAGTTATTTTCGATTACTTTTCATTTTTTACAGGTTTGCGTGTACATTTATATATTTCTTCTTTAATTATAGAAACACATAAGTAGCAAGAACTTCAAATCTGAGAATAAGCCCGAGACATTCAAACGATCTCTTAAATAAGTATTACAACAGTGTGCTAAATTTTCGTAAACTATTCTTATGCGCCTTCCCTGTGTACTCAGCACACATGCTCCCCTCACTACTTGTCAGCAAAAATCACTGACTAATCCTTTGTCCATCTGTTACGGAGGAATAGGGCTGGGGGGGACAAGATCACTTAATTAATGAATGTCAGACTCGCGGGGCTGACGGTGAGGCATGACGCGGGTGGAAAGGACGCAGCCGAAGACCAGAACGATTTCGCCAAGGGAACCCCGTGTGGGGACTTTATTGCCATAACACGCGGTGCACTCAGACAAAACGACAGGCTACAATGACCGACAAGGACGCGCAAGACTGGGGAACTCTTATACAGAGGAACACATAGGAATGAACGAGGGGCACCTGTGGCTGATTAACAAGGGGCAAGAACACGAGGTAACGACAACGAGCAACAGGCGTGGCTGATTAGCAGCCGCGCCTGTGGGAAACACCGGGGAAAGACTGGTAGGGCAGGGCTGGACATGACAGAGAGTCTCTTTGGGCAGACACTTGAAGTATAAGTCGTTGACCCAAATCATAAGACCCTTCTAAACCTTCACTGCTCCTTGCACTCTGTATTGTCCCAAAGGCGATAATATTGATGCCGCTATTGTAGGGAAAACAGGAGCCTACTTCTTCCATTCATCTTTTATACCTTCTATTCCCAGCTGGCCCAGATTCTGCCCACAGAAGAGAACTTTCTGCTCTGCTTCAGACAGTTTGTAGGATCCAGCTCTGAGTTCATGGCGGTAAGCCGGCTCGTGCGTCTGTGTTCCTTTGTGTTTATGTGGCTACAAAATGTAAGTAGACAAGTTTCTGTAAATAGTGATAAACATCAATGCAAATGCAATAATCACACCAGCAAATTAAATTGTAATTAATTGTAACTGTAATTAAAAACTACATAATGACCCATTTGTTTTGAGTAATTTTGCCTTTCTAATGATCATATTTCAGATTTATCCCCTGTGTACAAAGATACTTATTAAAATGAGCCACTGTCCTATGAACTGTATCAACTTTTGCAGTTTCTAGTGTCTGTCCCAGGGATGCTTAATTGTTTTTTCCTGAGGTCCAAATTCCATAAGGGCGCAAAGGTGAGGTCCACTGTCTCCCCCTCAGTAGGATGTGGACCATGCCAATTGGACCCCTGGTCTATCCTAACTCACATCTTGAAGTAGTAAGATATTCCATGCCATGGCCAAAATTGCCAGAATGACTTTGGGCTCCTTGTGGAAAATCTTGTGGAAGTTTGGGACACTGCCTGTGTTACCAGCCACTTTTTCCTGTGAACTTTTTCCTGCTCTGTAACAACTTTGTCCCAGACAGCCACAAACTTCCGAGGAAGTCTTGCATAGATTATGATTTTTTAATGAGCAGAATGCTGAAATTGAATCGTTCTAATTACACTGCTTCCAGTTGTCACTATAAAAACACAAATGGGAAAAGTGCTAGATGAATGCAGAAGATTTCACATAGATCTGTTTAAGCTAACTAGAGTAGAATGGTACGCTGCTAAAAACACCTTTTTAAAAAAAGAAGCAATAAAATAGGGGTTTCTTTATCACCCGGCATCTGTGCTAACAGAGCTGAATAAAAAAATGATCCACTATTATAATAACGTCTTACATTATTGATGCTGCAATTTTTCACAGATCCAAGGAGAGTTGGTATCCCTTTGGCACCTTGATAAGTGCTCACAGAAAATTGGACATCTGCTGAATTCATACAGAAATTAAAATACATTTATTGTTACGATGCATGCATGAGTCAATGGAAAACACTTTAGGAAACGTATGTCAGATCTTTGTTGAAAAACAATTTTTCTTTTAATTTTATCTCTATCTTGCAAACTGGGTCTCACCTTATTGCACATCCTGCCCAGTAACTATTGCATATCTCATTCCTAGACCATTTTCAGTTTTCAGAAAACCAGCATTAAAGTAACGTTTCAAGAACGATGCAGAAACATTCTTGTCACATTTCCTCTTCTCTCAATTAAAGAGGAAAGATATATTTTACAGGAAGCCACAAAATTTATTCACAAACTGTCTCATCTATGTGAGGTTAGAAACGGTGCCCTTTCTAATGCAGTATAGTTTGCTTAAGTACTTAACAGAAGATGTAGTTTGCTTAAGTACTTAACAGAAGATGTAGTTTGCTTAAGTACTTAACAGAAGATGTAGTTTGCTTAAGTACTTA
>JAAGVU020000092.1:18969512-18982219 GCA_011763525.2 Mormyrus iriodes | reverse complement strand
ACAGAAGATGTAGCGTATCGTTGTTGTCCAATTAAAGACACGAATCTCCAAAAATTCAAATCTTGCCAGTGTGGAAAAAAATGTGGTTTCTCAAAAATTTACCTAAAACAACATAATGAGACATGATGCTCAATACCACTAATAGAAACCTGAAGTTACACAGCCGCCAGTGGATGGTTAATGTTTTAAATGAACTTAGATGGATTGTTGCCAGCGAGACAAACATGTCAATGTCAACAAGATACAAACGAATCTAACTTTATATTCACAGTTAACAATGATGTTAGTTAGCTAGCTATCTACTGTAGCTACCAATGTTAAGCTGATAAATTTAACAATATAAAGTAATCCGTACAAAAGACCATCATGAATACAATGTTAACTAGAGGAAACTAATGCTAGATAAATAGATGACTTCATAAAACATCTTTTCATTGGTCAATTAGATGTCAAATGCTATTAGTAGACAGAGGAGAATGGGCAAACTCCATCTCCAGTTATAAGGCACAATTGTTAAAAAGTGATTGTATGTGATTTTTATGGCACAGCAATAATATGTGAGTCCATTGTCAAGCAGCAAATCCTCAGTGGCATGTGTGTAGTGTTTGAATGTTTATTCACCCTGCAGGCATGGAGGAAATATGACACAGATCGTAGTGGATACATTGAAGCCAATGAACTCAAGGTAAGGTCGGAAAATTGGGGGCGGCGTGGGGTTCAGCAGATAAGGAATTTGTGATTGGTGGGTCACCAGTTCAAATCCCAGCATCGGAGTAATTTCACAGTTGGGCCCTTGAGCAAGGCCCTTATCCTCAGCTGCTCCGGAAACTGCACCAAAAACAAAATATAATAATGGCTTATTCTAAATAAATATAAATGTATAATTATGTTAGCTAAAAAAGAGCAACAGAATAGGAGTGCAGGCCACGATGAGCAGCCCGGCCAGGGGCACAAACCCAAAATGACACCAAGCAGCACCCACGAAGGACAATGGTCCGGTGAATGTCTGGTCTTGGTCAAAGTTATTTCTTGACCTGCTATCTTGAATGATTGGACTACCTGGAGTCATAAAAAAACAGTGTAGCAGGGAAGTAGTTATTCTGGGATTCTACCTACACTAATGAGCTCCGGGTCCAGATATCAATGTATGTTAGGGGCTGCTAGGGGACTACAGTACATTAAAACATTTTTATTCATTTTGCACCTCACGGCATATTTAATATTGCTGGAAAAGGAAATGAAGTGCTAGAGTATTTTTCATAAGTTTAGATCCCCGCTGTGGCCTCCCTTTGAGAGGCCCTTAGATCCTTCAGGACGCCATGAAGAGGCAAATGGAAATGAATTCAAATCAGTCAGCCCTACACAGCAGCCAAGCAAATCGCTTATACAAATCCCTCAATATGCTCAAAGCGCATTGGCAGGCCAGCGATTCGGTACAGACCGATTCCCAAAAATAGACAGCTAGCAATAAATAAATAAATACATTTAATTCGGAAGACTTTACTTTATCATATATGATAAAGATGAATGATGCTAATGAGTAAGATTCAAACGCGATAGCCATTCAGGGTGTTTTTTGGGTGTTTTTACTTGCTTCTGTTTCGTCTCCCCAATTCTTCATCCTTGTTCACTCACTGCATTCGTGTAATTTGACATACAGTATTTGGGAAATGAGCTGTGTGCATATTAGTATGTAGTAAGGGTATAATGATTCTCCAGATCCAGGGCTTGGTTCATACCTCAGTTTTTTTTCTTTGTTTGTTTTTTTTTGGGGGGGGGGGGGGGGAATAAGAAAAAAAACAAGGAAAAACTAAAAACATTTCTGAGTGTCATTAATCACCAACTAACAGAAGAACACTCCAGAACATGTTAGATTTCCTTATGTAGGCAAAGATAAATTAACTACTATAAATTAAACTCTGTACTCTACTGGATAACCAAAATGTTCCCGCACCGCTGACTTGAATGTACCCGGGTGCTCTGCAGTCTCAGGGTCATTATCCACCCTGAGCTAATGAAACTGGCCGAGCTTTTACTGCACTCGATCATGATTGGACCAAATGGACCAAAAGAGTCATGTGACCCACAGGTGGAAGGGGTAATGTGTAATATTTACAAAATATACAGCTTGCCCTAACTTTAAATAGAACAATTTTATGATGTACATGTGTAATAGTATTAAATGTGAAATGAAAAATGAGTTTTGTAACAATAGTAACGTAATGAGAGTTGAACAGGCGGCATCCACAGGTCGTGGTTGCGGGGAAGGAGTTGAGTTTGAGTTTGGCTGGATATCGACATGACAACATGAAAGTTTGTATCACGGGTTTGGTCTCAGTTTCAGAACCATTACACCACTAGTATACAGGAAGAGGGTGCCAGAACTGATATCACTACCTATTACAGGGATTCCTGTCAGACCTGCTGAAGAAGGCCAATCGGTACTATGACGACCAGAAGTTAAACGAGTACACCCAAACAATAGTGAGTATTCACGCTATTATGTTTGGTCGTTCTGCAATTATGTACTGATGGGAACCATCGTGTGTCTGGGGTCTGGACATATGCTGACCTTTATTTATGTCACTACAGCAAAAATCTGCAGCAATGTGGCAGGCATGGAGGAAAGATGACACAGGAGTACAGTAAGGGGAGGGTGGAATTTAGATTTTTTCTAGTATGGCATCTTGGCTGTATAATCATGTTTCTTTTGTGTGTGACCAGAACAAGTCAATTAAAATTAAAATTGCTCAATTAAAGAGTTAATAAAAAACTATTAAATAGGACTATGTCCCTGGTAATTAGCTAGAGATAGTTATAAGGTGCTATCATGGAGCCCATAGTCTTATTCAGATTCAGAATACTTGTATCATCCTGGAGGAAATTGCTTCATAGTGTTCCAGTAATCTAAGGAATAGAAGTGATATTGTTCATAGATTCACGGAGAAGCATGTGACTCTAAAGCGAGCAGAAAGACCTGAAACACGTTTGATGTTGTATATATTGTAGGTTTTTGGACATGTGTATGGTGGTATGTGGCTCTGCGGGTTAGGATCCTGTGTCTCTGTGTGTGACCAGAAGGTCACCAGTTCAAATCCTGTGGCTTGCAGTGTGGCATCACCATTCAACAAGGTCCTTGACCCCAACTGCTCCCGGAGTGCAAGATGGGATGTGGGAAAACCACCAATTTCTCCACAGGGATCAATAAAGTGTCCCTGTTTGTGATATTTATAACCCAGCACTGGTAAAGATGGCAGGCTGGTGTTATCATGCGTAATACCTGCTCTCTCAGGTAGGCACTTACCTACTTATTGATGAAAGTCATTCTCTGTAGCTGAAGATGTTCGACCTGAATGGTGATGGGAAGCTGGGCCTATCAGAAATGTCCAGGTGGGTGACAGATTCTCCTGAAGCAATGCATGATGGGATCTGACATGACTCAGCTTGTCACATGTCGCCTGCCATGCCAACCAGCATGGTTTGATAACAATCATTTTCTGTTGTCACCTTAGGCTGCTACCTGTTCAAGAAAATTTCCTACTCAAATTCCAGGTAATGACATTACTATTCAAAAATACATTTAATAAAATAAAATAAAGGTGCAATCACTCCTTATGGAAATGCTGAACAGATCTGCCAATGCTGAACAGATCTCCCTTTTCAATAACATCAAAGTGAAAAGAGAATTTTACAGTTTGTTCTGACAAGCTGAAATTATATAGTATATATAATATGTAGTTTCAATTTCAATTTAAATCGTATAAAAATGTTCTACCAAATCTGTTAACAGGGTGTGAAGTTGAACTCTGACCAGTTCAATGCTATCTTCACCTACTATGACAAGGTAAATAACAAAGACATACTGTACAGATGTGTTTAAAGCTGTATGGTTAAAGCCTAAAAATGATGTATATTTTATGTAAAACTGGCCTTATCGGGGTTGGGCTGGCCCTTGTCAAAATGAATAGCATGTGTAGAGGGTTAATGCATTGCTCAGGGTATAGCGAATAATCTGCTTTTAATGGACATCCATAACAATCTGCAATTTTCAAGATATTTATAGTACATCAAAAAAGACAATTATTATTACTTTGTGTCATCCAAAAAGACAATGTTTATCAAAGAAAAGCTGCTGCCATTGAACGATTCCTCATTTTGACTGTAAACTGCAGGAAAATATAATACAGCTCTGGAAAAAATTAAGAGACCACAGCAAAATTTTCATTTTCAATCCTTTCTCAATTTATGGATATGTGCCTGTGTAAAACATACAAACATAGAACTCCCTGGCTCTCCCCTGCTTCTCATCGATGAAGGGCTTCTCCCTTGCTTTATGGGTCTTCAGTCCTGCTTCTAGAAGCCTATTATGAACTGTCCTAGCAGTGCACTTTACACCACTTTAAACTTTAAGCCTGCAAGCAGCTTGCTGTGCCGTATAGCTTTCTGCCAGCAGAACCAGGATTAAACCAGGATTTAAAAATGCCGATTTTTAAAAAACATGCAGTGGTGTGTGTTTGAAAAAATACAGTGGTATATTTTCCAGAGCTGAATATAATGAAGGGAATTAATACAATTGAACTTTCTTTTTATCTTTGTGTTATTTTGATAGGATGGAAATGGCTACATTGATGAACAGGAGCTGGACGCTTTGCTTAAAGACCTATATGAGAAGAACAACAAGGTATCAGATGGAACCGATCTTTTACCTCTGAGTATGGTGCCTTAAAGGTTCAGTGGGGCTAACCTGTCACACCACCGGCAAGTTCTTAATCTCTGTGAGCTGCATCCGTGTAGCTCATGGGCAGTTAGTCAGTAACTAACCAGGCGAATTGTAGTTATCAGTGTCATTGAACGGTGAGAGTTTTCACCTTGGCGCGATAAAGATTAGCAAACTGACTCAGTTCTCCTGCTTCCCCTTGCGGTTCGTCAGGAAATAGATGCCAATAGCATGATGGAATACAAGAAGAGCATCATGACGCTGTCCGACAGAGGCCGGCTTTACCGCACCGAGCTGGAGATTGTGCTCTGCAAGGAATCCCTGCTGTGATGCCCCTGCCCTCTGCCCCCCCCCCAACTGTGCTGTAACCAATTGCATGTGCTGATCTCTCCGTTGGTCGGTCTAAAGACACCTTTCAAAGCACAAACAGGCCACTGCCTCTCACATACAGCCTCCCACCCTCCCTCACACTCCTTTGTGAAAATAGCAAAATGATAGTAAATAGGTTGTTTATTTTTTAAACTTGAAATAAAGTAAAATATAATAAATGTGCGTAATATATCAATATGCTAATTTAATTACCTCGGTCTGAGTTACGATCTCCTACTGAAATTCCACCCTTATTTATTTTGTCAACTTCATCATCCTGTCTTTTCTTGCCCTTTTTCTGCTTACATTATCTCTTTAATTTATCCCTTTGTTATTTGATTATTGTGTTTTAGTAACAACCAGAAAACAACAATAAAGATCCTGGAAGACTGGGCCGCTGACGTGTGTCGGTAGTTTTATTGTTTCATTTTCTCATTTCATGAAAGCATTATGAGCTGTCAAACCCCGTTGTTTATGTATCCTATTCATGAGCTCGGATCTCTTAGACTCTGATACATCAATTAATAAGCGACTTTAGATGCCACTATACATGGCTAACAGATAGCGGTGTGTCACATTGTGAGGAAACTTTCACGCATGCATCCATTTTATATGGCCACTATATTAAAAGAAATCTGGGTACAGCTCAAAAACTAGTGAAACACTGCAAAAGAATTGGCTCTGCTAGGATGTATACTATTTAGCATCCATAAGACATGTTTCCACTCAGATATGTATTTCCTGGAATCATAGAAGTGCTATCATGCAGGCAGTACAGCCTCTCCAAACTGACTTTCATTACAGTGAAGAACCTACTCCCATCAAAAGGCTCCCAGTGTTATTAAGGCATTCTCCGCATAAATCTGTAATTTTATAACACTGAACCTGGCGCCCTAGGGGGAAAGGTAAATTTCAATGAGGGGTTAAAAAAACTGACCTGCTGTATATTATGGGTATGTCCATTCTTCATCATTTAACACCATAGCTGTTTACACAGCATTACCTTAACTGTTTACAGAAATGCAACCAGATCTATTTGGAATAAATGAACAAATTGTGGAGAGATTAGTTCTCAGAAGAGGGGCCAACACTGAAAGTAACAGTATAGGTAGGCATATGGTGCTTAGGAACAATCATCTTCTTTATTTCATGTTATCCCGCCAAAGGAATGAATGAAAAAGAACCATTTCCAGAAATACCTTGGGCAATGGAGATTACAATCCTCAAAGCACCTCAAACTGGGAAAAGAGCTGAAACCTTTGCAAAACAACAACAAATCTGTGACTATTTTGGAGTACCAACAATGGCTGTGGAGGAAAAGCTATTCTGGCTTTACTCATTTATTGGGTGTCATGCAAGAAAGATTACGCTGTAAATGAAAGGCAGTTAGAATTCAGTGTGTTCTGCTTTCATGAAAATAGGACCGGCTATGAGAAGAAGTGATGTGTAATTAGTGTATTACCATAGGGCGCGGTGTTATGATTATTCGAACCCACGTCGATTATCCATTCTTCATTCCAACCATTCATCTAGCCATCTTTTAACTTTTAACCGCTATTCCTGGTCAGAGGATTACAGACATCCTGTCTTATCAAATACTTATCTAAATTTGCAGATTGGTGTTTGGGTAGTGAGGGAGGTGGGGTGACACGTTGCAACAGTATGTACCTCAGTGGGCTAGCCCTCTATACTGGTGATCGGAAGGTTGCCAGTTTGAGCCCCGCTTCAGCACGTCTGTGGGTCCATGAGCAAGGCTCCTAACCCCCAGCTCCCTGGGTGCTGCTATGGGTGGCTGCCCTTCGCGGTCAGTTTGTTCTCTTCTACAGAGACCAAGATAGGGGAGGCAAAAAGAGAATTTCACCATGGGGATCAATAACATATCAGTTATTATAATTATAGTAGAGGTGTAACAGAAAACAGGCAGATGACGAGAAACCGAGATTCAGTCATGGTTGGGCAGACAATAAAATACATATGCTAACACGTTACTTAAAGCTGCCATCCATAATGCATTATAATGGTCAGCACGAATACTAATGAAGCGTTGCAGCATCTTCTCCTGACAGTCATAAAGCATTATAGTGTTGACTATAATACTTCATAAGCTCCTATGAAGCTCTCATTGTCAAGTATATAAAATCTAGAAAGGGACAGAAAAAGAGAGTCCTGATGGCTACTGTACTATTAACACTGATGCATGACAAAGAGGACAAACAGCTGAGTAGAAGTGGTTTAGAACTGGTTTAGAACGCAGATTTTTAACATAAACGATAGTGGAGTGGTGGATAGCACAGTCCTAAAGCTAATTTAAGATTACGTTTTTACATCACTTAGAGATTAAATATTTAATTGATCACAATGGTCTGAGTGTCCTTCTCCAATTTGCTGTGTCTTATAGAAGTTGGGAATAAAGCAGTTTCCTGGTGCACCTTGGAACTCCAAGCTGTTTACACTGTTCCTATTTTCTTTTGCAAAACTCTGGATAGATGATACTGGCATTTTAATGATCTAATACACTGTTTGCAAAGACATTACTGCAGAGATGTAAATAAGACACCTTAAAGTCACACTTTCAACAAAAATAATACGAGCCACAACAGAAGGCTACTAATGATTCCAAATCATTCTGCCAACTAAAAATCCATATTATCCCTGGGAGGGAAGCGACGCATTGTGTGCGTTTTTATACACTGTTTACTTTTCAGGCAGTTGGTTGGCCATACGGTTGTGGCCACCTGGCTATATAACACACTTCGCTTCTTCTGAATGAAAAGTTCCATAACATTTGTACTGAAGTTCCTGAGCTGCTTCTGGAAGCTTTAGCGTGAGCACATAACAGATCAGATAATGATGAACATGAGTCATAAACAACGAACGAAGGGAGGCCAGAATGTCTCTGCAACCCCTGTACAGATGTATGAGACACTGCACAAAAAAACACAAACCTTCCAAAACACACAATTTGCTTATTCACATAGATTAATTTGTAATGCGAAAAGGCAAGGCTTTCAAGAGCATTTAAGCCAGCTTTCACAATTTGCATTATATGGAAAACAGTCTGCAAAGGATGTGTCGGTTACTATTATTTTCCTGTCAGTTTACTTGGTCTGTGATACCATTGTTATTTTCCTGGCCCTCCAGCATATTCTACTACCAGATCATCTGCAGGGGTGCAATTTTCTGCACATGTGAGATTTTAATGAGGTAAGAGTTAAACTGGGCTTCTGCACATCAAACTGCACTGTAATTCAATCCACACGGGTATCCCTTGGGAGTGATCACATTATCTGAAACTAAAAAAGAGGAGGAGAGAGGACAAAAACCATCTTAAATACTGTACTAGAATTTCACTCTAGAAGTTTCCATGACAACTGTAGGAAGAGCTCTTTCAACTGCCTCATTGGATATTTTCTAGTGCATGGTGTATGTACATACACATATACATACACACATATATATGTATGTATGCGCGTGTCTATGTGTGTGTCATTGTTTCTGAGATTGACACCAACAACTTCACACGGAAGCAAAACCAAGAGTAATCAGAAGTCTGAAAGCGCTGTGGATATACTATATTATTTGGAGTGATTTGGTTATATGCACCACAAGCCTTGCCTACACAGACCCACACACCACTAACCCACACCCAACACACCACTTCCCAAGGCCCAGCCATCGCCTCTCCCACCATCCAACACTCCGAGCAGCACCTACCAGTTTGCCAGTTCCCAACCTCCTATTTCAGGCAGTTCTCACAAGCACTAATACCCTCCACATAAACCCCACACAGATATTGTGCTGTGTGAATATTGCATATTTGTCTCACTCAACTCTGGATTGCTTTTCTTGCTAAATTAATCCTTAGATCTCACCTACGCTATCAGTAGACTTATTCATTCTTTCATTCTTCTTGTTCCCCTGCTTTGCTTAGCTGATTATTTACATGGCTTCCTCTGAACTTTTTTGTGACTAAACCAGTCCTTTGAATGCCCCAGTGCTGATAGCTCAGTTTATATATTTACTAGTTCTACATACATTTCACTCTAAAGCAACTTTACCGTATGCAGCAGAAATGGAAGTTCAGGCAAAATGCATCCATACAGGACATGAGCTGAAACTCAAGTCTCCACCTTGGTTTGGAGCCAGATCTACTAACCATACTTGGACTTTCTTAAATCTTTATTCAGAAATATTTTATATATTTCGTAAATGTCATAAACATATAGTAAGCATCTTACCCAACAGATCTCAGTAATATTCAGAACTTCAACAAGCAAAGTTTTCCTGGGATTCACACTATCGCAGGTGTGATCTCTAGCTAATGAACAAATTAGCTCTCAGTAAACAACAGAAAAGAAGTCTCAGCAGGCCTATATCTCCCACATACACAATAAACAAAAGCTCTATGTCAAGAATATTCTGTTTATACTAAGGTAGCAAAAATATATCAGAGAGCAGACAAAGCTTAATACCTGTCTGATCTTGTGTGGAAGTATGCAAATCTATAGCTACTCTACAAGTGATTGGGAAAAGGATGCAGAAGTTCTAGGTTCCTACAGCTCTTCAGAAACACTCAACAAAGCTATTAAGATTGTTAAATCCTCCATCAGTAATATTTACAAATTGTTGTCCTTTTTAAACCTACAGTTTTTAATTTTTTTAGAAATAGTAGATATAACATTTCAAAACTTTTCTAAGGACCAGAGGACAAATATGATGAATGATGTGTTTCTAATCTGTATTCCCAGACTGTGTTTGTCCATTTTCAGTGATGTGGGAAATAAAAAACGACAACCAAAGGTTTCTCTGTTATATCCACAATTGTGTAAAAGGCGTATTCGGACCAAATCATCTCAGTCAGTATCCTCAATAATCATCACCTTCGTTATCCATCTTTATGTTTTCACAGACAACTTCAGACCCTCAGAACAAAAGCAGAAACCAAAGTTTAGCATTAGATTTTGCGGCAATGTCATTTTACTATACTATACAATACAGCATACACCGGTATGTAATGATCACAATGTCATTTTACTATACAGTACAGCATATACCGGTATGTAATGATCACAATGTCATTTTACTATACAGCATAGCATATACTGGTATGTAATGAGCACAGAACCCGATCCAGGAGCCAGTCAAGATCTTCCCAAAACCCATTTAACATTCTCTGATTAGCTTTGCTAGAGTATTGAACACCTTGTAACTAACTGCCCTGTACATATATATAAACCTGCTTGTCAGGCTTTAAGGTATTGTGAGTTTGCTTCTTAAACATTTTCCTAGTACTATTATCTCAGCTCTGACTGACCTGTGTATACCAGCCTATAACCTTTGTTTACCGACTTATCTTCTTGGATTCTGAATTTGGCTGTCTTGGTCCCATTCTGGTTTTTGACTTTCGGCTTTCTCTGACACTGATGTTGGATCGTGTTTTGCATACGTGCATTTTGATTAAAGCATGGTTTCTTCGGCACATGGACCCTCGTCTCCTTCTTTAAAATATTCAGTTGAATGTGCAATTATATTTCTTATTTAAATTACTTCTGGTATTTAGATACAAGCCTGGAAGAGCAAAATTCTTTTTTAATGCCAAAATCAGCTATGACAATGATTTTGTTTAACTTTACAGGCTTCAAAAAGCCAACAGAACGCGTGACCTTTGTCAGAATGCTAGTCGTTCCTCCAGCCCGGCTTAGCTGAGCACCGCGGACGGTACTAACATCGCGCTGCAGACAAATTTCATCTTCAACGCCGCTGTTCAACCGGTAAATGGACTAGCAACTCCGGATGAGTTCAGAGTAAAGCCGCAGGGAAGCACTGCTTGTGAAAAACACATGAACCACAGCGATAACTGTTCTGAAAGCGTGGAAAAAGATTTTACATTATATTTACACAGCGGGACAGAAATGAGTGACCGGCAGCGCTGACTTTATTATGACCGGATAATTGAGGAGGAGCCGGGAAATAAAAGGAGAGGAAGAGACGGAAAAGTCAAGGGGAGTTTTTAAGCACAGAAATCCATTTGCAAAAGACTAATGCTGTATTATTCACCTCGTGGTATTTTATGTTATGATTTGATCAACATGGTAATTATTAAGTGAAAAAAGAACGATGATAGATACAAAGCATTACGTTCTTAAAATATTTAGAAAATTTGCGCGACTAATATTGGATTAAATACAGAGGGATTATTTTGAATACAATCGGCGCAAGTTGTACAATTATCCTGCTCCTTACCCAGAAGTGATAATGTGGAAATGCGTCTGACCTTTCAATGTGATGTTAATTATATCTGCCCTGTTACGAGGAACCGTAAGCTAAATAAGACAAAGTTCTTTTATTGATTTAAATTAAATTAAGCAGTAATAACGTGGCCCTGAGGAACTACGAACATAAAGAGTAATTCCTGCCCTTTAGACTTTTAGCCTTGGAGGTTTCAAGGTTCTTTGGCTTCATTGCTCATTTTTAAGCATGATTCACTTTGATCGGAATCATCCACATGCTTCACGGCGTAGTTCTTATTGCTATGGACTCCAGTTTAGGTTAAATAAAGAAACAGAACTAATAACTATAGCATCTGAAGGCTATAGTGTGCTTATTAATAAAACGAAATCGACCAATAAATACGACGATATCAGCTTTTGTCAGGTGGCAGGAGTGAGATTTTCAATTTTAGATAAATCTCTGTTTCGGCACATGCATTTACATGTATGTATTAGTTTTATTACTTCGTAAATAGTCTGTAGGATTCGCTAACTACCGAAACGCTTTTGGTGTAGCTAATTTTTCGGTTTATAATGGAATAATATAATTTGCAGTAAGATTTCTTGCGTGAGTGTGAGTCTGAAAGCGTGAGTGTCACGTCAGGTGCGTGACAGTTTGGCAGCCCAGTAAATAAACAGCGTAGCTGCTACCTTAGTGCCCATGTATTCAATGAAAGACTTTGCGTATACCTTATGACGTACCCTGCTGAGCAAGGCACCAAATCATTTCAGCAGTACACCTTGTGGTCGTGATTCTGGTGTAAGAATATGCTGGTAATAATAAATCAATCAATAGAATTTTCTCCGCTGCAGATCGTCGTTTTATGAATGCTTATCACTCGATAGTACGCGTTTTATCATTGAATTTATTATTGCATTGCTGGGTTTACCTTTATGTCAGCAGAATAGTAGCTTCTGGTTCCCTCTACTGGAAAAATGAAGGAATTTGTAGGATCCCCTAAAGCCACGTTTCCTTTTTTCTTTCCTTACTGTATTGTTTTTTCAGGGAATAGTCATTTTACCAGCCACTGGTAAAACGTACAGTACTGTAAATACCAGTAAGAGCTTCAGTCTTGGATGCAGCGCACACAGAAAGCAGCCTCGGTATTTAGGAAATGCATACAGTTTCGGTTTCTTACATCAAACACATCTTGGGGCCAGGATAGTGTCTGTAATCACAATGATCTGAGCTATTTGAGAGTGGACAAATACTGCAAACATAGCTGTCAAGTCTCCCGTTTTGGCCGGGAAACTACCGTATTTTACCCCTCTTTTCCACCGTCCTCCCGTATTAGCATTTTCCCGTAAATCTCCCGTATTATTATCCAACCAAACTTCACTGGGTATTGATA
>JAAGVU020000092.1:18937282-18969412 GCA_011763525.2 Mormyrus iriodes | reverse complement strand
CCCCCCCAACACATGGCTCATCTCAGAGCACCTGTCCCATCCTCGGAAGCTGGCAAATTGTGTCTTGGTGTATTTCTGCTGATGCTGGCACAGTGCCTCTGTCACACTGCTACCTCACACCTCCAAGGCTGAGGCTGTGAATCCCACCCTCGCTCTGTGTGCGTGACATTTGTATGCTCTCCCTGTGTTCACATGGAATTTCTTCTTGCAGTCCAGAAACTTTTGCTTAGGTGGACTGGTGTCTGTAAATTGTCCATAGTGTAACAGATGGTAATCCCCGCAAATGTACTGCAGAGATAGGCTTTAGGCTCACTGTGACAGTGTAATCCATAAGCAGTGTGGGGGATGGGTGACTGTATGGCTGTGTGGTTTTGCTATAAAGATAAACATATGGAATTGAATCAGACAGTTCTGATCCCAGACAGGTCCCAGCTCTTGTTTCTGTGTGAAAGGTTCAGTGTTTCTGGCCAGCTGTTGTCTGAGGCCCTGTTTATACTTGGTTTTTAAATGCGTTTTAGGCGATCAGCTCGCAAGTGGACAGCGCTAAACACAAATGTAAACAACCCCCAAGACACTTTGTGATCCCGTCACTCAAACTACTTCCTGAGGTGGTCTGGGGCACATTTGAGCACGTAACCCTTTGTTATGTTTGTAATGCGTCCCGATGCATCCCTGACAAGGACTTCACAATAACTGCGTGCGGGGCACAACAAAACCTGAGCACAAGTGGTCAGCTGGATACCTTGGAGACGCATGACAGACACAGGTGTAAACAACAATGTGTCTCTGGCAAGGGCCGAAAAAGACGTTTTGGATCTCTGCTAAACAGTTAAAATCAATGACGAATGGACATATCTGCCTCCAACAGGAGAGAGCAGACCTGGGGGAGCTGAACTTCTCCCTGTGTTACCTGCCCACGGCTGGTAGACTCACTGCCACTGTCATCAAGGCGACCAACCTGAAGGCCATGGACCTCACAGGGTTTTCAGGTAGCTAGCCATACCATCAATGATTATTCCCTGACATATCAGGATTTGCTGCAGCAACTGCATTGGCTTTACTCATGCCAGTTGATAAATTTTTCCTGGTTTCTTGGCAATTTAGTAATTTAATATACAGGTTTTTATCTACAATGTTTATTGACTTACACATTTGTTACAGAGTGTCATGACTTCTTACTAGCAAATCACATTCTAAACATTCTAAAAGTTAACATTCTTGGAATTTTATGAATCACAAGTATTATTTCAGAGAAAATATGTTCTTGTTGGTGCAAGATAAAGACAAAAATTGCTTACCTGTGTGTTAACTCTCTTAGAATTATAAATACTCATCCAATAATTATGATAGTTCTTACAAATATTCTGTGATTTTCTTTTTCTTTGCTCTCCCTGTTAGACCCTTATGTGAAAGCCTCTCTGATCTGTGATGGCCGTAGGCTGAAGAAGAGGAAGACATCCATCAAGAAGAACACGCTGAATCCTATCTACAATGAGGCACTGGTCTTTGACATTCCCAATGAGAACATCGACAATGTCTCTCTAATCATTGCAGTAATGGACTATGACTGGTAAGTAAACAGTGTAGAGAAGATTCATTACAATACTTAAGCACTAGATGTTAAAGATTGATGCCCATTTATTGGAAAGTATTCCACCATAATTACATGGACTCTAGGTCCAAAATTTTAAATAAAACCTAGTAAAATGTTTTAAAAAATATTAAAATTTAAAAAATAGTCTGAACTTATTCACTGGAATCTTAAATTTTTTTCCAATATGGATTAACTGAATAAGTGATTGAAAGATGCGCATCCCTAAGAGCGTTTAAGACTAAGTCATGTGCTTTACTGGATTACTGGAGGATCCACTGAAATTATTTATGTAATATTACAATTTGTCTCACTGAATTGTATGGAGTGATGAGTCAGTTTCCTCTAATGGGATCCCTCTATTGTATCTTTTAATAAAACAATTAGCTGTAATTTAATTAATTAAATTTAATAAGTTATTTTATAGCCATGATTATTATTTAACTGTTCCAGTTCAATTGAAATTAATTTGAAAATTGTGCCTTCTCGGTATAACTATGACACATTTTTCCTTATTTTGTATATTTGCGCCACTGCGTTATGGGCTTCTGTTAGTCCATTATGCCTTGATAGCCAGAGTTAAAGCAGGAGATTGAGTGTTTTGCCTTGCCTGGGGACTTGGGCGTTTAATTCAGAGAGTGATACCATGCTGCGTAATTATGCTGGGCTGCGTTTCTGGGAAATAGCCTTCCAGTTCATAGCCGGATGAAAACATTTATATAGCAATATAAGATCACATCCGATGTCACTGAGAAGAAGGAATTTTTGGAGGGCTTGTACTGTGCGAATAATAATAAACCTGAAGATGTTAATGCTGAGTGTAAATGTTTAAAGGGTTTGTGGCATCATAAAAAAAAAAATCCCTCCATAACCAGATAAGTACCACAAACCGTGAAAGGATCAGTAGTGTGCAGCAGACAGACTGAAACATAAAAATCAGAAATATCAGATACTTCCTGTTTTAAATGATCCCACTCCCCTCTGATTCCTTAATCCAATTCTCATAATGACTGCTTAAATATACATTAAGAGGAATGATCAACCTTAGCGAAGCCGCACATGGTGTTCGAAGAAATCAGTTCAAACTGATTTATGCTGAGACTCCACTGTGAAAGAAAATGGAAGTAATTACCAAGCAGTGGGCAACTATGAAACGTCTTTCGGAAAACCACCGGTTTAATGTGTTACATTTTGAGCCCAACATGCAGCAAGTCCTAATGGGAAAATCAAGTGCACCTACCTTTGCTGACAATAGGAAAGCAACTGAACCAAAGAAAATGTTCCAGATTAGATTTTATAAACAGTACATATATAGTTACTTGACCTATATATTATGAATTTCTATCGTTTACTGTGATTAATAGCAAGTGACACGTTCTGTTGTAACTGATATGACCCTTTGTGGTTTCATTTAAAAAGCCTACTATTCCTAAATAAAAAAAAAAAATGGTTTAAATACACCTAAACCTGATTGCGTGTGCAAGTGTCCATAATAAAAATCACTAACGAGCATAGTTAATGTTCTCTGTCTAATATCTTTCTGCAGATAATTGGGGAACAGGGTTCTGTTCAAAGCAGTGCAAATATTCATTTGTAAGGTTTCCACAACTTAGCCATGAAACGTGTTGTACAGGGTTCAGCATAATAATTACACCAGGGGTAAGTTTCATTTCATGCGGCCTAAAAATAGCCCACTCTGTGGTTACAATGACACTAGTGCCTGGAAAAGGGGAATTAGGTGAGCAAAGAGTGCTAAGCACATAGAGCGCTAACCACATCGCACCGTGTGTGGAATTCTCCTGTTGCTGAGTTCTGAGGTGTACCCCTGCTCTTTTTACTATATGTCTCGCATCTCCCCTTCCTCGTCTGCATCAGCATTGGTCACAATGAGGTTATCGGCATGTGTCGAGTTGGGAGTGACGCCGAGGGACCTGGCAGGGAGCACTGGGCGGCCATGTTGGCGAACCCCAGAAAGCCCATTGAGCACTGGCATCAGCTGATAGAGGTACACAGCTTATGTCTGCATTGTCCTATAGTTCACATTAACTAGATGTTTTTTTAAATCATTTACTGTTGCATTATTGTTGATTGATAAAAAATAAGATTATAATAAACATAATGAAGACATACACTACAGCGATAATAATATGCTTTGGATGTTTTCCCATTTTGGCCCCTTTTGTTGTACAGCAGTGTTTCTCATTCCAGTCCTCAGGGACCCCCAGACACTCCCATGAACTGGAAGGGAGCAAAAGGAGCTGGGAGGGAACAAAAGCATGGACTGTCTGGCAGGCAACTGGGAGGGAGCAAAAACATGGACTGTCTGGCAGGGAGCTGGGAGGGAGCAAAAACATGGACTGTCTGGCAGGGGGCTGGGAGGGAGCAAAAATGTGGACACTCTGGAAGGGAGCTGGGAGGGAGCAAAAAACATTAACTGTCTGGCAGGGAGCTGGGAGGGAGTGAAAACATGGACTGTCTGGCAGGGAGCTGGGAGGGAGTAAGGACGTGGACTGTCTGGCAGGGAGCTGGGAGGGAACGAAAACATGGACTGTCTGGCAGGGAGCTGGGAGGTAATGAAAACATGGACTGTCTGGCTGGGAGCTAAAACATGGACTGTCTGGCAGGGAGCTGGGAGGGAGCAAAAAACGTGGACAGTCTGGGGGTCCTCATTGAAAAACACTGCTATACGCATAGTTCAATACAAATATCAAATTCCATTTTCTTTTTGCAAGTATCTCTTTGTTGAATCGTTAATGCTTAATTTTGTTTATCAAGTTTTATACCTGTAGGTCACCTTCCCCATCAGTATGTTTTAGCTGCTGTTGTTTTTTTTTTGTTTTTTTTACACGTTTGTTTTTGTTTTTCCTCTCCATCTCGTTCCATTGAGACCCTGTAAAACCCAGCTGCATGCTTGCCTCTCTCCATGTACAGGAGAAGTCAATGAGCACCTTCGTCCCGAAGACTGGTGGGAGTTCATCCAAGCCTCACATTGTTGTGGACAGCCCTCATTCCGAGTAGAGCTGTGAGCCCCGCTTTCTTTTGGCCTAACGTTCATGTTAAGCAGCACCTGCCTTGAAGCAGAGCAACGATTAAGAGCCCAGCGCCAGACAAGGCTATGCTTTTTAGGCTGGATGTATGCTGTGTACTCAAAATGATACTGAGAAGGCCTGATTTATGAGAGAGTCAGTGCTGTGCCTAACTACACAGTGTGATATGTGGCCATGGAACCTTTTAATGGCTGTGATGTTATATTTATCTTTCTTGTCAGCCAGAACAAATAACATAAATAACAGAGACAGACATCTCCAGGTCACTGTATTCTTGTGTTCAGGCCTATAACCATGACTCCTTCACAGAAAGGTAAATTGAAGAATTTGTGGTGGTTTTGTCGGTTGGACTGGATGTGCAGCACGTCTTCTGTTACTGTTGCGCTGTTCTCCGTGTGGCTTTCCTCCCTGGATGGCTTTATGGGGGATATATTGTGTTTACACAGCTTTCTTTTTCATGAGCAACTAAAAAAAGCTTGGTATAAGTCAACAAGATATATCACTGCAGGACGTTTATTAATCGCTATCAGAAAAAACACGCAGACATTACTGTATACATCTTTCAGTCTAGTTTAGTGAAACTGTAGTAAATTTAGTCTACCGTTAAGTTATTAGTGAGCATTAGTGAACAAAGCTTGCACCTTTGTTCCCAGATAGATGTCCTGAAGCTTTGGTAGTCACCATAGTAACACTTGCTAAAAGGGGGTTTTCTATGTACTATAAAGGGGTAAATATAAATATTTTAAGACTGATTACTGTACATTGTTGCGCTAAAAGACATCATAGCCTTTCAAGCTGTAACATTATATCAAGACATTTACATATCTGTGCCGATATTGGCTTAAAGATTAGCAATTCAGGCCATCATTAGCTTTAACTGTAAGAAGAGATATTTCTTAGTGCACATATTGTGGTTTTGAGCTTTCATTTAGAAGATTGTTTAATGTGAAAACAAAGATTATAAAATTATAATGTTGCTAAGACTTATTGAAAGTTTTCAGTATCTTAGGAATGGGAAAGTCATTTTTTTTACTTGTTATAAATGTTCGTTCGGCAACAGATGATAGAGCTATCTAAACAAGTGCTAATGTTACCTGAGTAGAGGTCGTCATCGGTTCTGACTGACCAGTCGTAAGTCGATTTGGTTGTAAGTCAGCCCTTTATTTTATATGCAAAATTTATCATATTTATAGTATACTGTATAATAAAATGATATCTTTAAGTCATTGTTTGGTATTTTTGAACCTTTTTATACCCATTTCTTAGTTCATAACTGCCTGCAGTTGGGGAGGACCATGTCATACACTCTGGGCAACACTCACACTGCCAGAAGCGGCGCAGTTGTGGTCACATAGTTTTGGTCTCAGAACAGTCGTAAAGTCGATCAGTCGTGAGTCGCATAGGTGTTAAGTCGACTGTGACCTGTATTTGTTAGGGTTACCTGAACAGATGCTATAATTACCTGCTATTTAATTTTAGGCAACATAGTCTAGTCCAACCAGGAGTGTCCCTTCCTATCAGATCACCCTCAATATTAGTTAAATTTACATCAATGAACTGTAGTAAATACAAATTTCAGGGGACTGGACACAACACATTTGGTTTCAGTTGTAAGTCTGATTTGCTAAAATTGTGGATCGATGACATTGTTGAGTTCCTGGAGCTCCAGATTCCTCCCACCTCATCCTTCTCCATCTCCTCCTCTTCTAGGTGTCCTTGGTGCCATCGTCCTTCCAGTTCCAGACCTTTATCTTCATCTGTAATCTTTTTGCAACATTTTCCCAAGGAAACTGAGAGAAGACAAGCTTATATAGCAGTTCTACAACTAACAATAGTAACTCTGATCAGTTGTCTAAAAATAGCTTAAAGGAGCAGTGTATGTAATTGCATAACTCATTGTAACTTGAAAAGGTGACGAAATGTTATGAAGATGTTGTGCAAACACCAAAAGTAAGCTGTACTTTAATCCTGTCACACCACAGAAAACACAGAGCGCAAAGCAGATGGACACGCATCTAAACACACCTGTTTGTGACTGGATTTAAAAGTAACCTATGTGCTATGGACGGTATATATAAATGAGTGCATATCGGCACTTTGGATGTGCACTTTCTCAAAAATAACTTTCAGATTTTAGTATTTCATTTTATTTTCAGAAACATTTAATAACTTTGAAACCCAAACAGTTTCAAAGACTTAAAAGACTATTAACAGATATTTCAAAATGTATGCATTTCATATTTATTAGCTGTAAGTGTCTTCCCTGATTTGTAAGAAGCATTCTGAGTTTTTTTTTTTTTTTTTAGAAAGTGGGATCAAAATTAAAAATATTAATTTCAAAGTGCTCATTGGCTATATTCCTCAGTGAATGTTAGTCTTTGTAGAAAACCTTGAGGGCCTTTTCCTTGGTTAACAATGTGTCTGTAAAAAAAAAAATAGTCATAGGCATAGAGTTTGCCCAGACATGTCTGGCACTTTTTTCCATATTTTAGGTTTAGCCGAGGAAAGAACTGGAGCGCTGAACTGTCATAATGTGAACTTTCTCACCCTGAAGCATGTTACCAGTTTTCAGCTGACGAATGGCAGTGTTTCTGTGGGTTTGGTGCAAGGACGAATCCAACATCGTCGCCTGAGAGGGACACACTTATATTTTTGTGCATTTACTGTACCTGGGGGGAAAAAAAATGTCCTTCTAAGAAGGGTTTCAGTCATTTAATTTATTTTGATACCATTCTTTGTTATCGCCTGACTGATTTTATTTCGGGGGAGTGAATCTTTATACTCCCCACACAACGAACAGCACTGACATTTTGTGCCGCCTTTGTTTTTTTGTTAGCTTGGGTTTGCGTGGGCGCCCCTACTTTGCTGAGTGTCTTCATGTGCTATTTCTGTGTGCCATTCCAACTTTATGCTCAACACAAGGGTCCTCCTTGACAGTCCCTGCCCGTCATTGACAAGTTCCTGAAGCAAACTGTCATGTTTCTCCCCTGTATCTCAAAGAAGAGAAGAGAAATGTGTGTAACACGTTTACTTTGGGTAGGGGAGCCCAGGTGTCCTGTATTGATAGATGTTACCCCTCAAACTGCCCCCACCCATTTTACATTGGTATGTTGCGTGTTATAATTACTTAAGCTACATGTACAACAGCTACTGTATATACATCCAGATTGTCTATGACTCACATTGATTGATAATCTTTTAATGATTATTAATGTCTTCTAAGGCAGCTGGTGTGCTGCCCCCCCCCCCCAAAACTGAAATGCCTATAAATAAAGAATAGCTAAGGACAGACACTACATGGCAGAGGTTATGACATTAAGAGGGATTATGTCAACATAGTGCTGACCTTGTCATTATTATCATCATCCTCCTTAAATTATCCTTTATTTTTTCAATTTGCTATGGGAATTTCTGTTTTATTGTGTTCTTATTTTAACTAAGGCAGCTATCATTCATCCATCCTCAGTGCTACGGAAATGATGCATTTTTATAAGATCACTACTATTCGAGCTTCAATTGACAGTCTAACAAAAATAAAAGCTATACTTAAATATGTGCGATACTATATTGCCATCATTTTTCTGACCCTAGAGCTGCTGTTGCTATAGTTACTTTATACTGTATTGGTAATTTGGCAACTTTCAGACATGGTTGAATAATGGTAATGGTAGTATGAGTTAACATGACAGGACACACTGACCTGCCGTACGGAGTTGGTCTGAGTCTTCAAGTAATAGAATAAGCTCGCGGTCGAATCTCATGTATAGATAAAATAATGTGAGAAATTGCTCAGGTAAAGATTCACAAAAGCATTTAGCATATGCACTATTTCTGACCGATTTACCTTCCCTTAATTCCACGTGTCCTATCATTTTTCGCCTAATATTGATTGAATTAGTTTAATAATAGTGATTTCAGAGCTGGGCTTCATCTTTGAGGTTGGACTTGTATATATTTTTATAAAAAATGGCAGGACTTTTGTACATCCCATTTTCTCCATGCTGTCTCCCCGACACTTGAACGACCTGCAGTTGTATGCCTGTACTTGTTGATATATCGTGACCTTAGACTTCCTGTGTAGCTGTGCGTGTGCTCCTGTCTGTCTTCAGGCCTCTCTCTACCTCATGTGCCTCTGCGTTTCTGCCGTGTTCTTCCCTCCGGTGTTTTTTCTTGTTGCGTGATCGGTCTCACCCGCCTCGTCGACCCCTCTCTTTCCGTATGATACGGACACTGATTTCCTGTGTTTCTCAGTTCTGTGTCAGTGCTGTTCAGAATGACTTAAAATGTGAAAAAAAAAATTGTTTGCATGCTATACTAGCATGAATGATGTCAACTTGATTTAGTTTAAATAACTGATGCAAAACGTAGACGACAATACTAATAATACTAACAATGCTAATGGAACACTAATTGTGATTATGAGAAATCATGAAGATAACATTGTTAATACTGTACTGTCTATCTGAAAATGATATTTCTGTTTTTTTTAATGTTGTGCTTTGGGGTTAATTTAGTTGGATGATGTGAAAAAAAGAATTTTAAGAAAAGGTTCTTTATAGAGAATAATTATTTCAGGCAGAACAATAGGAATGACTCTGATGTTTGTGAAAATGAGACTGTGATAGTTGAAATAAAACAAATGGGATTGCTCTTAACACTCTGGCTCTTAACAGTCTGTCATGCTAATGCATAACACACTTGTTCACACATGATGAGACATATCATGTATTTACGCATCAACATGCATCAATTTTTTGCTGTTTATTAGTTCTCTCATGGTTCCTCTGCAGCTACCTTTCCAGGTTCTAGGGTATATGATTAGGCCTTAATGTGCCAGAAATTCATTATTATGAAGCCTATTCCATTTGCAGAACACCTTTTATGTCTGTGTTTATTGCCATAATGTATTGTAATGCTGTAATGCTTTAACGTAAGTAATTGTTAATACCTTCGCTGCGAGTTATTCATTATAAATTAGTGGTCCCCCTATGGTCCATCCCATCATATTCATTGTCTCTACTGCATTCTCTTTATTTTTTTCTCTACCCCCCTGAGGTGTTCTTCATGTTTTTTTTGCTTAACTCTCTGAAACAGCTGTCTCACTCTCTAGCCTGTCATTTCTGTTACACTTGTTTGATCTCTTGTATTCTCACTTTCTCACACTGGGGTTTACAGGGTGCTATCCACCTTTCATCACAAATGTTCTGGACACTCTCTGAAACATGGTGACGTACCGTAGGATGGTGGGGGCACCAAGGTGATTGTCCTTCTGTCCCCTTAAATTCGGGCCTTCAGTCGGAGTACAGCCCTTGTCACCCATTGCCTGATGATGCATAATTTAATCAATGATAACATGAGGGTTGCTGCTTTGATGTAAATGTACATATCATGGGGCAAATGCACAGCCCATAACTCAAAATATCTTTATTGTTATCTCGGTTCTATTGCATGGGTGAAATTTCTTTGAATGTCTGTTTTTGCATTGCTCATTTAAATTTTGTTCTTGACTTAATTCTCAGTCATTCTCCTCGCCTCAGTTGTCTCCTTTCATGTAAACATTTGACATATGCTATAATGCATTATTGCTAACTTAATATCAGTTACTAATGGGGAAATATAGGCTGAGTATTAGAATACATTTATTCTGAAAACAAGGGAGATTTGCTCTGATACACACATGCTTTTGAAAAGAATTATCCAGCATAAAAGCTGACATGCTGTTTAACATAACGCATTAACAAAAAAATAAGATAACATTAACAAAAAAAGCATGTACAAGTGAGGTACAAACATGGCAATTAGCAAATTTTAGCACCACTGCCAAGTGGACCGCTCCCATTGCTGAGGGGAGAAGGGGCAAGGGGAATCGCTGTTTCCATGGCAACATTCCCACATGGAAAAAAAAATCATTAAGTTGGAAAGATATTTCATTCAGCTCAGTGAGCTGCAAAAGAGATTCAGAGACTTGGGGGAATGTGTGTTGGGGGGGAGTGGAGACATGGTAAACTGAGAAAGACAGGTGACAAATTTTAAAGCTTACTGAGAAACACTTGATCATATTGCTCGTCAGATGAATTTTAAAATGTATGTCTACAACTTGCTGATTGCACACCAGCTATCTTGAAAGCAGCTCTCTAGATCAGAGACAATGGATTGGAGCTGAAAGTCACCATCGCTGAAAGCCGGAAGCAGTGCAAACTGACTTCAATGAACTGGAATGGGATGTTTGCCACAAAACACCAGATGGGAGCATTTCTGCTGCTCTACATCTGAAGTTAAGTAATTGGAAATGATAACATGCTTTAATAATTCTGAATGCTGTTGGAATCATACAATACAGAGTAATGGTAGAGTGACTGTCGGAGGGGTATGCTCCACGCTGGCCCAGCACTTCATCTAGGGTGTTCCCCTGCCCCCCACCTTCCCCCCCTTCACCCCCTTTCCACATGCTGGAGTAGACTACAGGCATTGGGACAAAATGATTGTATTCAGCATTTTTTCTATGATCATTTGTTCTTTAGTATGAATTAATTAATTGTTCCGGATGCACTCCCTCGTGAGAGTTTGAAGTTCATTAACAGATAACACTAAATATTTACATTATAAATGATATATTAAACAGAATGTGTTTAACAGCTACAATGTAATAGATTAATCTCTCTGGTATGTCTTATATTTGCAATCAGTACAAGAGAGGGCTTAAATTGTGTCCACTATATTTAATCATGACTCCAGCGAGAACCATAAACTGAATTAGATTTTGAAATTATAGATACAGGATTTTTAAAAATGTTACAGGACGTGAACTGCAATTAGCTAGATAGATTCTTACAGTAGTATAACAATTTTAATGCATATTGCAAATATGCATATTGGAGTCCTCATGGCGTATTGCAGACCTAATGTCCTTCCATGGAATACTGTTTTGAATCTCGCCTGTTTTGCAGCTTAAGATCACTCAACGGGGTCTTCCCATAATGCATGTTTCTGTTCATAAGGGAGACACATAAGGGTTGTTGTTATACATATTATGCAAATGTTATTATTAATGATTCTGTATTATTGTTTTGTCTAAGCCAATTCAGCGGGCTTATTATTTTATAGGCATTATTGCGTGAACCAATGTATGTTAGAAATGAAAAGGCTAGGGGCCCAAAAAGGCTTTTATTCAGGCATATCCATTATGGTGCGAAGACATGCTATAGCATATTACAGCCATAAATATCAATCAGCCATTGCTCAGTTTCTGATTGTGTGGCACTAGACTTCACTCATATTTGTGCCGTTCTCGCCAGCGGGTGTTTCAGACATGGCTTGTTACCCCCTTATATGGAGGGTGCGGGTGTGAGTTTATACAGATTCAAAACCGCGAGCATGTGTTTGCACTTAGGATAATTCAATTCAGCTAAAATTAAATTATGTGCATGTATGTACATTGTGCCCTTCTCAACATGCTTTCCCAGAGTTCTTAATACCGTCATGTCAAAAATTGCACCACAGATATACCAGTAGCTGTAAAATATTATGCTGTACTTAAAATACGTATAAAAAAAAAGCCAGTGACAGAAACAATGAAAGTAAGCTGGCTCTCCACCCCAACAGGTCAGGCATGTTAAACTTTAATGTAAACTATGTGTTTGGGTGCTGCCATAATTTGAGAGTAGATTAATGGTTTCAACAGCCTTTTCCCTCTATTCTGACAGCCAGTGATGTTCAGTAGGTCAGTTTGTTTAGGTTATGGCAACTGAAAGGTGCTAAATTGTATTTTATTTCACAGCTGTAATGCAGGCAAATATGGAAATCCGATGGATTTATTAATATCCCAATATCACAATTTCTTTGGTATAACCTGAACATGAAAAAATACTAAGCAAGTCCCACAATAAGGAACAACATCTCATACAAGGGAAACGAACTAAGTTTGATGTATATGATCACTACCGTTTCCCAAATTCATTTCTTGCCTTTCTCTCTCTAGTGGATCATTTGAGACTATGCTGACATCACGTGGTCATAAATAACATTACACCTTAATATTATCGATTCCGTTCACATTTATTTATTAACCACTCATTCAATCAGAGCTCAATCCAGAATCTATCACAGAATATACACGGACTGTAGACGCAGTCCGTGTAGATGAAGCTCTGTTTTATTTCCATAATTTATCTTTTTCTACCTATCTAAATTCTCTATTTCTATGTGTATTCCACTGCTCACTAAGATTAATTAAACGCAGAGGATGTCTTGTTTCATATGAATACGTTTTTTTTAAAAAAACATCAGGTGTTTGTAAAGTTTGTGAAATATATAAAGATGCTAGTCAGTCGTGCTGGGACACTATATAACATTATTCAACTGTGTACTGGGGCCGCTTGCGTAGCAAGTTGGCCCAATTATAGCAGCTGCATGTTTTCCTGAAGCAGCACTCTTCAATGAAACCAAGATTTTACCCTGAAACGAAAACCGTTACTCTAAAACAGAAGCATTTCAATCTACATCAAATGAAGCTTTGATTCAATTCAATTCTGACCATGTTCTTCATATCAGTGAATGACTGAAGAAAATGAAATACAGAATATAATATTTGCTCTTTTAAACAACTTCTCTGTTTCAGGACTTAATTTAAAAATATAAAACACATCTTGGCAGACAAGAGTAGGAAAAAGAATTCGGATATCCAGCCCGCCCCCAAAGGTGGCCCTGAAAGCTAGTAGCTTTCTGATGAAAAAAAAGAGCCATTGAGGTATCATTTTGTTCTCACTAAAAAGAGAATTATGTAATAATACTGGTCTGGGTATGTGTGGACTTGAAATGTGTTTGTGTAAAGATTGAGAAATGTATGTGATTATGTTTTATATTTCTTTGAAAGCATTTGAGTTTTCAGGGTGTTATATGTCAGTAACGACAGTGTTCTTGAGATATTCTGATGTAAACCTTTGGTTCTGCCTGTCTCTTAAAATACTTTTCTACTTGCACTCTATTGCAGTATCTTCTAATTCTTTACCTACACCACTGAGCTGCAAAGGCATTTCCAAGATGACAGCTTCCATGTTAGCTCCTCACAGTATCAATGTGACTGTGGAATTACATTAATGATCTCATTTTTACCTGGCAATAATGTGCTCTGTGTACAGAGCAGATGCAGATGGACCAAAGTAATCTGAGTCAATTTTGGTTTTTATAGAGCATTATTTCACAACCCTTCCAACCACACTCCCCAGCTATTCATCATCATGTTGGCAGCCTGGGGCATAAAGTATGGAATAAAAATTTATCATGGTAATTTTATATATTAGTCAATGTTGATAATTATTAAAATTTAGTTCAGGTCATTATTTGTTTACTTCAAGGCACCATTTTTGCTTACAAGTTCCTTATAAATGCCCTTAAACAGATTCAGAAAGAGGAGACAAACGGAATGGACTGCAATAGAATAGAATGAATAGAATGAAATAGAATTTTAATATCGTCCCTGGTTGATGAAAACCATGTAAGCCACTTTTTGACAATTGTGACTTTTTACTATAGATGGAATACATCCATTCTCCTGTGTCTACTGAGAGCATTTGATATCTAATTGACCGATGAAAAGTTGTTTTATGAAGTCATCCATTTAATTAGTATCTCCTTTGGATGCAGTCAAAAACCGTGTATCTCCCACCACTTGTCAACTATGGCAGAGCGTAAACTATGGCTAAGATTCGGGGTAAAATATGAATTACTTTTTTCTTTTTTCATTCATCATACACATTTGTCTACATCCCCTTTCTGTTATGTGGCGTAACGCAGTTCTGTCATTTACTGATACAGCTTTTAGGGAGAAAAAAGGAGCGATTAATTTGATGCAACGGAACTTCTCACTAATGCAAAGACGGCAGAGTCATTGTCACGTAAGAATGAGATCGCGTAGGGATTGAGGAGTTGGGATTGCATAGAGGCATGAATCCAGATCGCGATTCAGAAATCGTGCAGGCCAACTCTGAAAGTGGTCACTTGAAACCAGAAGAAAGTTTGCGCTGCAGTTTATTTGTACTAGTGTTTTGCACTAGTTAACGTTTGCATTCATGAATGCTGTTTGTATGGATTACGTTATATCGCTAATTTTAACAATTTAACATTGATAGCTAGATAAAATTGTAAGAGAAAGCTCTGATTATGACCAAACACTTAGACTGCCAGACGATAACCTCCAGAGTTCTTAGACTATAGTGAACAGGGTGAGGAACTAAACAGTTGCCATTAGAACACATGATAAGAAAATCACTTCAGGACGCGTTTGCTGACAACAATCCACGTAAGTCTATTGGAAACCTTAAACCATTCACTGCTGTGTAAAGGCAGGTTTCTATTTGTGGTCTTAAGGGTGTCTTTTCGGTTTATTTTGTAAAATAGTTTCAGAGAAATTGCGTTTTTTTGCATTTTTGAAAATCTACATTTTTGTAGATGCATGTCTTTATTTGGATAGCAATGATATATAAATGATACAAAAAAACATGACGTAGGGCGTAACATTAGTAATATGCCCACAGTACAGTTTGCTACTGTAGGATTTTTCTTTGACTGCCTCGCTGCTTCTTCCAAGAAACAGTGGCATTTCTAGAAGAGTTGTCACCCATCCCGACAGTGAAAAATAAAATACTGTGTCTCATTTTTAACCAATACGGGACGTTATTTGTCCCGTATTTCTTCAGATTGAAAGTGAAAACCCGAACTGCTGACGGCACTACCAATTTTGACGAATATATTGGACGGAGATTTGGAGTTTGGAGGGGGGGGGGCTAACACTGGAGGTGAGGGGTGGATTTAACCCGAATGTGTGCGTTTTATTATTATTATTATTATTATTATTATTATTATTTGTTTTACATTAACCATACACGTTTAACATGTAGTGCCAAGATATACACATTGCGTATGTGGCCGTAAATGTGACCATCAGTGTCATATAAGATCGTATGTCTTGCCTGTATGAATAATGTTTGAAAGGGGCCATAATTATACATGCTAAGTAGTACCCAAATATAAACCGTAGTGTTTTTTCTGTATGGTTGGAAAATATGCTTGGGTGATATAACGGTACACATTATTCGTACCGGATACTTATTTCAACAGAATATTTGGCTTCAATTGTTAGTATAACAGTTGGACTGAACTGGAAAATTTGCAGGAAAAATAACAAGCTTGTGAGAATGTCTGATCGGACAAATTGCGTCTGAGGCTCACGGTGAATGCAGGAGAGTTGGCAGCTGTGTGTTAGTGTTTGTAAATGTAAGCACTTGCATTCTGTATGTTTTACTGGATGGAAATGCTTTAAGTGGTGAAATAAGTTCGCAGTATTTCCAGTTTTAGTTGGCACAAGTTTTCGGCAGAGATTACGCTACAGCACCAGTCTTGTGTATCGGACTTTAAGCTGCAAAAAAAATAATAAAAAAATAATAATAATACAGCAACACCACCATTTTTTTATCCTTGTTTATCCATAATATGTAGCTACAGAGCTGTCGCTTTCTTCCCCGACACTTGAAGCTTCCTCATGAGGGATTGCGTATCTCTTCCTTGATGTTACCAAAACAGTAGCATGTGGCGTGCTTAACACAATCAACCTTGCGGTGTGTTTCTTTCTGCCTCGGTCGTTTGTTCTTAAAAGACTACGGTATGATTGGTTTGAACTGTGTTAGTTTCTCTGAAGTGATAGCTTGATGTGTGCTATCAAGCAATGTTCCTCATCAACAGTTTTATTGAAGTTTTTCATTTTCTTATTGTTTAAATTTTATATGACCATAGGTTTCTATATAGTTTATGTTGCCCTGCCCTATCCCCTCAGTAAATTTCGCCAATCGGGGAGTCTTCCCAGGTGGAAATCGAGGTGCCGATCATGTGGCGGCCTTTGTGGATTGAATTATGTTTCCCTGCCACAGTTCCGTAGCCCACTATAGACCAGTGGTTGGGAAATGTAATTCTAGAGCATTGAAGTTAATTCAATTATTATTATTATTATTATTATTTTAAATACCACTGGTATATACGATTTCTGAAGGGGTCACAGACAGTTTTTTTATATCTTACTTATACTTTTATCCGAGAAGGCTTACAGTAGAGAGAAGAGATACAATTTATGTGTGTTTTTACAGACTACAGGAGCTACAGGAGAACTGTTAATGCAGTGCAGTACTAAATTGCCCTTTAGCATCTTATTTTTCAATATTGAGCAATTGCACAATATATGAGATGGATGG
The DNA here is from genome assembly GCA_011763525.2 of Mormyrus iriodes. Taxonomy (NCBI): domain Eukaryota; kingdom Metazoa; phylum Chordata; class Actinopteri; order Osteoglossiformes; family Mormyridae; genus Mormyrus; species Mormyrus iriodes. The sequence goes on along the minus strand of JAAGVU020000092.1, from coordinate 18,952,535 downwards.
CAAAAACTGAACAAAAAAAAATTATGTTCTTATTTACAGTATATATGAGGGATTGGCTACAATGAACAATAACAGTATTTACAAATCAAAGTATTTTTAGCTCTCACATTTTGAATTATTAAACGAGGTTAAATGTTAATCACTCTCCATTTTGTATTTGGAAAAGATTGGCCAAATAATTATAATTTTTGAGTTATTATACTGTCAAGATCAAATGTCTGAGCCAGTCTTCTCTTTCCTATCACTATGCGGTGCTACTTCAATTTTGGTGCGATTTGTCTCAAAATTTCATCATATTCTACTTTACAACATGTCTTCAAAGGTTGAAAAAGATATCTCAAATACTTTTTGAGTTATCACGGTAACAAGATCAAACATCTGAAACTACACTTTCTTGCAATCACTAATGGCACTGCTTCAGTTTTTGGGCAATCTGTCTCAAAATAGGATCACTTCCAATTTGTCATTCGTAAAATGTGCCTGCAAAGTTTGAAAAAGATCCCTGCAATACTTTTAGAGTTACTGTGCTCACAATGCCAAGTGTCTTCTACAGCTGCTGTTTCCTTCCTTTGCTGCAACACAGTGCAGCTGCCTAATTTTTGTCTGAAAATGAAACCAGGTGTAGATCATCATCCATATAATGTTTGTGTGAAGTAGTAATAAGATCCCTCAAATACTTTTTGACTTATCACATTTACAAGGTCAAATGTCGTCTGATTTGACCCTTCCCTTTGCTGCCACTAAGCGGCGTTGCTTCAGTTTTAGGTCGATCTTTCAAAAAGTGTAATTAATTCCACTTTGGCACCCATACAATACTGCTACAAATTTTGCTTGAAAAACTTTCTGAGCTTTAATGATATCAATGCCAAAACTCCCCCTTTTTGTTATCACTATGCAGCGCTGCTTCAATTTTGAGATGATCTGTTTTAGTTTTAGTTCCTCACCCATACAATGCCTGAGCAAAGTTTGAAAAAGATCTGTCGGATTGTTTTTCAAGTATTACTTGCATATCAAAGTGTCTGTGGCATCTGCGGTGGACTGGTGCTAAAACCATATGTAGGCCTATTCCCTGATGGCTAGAGAATACAATAAGTTAATAGTCTGTTTGCAATTCTTATTGTTCTTCTGTTATGTGTAATATGGCCATTGTTGCATTTTTACATACTCTGTAAATTTCTTTTTCACATTTAAATTAACATCATTTAAACATTTTTATCCTTCCATCCATCCATCCATCCATCCATCCAGTTTTCTTCCAGATATCTTGGTCAAGGTTATGGAGGGGGGCTTTAAATTATTTTAATTCAATTTTTTATTAAAATTTTGCTACAATGTTTGGTTGATGTTGGTCCAGAAACTAAAAGATACATATCTGGAAGCTGCTTGACAAAATCATGACTTCTCATGCACACAGTGTTAACAATATCTGGCCCTATCAGCTAACAGTAATATGTTAGCAAACCAGGGGCTTCATTTCTAATAAAGTTTCCTAGAAACCATCCTACATTTGATCCAAGATCATTTCTAAAAAATGTGTATGTGTGATTCAGAAAAAATGAACGTACACACAAAAAAAACATGCGTACAGCACTCTCCCAGATGTGCAACCTATAAATTGCAAATGATCATGAAATTGTGCACAGCTGAATGGTTTTAGATCTCCACCTTGGAAACGCCCCCTAATTTATATCATTAGCATATAAATGAGCTTGAATTAAAGTCCAAATCATCTACTTGATAATGGCCAGCTGCAAAAAGAAGATTGTTAGTGAGGCTTAAATTGAGGTCCTGCTGGCAGAGGTGAAGATATATGCAGGGACACTGTTTGGGAACCTTTCCAGTGGTGTTACTATTAGGGACGTCAAAATACCAGAAATTTGGTAGTCAATACCAAAACCAGCAAAATTACACAATTCATCCATCCATCCATCCATCCCCCAGAACCACTTATTCCATTACGGGTCGCAGGGGGTCCAGAGCCTATCCCGGAGGCTGCGGGCACAAGGCAGGGAACAACCCAGGATGGGGTACCAACCCATCGCTAGGCACACTCGCACACCACTCACACGTTCACACCTATGGGCAATTTGGTAACCCCAATTAACCTCAGCATGTTTTTGGACTGTGGGGGGAAACCGGAGTACCCGGAGGAAACCCCACGACAACATGGGGAGAGCATGCAAACTCCACACACGGAACCCGGGCGCAGACGTGAACCCTGATCCCAGAGGTGTGAGGCAACAGTGCTAACTGCTGCACCACCACGCCACCCCCAATTACGCAATTCTTGATAGCCAATTCAACACCACAGTAAAAAACAAAATAATAAATCACATGTACTTCAACATACCCCCTTTATCGAAAACATTTGAACATTACAAAAACAACAACAGTGGCATGTGGCCTTTGAGTATTTAAAACAATACTGTGCTTAAAATACAATCATCATGTTTCGCACAGCATTACAATTACAGTACCTGACCGAAGCGAAAAAAAAAATGGAAGTAATAAATAAATATCACAAATAAAATGAAACAACTATTATTAAAATTTTATTCCAATTTTATAATTTAATACAATATTAAATATTACCAAAAATATTTGGCTGGCATTTTGACATTTATTATTATTATTATTATTATTATTATTATTATTATTATTATTATTATTATTATTATTATTATTATGTGGAATACATCAGCAGATGACATGTTGGTGCTTGTACCCCAACATTGCTACAAGTAAAAGTGCATACGCCAAGTCTGGACCTGACGTGCATTTCCATTCCGCATCAAAACGTTTTGTAAATGAGGCCCATGGATTGCACATCGAAAAACATGCAAATGCGGCCACCTTAAGAAGTATTTTTAGCTTTCTTAGCTACACAGTCGTGGCTAGATAAAGGTGTCATGGAATGGGAAGTCCATCAGAAAAGCTTATAATTATACCAGTGAAGCAGATAAATGCACCATATAAATAAAGAAGTCACAGACTGGATACATAACATTACAACAAGCAACCTTTCAGGTGTTCACTTTATCAGACAATAAAAAATGAGAATAGTGGCATAATTTATTGAGTGTGTGTATGTGTGTATGTGTTTATATACATATGTATGTGGCTATACATAGTAAACCATATTACTTAATGCATCATCAGTGATGCCACCCTCCTGCACTCCATCACAGTTTGGATTAATTCAAATCAGTTCAGTTCAAAAAGATTAATTATCATGAATTACAATTCTCTCTAAATTAGCTCTACTGTGGGCCACAGAGAGTAGGAGGAGCTCTCTACAGGAAAGCTCAGTTTCTCACCAACGTGCATTTTGTGATTTTTCTTTTAATTATTGAAGATATGCGTTAGCAGCTACTCTATCCCTAAAAAAAATCAGCCATGGTCCCCGACTGATGTGGGCTGAAAGAATTTTTCAAGCTGTGCTGTAAAGAAAACACTCATCATGTTAGTCAAGTCTATGGTTTTGCCCTACTTGGAAAAAGCTGAATCCCTTCTCCCCTCTCATTCGTCCTCTCTTTCTTCCCTCCCAAGGGCAAGCTTCACGGTTCTGCCTCAAACCTGCCCCGTCAGCATGTAATTCAATCTATAACCCAGCCTGAATGAGTAATGTAAGTGCACTGTTGTACAAGAATTTGCATGACTGCCTTGTGGATATATGCTATTTGAAACATTTTCTCATTTCAATTGTTGCAGTGAATTGAAAAAAAAACCATGAGATCTTTACAAAAAATGTATGAGTAGTAAAATGAATTATTTTGTCTGATGACTAAATCCAATCATACTGTACCCTCTACACTACAAAATTCTCATGAGGGCTTTTTTCTCCTTGTAATTTTATAGACAGCTAGGATATTTAAACATAACTGCTGAAACTGAACGTATGAGTATTATCATGCCATGAAAAAAGGAGCAAGTAGAATCAAAGTATCAAGTAAGATCATGCATTCTTAGATTTGCATTTTTGATATATACTTTTTTTCTCAGGAAATGTATATAAAATTATGAAGAACTGAATATGTTCGAGGATCTAGACTCACTTTGACTTTGAATGAGATAAACAGCATGTGTGATAGATGGATCAAAGAATATTTTACCCTTGAGGAATTAAATTGTGTATTTGCATTGCAGTCTGGTTGCACTGCCTTTGTTTGGGTCTTTAGTTCATATTCTTCTGTTGTCCTACTTACTGTAGTATCATTGCCTAGCCAGAATGAATGAATTTTACATTTATATAGTGGTTTTCAAGACACCCAAAGCGCTTTTTTTACAGAGCCAATGGGAAGCCACTTCAAACCACCACCGCTGTGTAGCCCCCACCTGGATGATGCAACAGCAGCCGTTCTGCGCCAGTACACTCACCACACAGTAGCTAAGGTGGTGAAGGGGCAGGAGAGAATCCACCAATTTTGATATAGGGGATGATTAGGAGGCCAGATTTGAAAGGGCCACAGTGGGCAATATTAGCCCGGTCACTGGGGTCTCTCCCCTACTCTTTTCAAAAGATGCTCAGGGATCTTTTATGACCTTAGAGAGTCAAGACCTCAGTTTTACATCTCATCCAAAGGATGGCAACATTCTTACAGCAGAGTGTCCCCGTCACTGGGGCATTGGGATCCACACAGACCACAGGATGGGTTAACCTGTTGGCCACACCAACACCTCCTCCAGCAGCAACGCAGTTTTCCTTGATGGTCACACATCCAAGTTCTGGCCAGGCCCAAACCTGCTTAGCTTCAGGGGCCTTCCCCAGTCTGAACTGCAGGTGGTATGGCTGCTACAGAAACTGCAGAAGTCCTAAGGCCATGATTCTTCAGTTAACTCATGAATTTTACTGCCTGTGGTCAGGCTGGGCAGCTTTTCTGCAGTGGGGCCTGTGGGGGGGAGGGGCACTCTCGTGTCTTTTTGACTGTGGTAAGGGGTTTGTGTGTTCTCTTGTACCTGTGTAAACTTGGTGTGTTGAGTTAGCATTTAAGCAGTAATGAGTTTTATTTAGTGCAGTTACTGGGACAACGTTGCAAGACTACCATGGAGTAAAATGCTTCGACAGCATGGTGTGAGGAAGCCTTAACAGCAATGAGATTCCAATTCATTTGGCTAAATCTCTTTTAACTGAATGACCACTTCAGTGCATTATTGAATATTGATAATCCATGAAGCCAATGTTTAATCATCCCAAGACCTCAACCTAATCACCTGCATTGATTATTCCTCCTTGTTACTGTCATTGTAATTTATCAGAGGCAGGAGTTGTAAGTGGGATTGCCATTAAACTTTCATAAAAAGCTAATATTCCTCAATAGTTAGCTCAATAGTAAACTATGAATGTGTTCCAAAGTACCCCAGGAATTACTACGCATTTTTATTCTCTTGATAATTTCCATTGTGTATGTACAATAATAATATGTAAAGCAGAACTCCACTAAGTCATTCATGCTCCCTTTGTCTATGACGCCTTTTTCGTAACGAATATATGTTGTTAGTGATAATACTGACAATGTTCTTGAAAATCCTAGTATACTTGATGGTGTCCAGAGAGTATGTGAAGTCCTTTTCTTTACTTTCCATCACCTCTTTCTTATATGATGAACTGCTTGAGTGGTCTCATTTATCACAGGTCATTCCTCCTAGTGTCAGTAAAGTTTCCCTGAATCTTTTGGAGCTTTAACCCTGAATAGCCCAGTGTTTCACCAGATTCCTCGGAGAGTATCTGTGGTAATTGCAAGAAACATCTCAATTAATCAAACTCCTTACGAGGCGGGCTCAGGGAATGGCATGAAAATGGCAAGGCGGTGATGCCATTACACTGGTTTGTGATGTCAGTGTGGCCAGTGGCTGCTGCCTTTCATTTTTAGAGGAAAAACTGCAACTCTTTTTAATCAAGAATAATGTAGGAATAACATCATTCCATTATGTGCTTCTTTTGGTAGTTAATGAATCACCGTTGATCCTAGAGCCTAGAAAAGCAGCCCTTCTGCCTGGCTGGTCTGCTCCAAAGCGCCCAGGCAGAGGACGCAAACTCCACACACATAGACCAGGGGCTGCACTTGCACCTGTGACCCTAGACTTGTGCCTGCTGAGTCACCGCTTCACCTTTTCCGAGGACGAATGGCCTGAAAAATGATACTTGCCATGTCAGAACAAATGAGCATTTTTATACATTTTGACACTTCAAAAGGTGAACATAAGCCAGATATATCTGTATCTTCACTTGATGTTCTTCAGCATATTATCATGTATTGCTTTTACTTGTGGAAGATCACTGGGGTTAGATATTGCCTGTTATGCAGATCTGGGTCCTTGGAACATGGTCGTGGTCTAACCAGCTCCTTGCTGAATTCTTTTTTACTAATATTTCTAAAAACCTGTTTTTTTGGTGAGAGATTTCTTAAAGATATATCCATTCAAGCCATGTGTTATTTTTAATGCCACATTTTTTTTTATTAGCATGAGCAAGAATATTTATCGGATCAGAACAGTGACTGACATAATATATTATGAAATCTGTTTGCTTTGGCACAAATCACATTCCTGCAGCTAGTTCTTTCATGGAAGAAATGAGACTAAAAAAAGCTGAATTTTCACTTCTGGAATAGCACTCAGTCTGATGTGTCATAGATTGAATTAATCATTATCAATCGTTAGTAGCACTGCAACTTGCATTTATTTAAAAATTTAGTGGAGCGTGACTGTAAGGTCAGAAAACACATAAAGGGCAGGTACAGTGTGTTGAGACAGCATGTCCTCAGTTGGACTTTTTTATCATTCATGAGCTTTGGGACCCATGAATTGTTGTCTATATTGCTTTCCCTCCATTCTGTGCTTCAGGCCGTGACTTATGAAAGTCATGACCATATGACTGCCCTGATCGCTGGAAGGTCAGTCACTCTCCTCCTCTCCTATTAAGTAGGCTTTGCCCTCTACTACCCTGCCTTCTATTTCATTCGCTACACAAAGACTCTTTAAGGGTTTTCATTGATGCCTCACTTTATTTTATGCTGAGAGAGTTTTATTACTTCTTAGCATTGTTAACACTACTCTCACCGACGGCCTTCATCTCTTTATTCCTAGAATTGCTGTCCCTCTGTCGAGCATGGGCAAGAGTAACAATTTTTTGAACTTATTTTGATTCTTGATTTGAATCTTCCTCTGGGTAATATATTTTAGATGACACAAATATAACAAATAAAAAAAGCACAAACATGCAACATGGGATAGGAAAACATGCAAGAAATATAGAATGTTTTGTTTGATTTTTAGTCTTTGAAAAGTAAGTGTATATTCAGTGTTTCTTTGTTCCTGCAGTCCTCTGTATTACCTGTAGGTGGCAGCAAATCTGGGTAGGTAAAGTTCTTTGTGAGACCCAGATAAGTGAGGAAGGGGAGTCATGTGGCTGAACCTTACCGCAGCTCAGCTGCAGTGATGCTCTTCAGCCACTGTGGGGGGTGAAGTGCATCGCTTTGATGCTCAGTGACTTGAGACTATACCTGATAGCTACAGGAGAATCTGAAACAACTCAGGGCTCAGTGTGTCTCTGTCTTCCCCAGCGGTATATGGATACGCCATAACCTCCATATCTTTCTGTGTCACTTCCTCAGAATCCCATTTCCGGATAGACGACACCAGAGTGCAGCCTCTGCAGGGCCTCCAGCCTCCAATAACAGTTTGCTGAAGTCTCTTCTCTCTGAAGAACATCTTACATTTAGAGTAATAACAATGTTTAATGTATAAAGAGGGCTGTACAGGCTTTTAAGGTGGGAAATAAGTGTTGAATGACAAATTTAATTTATGTGTCTATCATTTCCTCTGATGCAGTTTTGAGTGGTTTTATGAGCCAGCAAATACTGCACTCCTAATATTGACCTGTAGCTGCAAAAGAAGCCACAGTCAAAGGCAACAGTGGAAACAATGCAAAAAGTCAATATATTTGCATTTGCATGTAGCTATTTAGTTGACACTTTTGTCCAAAGTGACATGCAAATATGACAGTTTTTCTGCCACATTTCCTTCCTACCTCACAAGCACACAGCTGTCAAGGAGTCAACTAGGTATAAGTGTGGCTAGGCTTCACTTCTAATGAGTGACCAGTAACAATTGCTAGCTATCATTGCAGCAATAGCTACAATTCATTACAAAACCTTGCAAAAACCTTGGAGTACAGCTATTCAAATCCAATACACCATGATGATTAGGTTCCTATGAACCAAGATCAAAAATAAAAGAGCATCCAGTACTGACAATAGGCCATAACCAAGGATGGTAGATGCGGATGGAGCAGGTCAATGGTTGGATGAGCTAGTTGAGGTGTTCCTGGAAAAGATGGGTCTTGAAGTAATTCTTGAAGGTTGAGAGTGACCAGATATGGATGGGTAGCTTGGTCAACCACTGAGGAACTACACACAAGAGATGTGTGATCAAGTAACACGTATTTTCATGTCGTGGAGGGGTCTTCAGATAGAGTTGACTTGCTGACCAAAATGGGATGTTGCCAACTCAATGGAAGTGGTTGCCTGTAGGGAGACAATGAAGAGTGACAAGGAGGGGTGCAACATGACAGCCAATTGGCCATTTGAATACAAGTACGAAGTGCAGTCTTTTGTGTCAAATATAGAAACAATTATGTATTTTGTACAATATTTAATATTAATAGACTATGTTTATATTCTTAAAATCAAAACAAGAATTTTTTTCTCATGGTTTTTGAGATATCAGAACGAGGTGAGGTGAGGTTGGTTATGTGTTATTTGATGAGCCCAGATCTGCAAGCTTTTATATAATGCTTTTACATAATGCAGTGGATGGTCCAAAACCATTATCAGATAAGTCAGGCAGCCGGGGGGGTCAAATTGCAGTGCCCCCTAAATGCGTATCAGTGTCTGCTGTGAGTAGTTTGTGTAAGTAGTAAATAACAATTGTTATTCAGTATAATCATGAAGGAACTTTTAAATTCCTTTTTCTCTCACTTCAGCACAGGAGTAGAGTGTTTTAAACATCTGTTCAAACCTTCCTGACATACCATGTTCAGACAAGCTCAGAAATTAGCGTCATACTTAGATACATTTAAATCTTTCCCCTGTCTATGTCTTATTCACTACTGGACTTAAATATTCTTCCCACAGAAACAGATGAGTTGTCTGTCTCTCCCATGCGTCTTTCTTGGAACACTCTCTCCCTTAATAGTCAGTTTCCCTATGAAGCTGACTGTTTACATCTCACCCTGCCTTTTCTGACTTGGTTTCTCCATGTGTACACGCTTATGACCAGAATAGTGTTGGTCACGTTCAGCGACATCTCAGGGACACGCAGGTCTGGCAGCGGCGCAGGATGCTGGGAAAGGATCCGAGGCATGGCGCTCAGCTGCAAGTCATCTGCAGGTCGCGAGCAGGCTAGCTGTGACGGAGACCTGAGGAAAGAACTTAATAAATGGGAAACAGAGAGTACCTAGTCCCTTTCTCTGATCTCTTTTTCTCTCTCACCCTCTTTTATGTCTGTCATGTCTCCAGACAACCAGGCTGTGGTGTGAGGAGTAAGCAGGGATTTGGATTTTCAACAGTCTTACAGCTATGCTGCAGATTTCAAGATTCAGGACCTCTGACATGTACAATTCCAGGTCATGAAACCTCTTGTGCTTTTTGTTTTGATTTTTTTGCGCTGACTCCGCCCACAACAGAAAGATTTGGCACCACAAAAAATAAATAAATAAAAAACCAAAACCTGCTCTGCATTACTACTGTCAAGCTCCATCATAAGCCCTGCCGACGCTCTGCAGCAATTCCTCATCACATATTGCATTTCCGTAATATTTGTCTGATTTGTTTCAGGAGCAGCTTGCATATAGATAATCCCACTTTAAGCCCATTTAACGCGGGCGGTAGTAGACGCGAGGAGTGATGTCATTCTGCTCATTCTCCACATTCTTGCCTGCGATTTCCTCAAACCCGCAGATTGCAATGATGGACGGAGCATGCATGTCTCCGCTGAGGCTGGCATTAATAAAGTAAAGCGTGAGGCTGAGGGCTCTCATTCAAAGCCGTGTTTTCGGGCTTGCGTGATGTCAGGTCATGTTTGGTTATTACCGGGATGCTTATCTCACAGTTTATCTTAAATGCCTTCGTCTATCAAGATCCCCCATCTCGTAGATCAGTCCACCCTTCTTTTAAATCTCCAAAGAATACATAAACGTTGACCAAAGATGAACTGGTGAGGCAGTTATCAAATGAAAAGTGTTAGGAATGCTCGTTGAATGACCCTTTCCCTTTGAAACGCAAACAGACACCTCCCTGATGTAGGTGTCTTTCCAGAACACCAAGAGCTAGGCTTTCTTTTTCATTTCTCTGCAGATTTAGTAGAATTGAGCACAGACTGCCACCAGTGGCCTGTGACTGCCTCTGCCCTGCTGGGTGTCTGTGCTGCATGTCAATGTTTTGCTTATGCATGGTCTTATGCATCAGTCAAAGAGTCAAGTGTTAATTTTTGCAGCATGGAAGACCAGCAAAACTCACGACAAGTGAATGGAAGCTGAACCCACCAATAAATTTGGTGTCTTACCCTTTTCTTATGCAGAAAATTGGGCTGTTTTGAAGAGGCGTACAACCTCGTCTGGGTATGACAAAAGGAAAAGTCCAACATTGGCCCCTAAAATACTATCCAATTTTTCTCCTGTGAGAAACACTTCAGCTTGGTAAGCAGTCGTCTTGATCAATGTCACTGTGGGAGAGCTGGCCAATAAGAGTGAAAACTCCACAAGACCATTTATGCAACCGTTGTCTTTGCACTGAAGTGCATGAAATAACTGGCTGTCCAATACACTAATATTACCATACAGTTATTATATTATAATCAGTACAGCCACCTACACAAACTTAAATTCACTGTACAGACAGTCCCCAGGTTACAAACGAGATCCATTCCCAAAGTCTGTCTTTAAGCTGAATTTGTAGGTAAGTAGGAAATGTATAATATACCGTACATAATAATAATAATAATAATAATTAAAGTAACTACATATGGTACTGTACTATAGCTCAAGCCAACAAATCACTGAAGCTGCACAATGTTTTCATGAGCATCAGAAAGTAGTGTGTGACTTTTTTATTACGAATCATTGTATTTAACTCAAATTTTTAATATAATAGGGTTTAGGGCAGTCTGTTGGACGCACTTAACTCAGGAACTGTCTGTACTTTAAAATACATCAGCATAACTCAATCAAAACCATTAGTTAGGCCTAGTTAAAATATACATTTACTCTGGATGGCAGGGAGATAACCAATGTGTTTGAAGGAACTGCATTCTATATTGTACCAAATTCATACCAAAGCTGTCCATGGTTACTTCAATGATAAAAATGACCTTGTCACTGCACAGAAACTTTCCTTGCCATTGCCTCTTCCCTGTGTCACAGCTATGAGGTAGCATCACGATTTGATCCGAACCTGGCCCAGCTCTTCTTTGCATCGAGTAAATTATAATCTCCGCCGTATGTCGTAAACTGTGAGCTTTGCATTTTGAAGCCCTTGTGATTCTGCTATATCAGCTCTCTGCGGAAGGCAGATTTTGACACTTTCACACTGCACCTCGGAGGCTGTCTGCAGTTTTATTGACGGTTGTTTTTCTTTGATTTAGGTTTCCCTTAGTGGTTTTTAGTGTTTTTTTTTCCCTGATATTTACTGCTGCTGTTTTCTTTACTTGACGTGGTCCTGGGTGACTGATAACTAGGCCAAGTGAAGCACCGGGAGCAGGTACTGATTCTCAGTGTATTGACACGAATCGAAAAGCAAAACTCAAGGAAAAACATACAGAAAACCCCCTGTATTTTCTTAATTTAAAGAAAATCACTGGATTTTTAGATTTAAATTTTGAGAAAGGAACAATTTATATTTCTAATAACAATGTACAATAAAAAATTCTACCACATACAAATGTCAGATAAAAAAAATCAATTCTCAGTTACAAGTAGGAGTTACATATAAGGGCAAGAGAGGGAATTTAATATTGGGAGGAACACAGCTTAATAATGTAAATAAAAATGTTTATTTTTTTGGGGGGGGGGGGGGGGCTAATGAAGCCAAGTTTAGTATTGGGGGTAGAGATCTCCACCACCCCTCAGTTCCTATGTCTCTGGAGACATCTCAATGGGGAAGGTTTATGGGAAGCATGTTGGATGATTTCACATATCCCACCCACTATGGTGGTGATACTGTGTCCTGGGTCGCTATCCTGGAGGAAACATCCTCCGTTTATACTGGCATCATTGGCCAGGGCTTAAAAGTATAAAGTACAAAGCTTTTTGCTCTCTCTTGGGGGTTTGGGTGTGAATAATCTCTCATCCATCAATATGTGGCTTATACCACTGAAGGGGACACACATTTGTGGGGATGTAGTTTGTTCAGAGAGTAGGGCCACGAAGCATGGTTGTGGCTACAGGTGGGCAGTGGCCTCCCAAACAGATCGTTTACCCCCCTCCCCAAACTGATTGCCTGCCCACCCAATAGAGACAGACTAAATGTAAACATTTATTAGCAGTTTAGTAGACCCCCCCCATAAGAGCATAGCGACAAGTTTTAAAATGTTCCCCCCACCCCACAAGGTAACAACTGTTACCCTTCAAGAGAACTGAGACCTCTCACTCACTTCAAACACTTCTCACTAAACATACCCAAATAGCCACCCAAGAATGACATCCTTGTAACATCACTGATATAGAGTCTATTAGATTGCTGTTAATCACTATGGAAAAATCATGTGTAATGGAAACAGTAACCTTCCATTATCTGTAACATTAGGTTTTGAAAAAGCATTGATGGAAAAATGTATGCATTACCCTGGTTGTCCTGTAGGGGGAGAATCATCAGGGCCCCAACAGTTGGATCTTTCAAGGTTTTCCTTACTTCCTGTGTTTATGGTGATCAGTATGGAATTGGTACTCCTTATCCTGTGCTGGAAAAAAAATTGCTCAAAGCTTACTCTCCGGCCTGGCCGTGGATGTATACTTGTTTCTGATTGTTAAAGATAAGTGAGGAAACAGCTGAAGGTGATAGACGCACACAGTTGCTGGCTCTGAGTAACCTTTGGGAAATGCTTCTCCGGCAAATCATCATAACCTGTTAGCTGGATACACTGCAGGAGACTAAAGCACTTGAAAGGTTAATAGTCGATTTCCTTTCCCTTGGCATTGATGCAGACATAAATCAGGCAGCTTTAACAAAACTTTAAGATCCATGCTTCATAAGATATAAAAACTAGGAATAATTATTCATCCATCCATCTGTCTTCCAACTGCTATCCAGGACAGGGTCACAGGGAGCTGGAGCCTGGGGCAGAAATCAGCCCGTTATGAGTTTCTATTTGGGAGGTTCCCAGTCCACCCAGGGATTTTGAATTATGGTCATAGTGAATCATGGGATTTATTAAACAACAAAGGGATGATGGTCCAAGTGCATTTAAAAATAAGGTTTAATATGTGCCGCACCTGTGAACAAAAATCCATTGTTTTGTGAGGGCTTTTACTCCAGAACCAAGACCTTCACAGAAGACTTAAAGAAAAAAAAGGATTTTTTTCCACCAGAAAATAAGAAGCATGTGCTCCTTTCTACATTTGTATCTACATTTCCCACTAAATGGAGAGGGCCCTTTAAGGGAAATCCAGGAGATGAGATTCAGCCGACACACTGTTAAAATGCACTTCAGATATTCTGTGTTGACCTCTAGAAAGCTTGGAAGGGGTGGCTACTAAATTCGCCAGAAACACCCAATCCTGTCTAATCCACTGTAAGGCTTAGTTTATTCTGGAGCAAAAAGCACTAACTATTATCCAGCTGGAGATTCAGTACGTGGTCTCCCTTGTTCACATTGACTTCATAGAACACAGCATACAGCCTCCACCAGGCATTGTAGTCCTGCCTATTATATCTATCCAAGCTGAAGAACTAAGCGGTTGGACACTGGCTAAAATGCTTTACTTTGAGTAGATTTATAATCTCACAGTGAGTGCAGCTGTCCAATGTGTTAGCATCTTAACCGGATGGACCTGTTTGATTTTGAGCAAACAATAAGAAAGGTGTTGTTACATAACTCATACCTCCTTTTGTTCAGTTTCTGGATTGCTTGGGTCAGCCTTGATTTTACTCTACACTGGACTTAAAAACTCCTACCAGATTCTCTTATCGCCAAAGGCAGCCTTGTAAAGTCGGCCATCTTTACTCATTTTGGTTTATAAATATTTAGTACAGTTCTGTTTGGTTTGCATGGGGCCCGGGAACATTTTGCTGATTAATGGCCAGCATTTTTCATCCTTGTGTTGCCTGTGCTGATATCATCTCAATTACATCTTTGTGTACAGCAGTGAATGGTGATGCAGTCAGGCAGAGACGCAGAGACCTCACGGCCAATGCTTCTGAAGGTGGGAGGTATGGTTATTTAGGATTTCTCAGGCATGGCAGGTGGATTCAACCTTGAAAAGATCAAACAGCTGTGATCCATGCCTGCCCGCAGCCTCAGTTTGGAAAGCCGGCCTAGTCTGGGTGACTAATTACAGTTTTTTCCCATTTCTTCATCCCTGGCCAGCCCTGTCATAGACATCAACTAGAAAGGGTCCGCAGATCCAGTCCAGGGAACATGCTCCCATCATGCAGTGTTCCTCTCCATAAAGGAAGTAGTTTGTGATAGTCCACATTTTATGCTATCTAACTTTTCCAAATCAGTCATTTTGCAGATACATCTGACAGAAGGTGACCGACAGTGCCATTCTAGAAGGTGGAGAGGTATCAACACTCTATGCTAAAAGTTTTTTGGGTTGGAAAGTACAGCAAAATTTGAGAAGTGTCTTGCATCACATGGCTGGTGCTTACCTTCTTCTATTACATCCAGGGGTGACATTCCCCTGAAGTGAAACAACCCAGAGTAGCTCCAGTATATGAAGGATAGGGTGAGAGCTCTGTGATGTTATTTCCTGGTCTGTGAGATTTCCGGTGGGCCCTGGCTGCAATTAGGTCCAGTCCAGCCTTTACATGCATGTTGATTGAAGTCTCCTGCCCATTGTTACATTTATTATGTATGAATTTGTCTGTTCTTTTTCTTTTTACCCCCCAACCCAGACCACCACCACGATGCCATTCCCGAGAGCTAGCCAATCTGTTTAGTTTATTCTGTCACAATCACACCCACCCCCCCCCCCCCCCCCCCCCCCACCCCCCCCCCCCCCCCCCCCACCCCCCCCCCCACCACCAACCCCCCAACA
>JAAGVU020000092.1:18901975-18912726 GCA_011763525.2 Mormyrus iriodes | reverse complement strand
CCAATGGGAAGCCACTTCAACCACCACCGCTGTGTAACCCCCACCTGGATGATGCGACGGCAGCCATTTTGCACCAGTACGCTCACCACACAGTAGCTAAGGGGGTGAAGGGGCAGGAGAGAATCCACCAATTTTTGATATAGGGGATGATTAGGAGGACAGATTTTTTTTTTTTGAAAGGGCCACAGTGGGCAATAGTAGCCAGGACATCGAGGTACCACCCCTACTCTTTCAAAAGATGCCCAGGGATCTCTTATAACCTTACAGAGTCAAGACTTCGGTTTTACATCTCATCTGAAGGACGGCACCATTTTACAGCACCGTGGCCCGTCACTGCACTGGGGCGTTGGGATCCACACAGACCACAGGATGGACTAACCTGCTGGCCACACCAACACCTCTTCTAGCAGCAACCCAGCTTTCTGAGATGGTCTCCCATCCAAGTACTAGCCAGGCCCAGGCCTGCTTAGCTTCAGGTGGATTACCCAATCTGAACTGCAGTTGGTGTGGACTAGGGGGACCCTGAGCATGGTCCCGTGTGTCGCCTATGGGAGCCCTGGGTATGGCCCTGTAGGTGCCCTTTGGAGGCCCAATGTATGGCCTTTGGGGGGCCCTGGGCGTGGCCCCGTGTGTGGGCTTTGGAGTCCCCGAACTGGCCCCAATCACAGGGCATCTGTGTGTGTTTTCACAGCCATGTTGCTGTTTGCTCTCCAAAGTCAGCCAGCAGGGTGGCAGCAGCAGCCTGTGACAGATCAATCCCATTACTGGTGGCTGCCCTCTCTCCGAGACCCCGTCCCCAAGACCCTCTCCTGTCTGGGCCCGACGCTGGGTATAAACGGGAGAGGTCGAGTGGACCGCGCTGTAACAGGGGGGTGTATGGCTGGTTGCACTCGCATAATTCCCTCATTTTGGGTGGTGGCCTTCGGTGACTTGGCCTTATGAAAGATTCAGGTGGGCCTGCGTGCCAAGGTGTGAGATCACACGGATATGGCACTGTGCTGGTGCTCAGGGGGGGCGGGGGTTAAATTCCACTGCTGGGGTTTCTGGCAGAGTGCCGCAGAGCCCAATCGACCCTGGCTTGGCAGGACATGCGGTGGGGGGGGGGGTGGGTGATGCGCGGGACAAAGACGAGGGAGTGACCTGTACTTACATAAATCTCAGCACCGTAAAAACCATCCTGGTACACCACCCTGTGGACAGAAGAGGGGAGGCGGTGAGCACTGGACAGACTGCCCCACATATGCACTCCCAGTGGCCGGGTACACGTGTGCCGATGCTGTGGGGGTGGGCAGCCGTCACGGCAAAATAAAGAATGACACATCAGAAAGAAAAATACGGTGATTTCGGAATCAAAGAGCAATTTTCTGCTCTATTAGAAGGTGGCGTGCATTTGGCGATCGCCTCTGCGGCGTCATGGAGCCCGCGAGCGTGTCATGTGACCGTGGCAGATAAATCACCCTGCTGAGAAGGAGCCGGCAACTCGGTAATCGGCACAACCCCCCCTCCCTCCCTGGGATCGTGGTGCAGTGCTCTGAAAAGGAGCCCCCACTGCTCATCTAGCGGATATCCGATGCGATGATGTCCCCCCACTGGCTTCCTGAGCCCCCCCCCCCTTAACAACATGGCCTGATAGATCCAGGCCATTTTCTCTGGGTGGGGGGGGGGCGGCTGTCCCCATATCACCTGTGAACAGCCAGCTGCTCCTGAGGGCGTGCATGTTGGCACTGTGCCCGTGCAGTTGCTGGGGCCTTCAGCTACACACAGCAGCGCCCCCATATGGCTGCGCGTGAGCATGCGGGGGCTCCCTGATACGCAGGCGCATCGGAAATAAATATAATGTTTCTTTGTGGGGGGAGGGGGGTGGGGTTTACAGGACAAAGAATCAACAGAATTATGGAAAATGGAGTGTAATAGCACTGCTGTATTTACCCACCCTTGCAATCCCAAGGACCCAGAACCCGGATACTCACGCTCCATAGGCAGGGATGGGCGGTGGTGGAGGGGCGGCACGGAACGTGTTGTAGACAGCGCGACCCCGGCCTCTCAAATGGGCTCCCCGGTATGCCACCGCGGCCCCTGTGGCCGGGTACGGGAAGCCGGTTACTGTGGGGGGGAGAGACGGGAGTCAGGACAGGGAACACACATAGTACAGACTCAACAGCGCCCCCAGAGGCTCCCTCAGCCTCCAATCTGTCATCAGCGTCATGTGAGAGGACAGCATGTGACCAACAAAACACCCAGAGTGCAGCGGGGCCGCAACTGACAGGATGCCACTCAAACAAGTGCTTCGTCAACATGCAAGAAGCAACCGGGGAAGGGGGAGAGCCGCTCTATGCCAGGGAACTTTTTCTTCTTTCAGGAAACCTTGAGAGGCGGCGTGTGGTTTGGACGCGGTCCCACCGTGGCCGTGTGCGAGCGGCCGGGAAGGTGGGAGGCCGCAGTCGGTAAGAGAGACACTGTGCTGGCGAGGAGGTGGGTGAGCAGATGGGCTGCATTGTTGTAGCAGCAGCATCAGCCTCATGTGATCCTTCATCTCACACAGGGACCTCGCCGCCTCTCCCATCCAATTGCAGCTCCTGGAGCTGCCCCCCCCCCCCCAGCGGACAGCTCAGGGTCAACGCTTTTGAACGAGACGACCGGCCTGGGAATCTCAAGTTCACCCCCGAGTTACCTCAGACGGCTGGGTCTTAATTACCCACGATGCCCAAGGTGCATCCAGGTATTTCTCTGCTCTGAACCTGACGGTGTCTCTGAGACGATCTTCTGAACCGACCGGGTGAGAAGATCCCTTCAATTATTCATGGGAACCCGACGGGGCGGGCTGGGCTGTGCACTCCTTCACTTATACATTTATTATTTTACTCTTTTATAAGGAGCGTTCCTGATTAAATTCAACATCTCTCCTAGGCCAGTGGGGTGGTGATCCTCCTCCTTCCAAAAGGAGGTGAAGCTAGGGAGCCCCTCTGTCTCCCCTTGACTGAAATGCCAAGAGCGACACACACACACACACACACACACACACACCTCGCTGGCTGTGTGAAACTTACTGCCGTCCGTCTCCCCGGAAGCCAACGAGAGCCATCCCCCTACCCGCCTGTTCACCGTGCAAGACCCCCCAGCCAAGGCCTCCCTGCTTTAATAAACCTGACAAGGAGACAGATTTGTGGCGCTTTTAAGCGCAGACGTGCGGGTTAACGCCCTGAGCCGTTAACACTCTGCCTCTCCATCAGGGCTGCCGCCGTGCAGAGTCAGACGGTGCCTCCGACCCGCGCCCAGGCACAAGGCAGCTCTGTTTGGGGAAACGCCGAACAGAGAGAGAGCTGGGGATACACTCCCGTCTGAAGGAGCAATAACAGGGCCATGGGCTAAGCCCAGTCTCACTGGCGCCCCCTCTCTGAGGCTCGCACTCAGGTCTAATCTCATAATGAGGCCGTGCCCGATAAAGGCATGCCGATTCAATAATAACCCATCAATCAAACACAGCAAGACGCTTTCCGACACCCGTAAGAGCCAGAAAGGCGACACCCTGGGACATAAATTCCTCACCGCAGTAAAAAAGGGTGACGGTTATTTTTACCGAGCTGAGGAAGCCGGATAAAAGCGGGCTGAGGTGAAAGTGGAGGCTCACTTAAACTGCGGCCCGCCCTGTAAACAGCGCCATTTCTAAAGTGTAGGGGGGGGGGGGTTGCAGCATCCCCATACGACACGGCGATGCTCTTACACCATCTCTGAAGCAATTACGCCCTCGGCACAGGAGGGTGCCCCGTCGCCCCAAATTACAGCCCGATTTTCCAGCAGGCTGCCCTCTCTCAGCTGCGCGGAGATCTGGGGACGAGCACTTAGTCCGGGCACCAGGACATAGAGAGGCAGATTAATCTAATCAAGGGGCGGCTCTTTAATTATCCACCTAAGATGAGCCTCCAACAATTAACAGAGCTATACGCATTAAGGTTGTAATTAGTCTTTTTTTAATTTTTGCCACGCTTTTCAGGAAAATAATCACGTTTCGGCGATTCCCCAAGAAGTTCTATCTAACTCATGGTTGAGGTCACTTTGGCTATACATGGGTATGCTGGTCACATGGGCACGCCTGTCTATTGGACATCCCTGTCATATGGGCACACAGATCACATGGGCTCGCTGGTCACATGGCAATGCTGGTCACATGAGCACACCGGTCACACGAGGACAGGTTGCCCCTTGTGCTCTGGGTCCAGTGGGGCTCAGAGACAAAACTGTAACTTCCCCAAAAGTGTCATCTGTGGACCGGGCAACAAAGACCCTGGCCACTGTTGGCCCCCGGGGGCCCTGTTACTGGTGGGGAAAGGGGTTGAGGTGCGCCAAGGAACTTCAGTGCTCCTTGGAGTTGAACAAATGTCACCCCCATGGGACTCACCAATCTTTTTTGCATATATTTATAAAGCATTACTATTTTTACCACCCCCCCCTTCCCGGCCTCTGCCCTGCCCCTGCAGCCGCTGCTGCTTTGCATTTTAATCTGATTTGCTGCGTTCTGTTCTACACGCTGCCAGGCCCAGCATACACTCACTGGGGGCACAGTCAATCAATCAGCATTAGCCCCCCCTCATTGTCCTTCATGCTCACTCACTCGCCGGCCACGGTGACACAAAGCCCAGCTGAAAAGGCTCCGATTAAACTATTAAGTCTCCCGCTCAGGGTCAGTGCCGCTGCCCTCCTGTCTGCATCCCTAATTCCTCTTTCACTGCTGCTGTTCCCCCACCCCTCTCCCTTTCCAGTGCTGGGAGTCTGGCTGGGCAAGGGTGGGGGGGTTGGTGGCCCGGCCGGGAAGAGGTTAAAAGCGGCCGGTCGCCGGGACTCATCCGTCACTCTCCTGAATGGGATTTGAGGACAATAAACCTGTAGCGCCAGGACGAATGGAGACGGAGTGTGCTGTCAGTGGTGCACGATTTATGGGGCCCAATTTCGCTGATCTCCCACACAGAAAGCGGTGCTGATAAACAGTGATTAATCGCCTTTACATCCCATTTTATTCCGACCCAAAGTATATTAAATGTAGCCATAATTATTCTAGAATAAATCCATGGACCACTTGCTTCTTCTTTTTTTGAGGAGGGTGCTAAAAAAATATTGGGGGTGTAAGGTGGGGTTGAGTTTTTCGTGAGGGTGCGGCTTAATGGAATCGGGTCGCTGTGGAACGAGACCCGGGATCTCAGAGGAACACTCCACCCTCAGAACAGGGAGGAAAAAAAATCTATATCTTCTTTATATTTCACACTTCCTACACGCTCCCCCCCGGGACTCGGCCAAACATATGGCGTCGTTTAGGCTTGGCAAACGTAAAGCGACGCGTTAAGACGACTTGAAAAATTAGCAGCCGATAAATCACGCAACCCCTCGCCCCCTCTCGCCCACCGAAGCCGGCCGGTGGGCCGCGTTTCACCCAATCTGACGGGGAGCAGGGTGCCGGTCAGCCCGAGTGGGATGTGTTTCGGGAGTGCGACTGCATTGGAACTTACGGTGGGGGAGGAGTGGAAGCCAGAGAGTGGCAAGGGGGCGGGAGGTAAAATAAAAATGATAGATGGCTGCTTTCTGTCACGGCCGGTTATTTAGAGGGCCGTCGTAAAGCTGTCGACGGACGAACAGATTTTAGTCTAATGAGCAAAAAGCCGATCCGATAGAGCGGCTGAGATGTGCTCAGCACTTCCAGCAAATGAAATAATGCCGTTTGCTGCTCATTAAGATGCGGGGGGCTCGCGGGACGGCAGGTGATAAAAACGGCACGCGGCGGGAAACCTCGGTGGTGGGGGGGGCGCGGCACAAAAAAGAAGGAGAAAGAGACGAAGGAGGTAAAGTCAACTCTGCTCATTAAACAAGCTGCGAAGAACCGCGAAGTGTGGGGGGGTGTCGTGCCAGACTGCCTCTGCATCCGCTATGGTGCCAAGCCCACAACACCCACAAACTCCGCCTCGCTGGCACCCAAGCGGGGAGAAAGGATCCGACCCTCTTTTGGGAATAAATGGCCGATGCTCATGCGCTCATGCAGGACCGCAGAGTGTGGAAACATGCCGACCACCTTCCCCAAGTCCATAAATGTGACTGACAGCAAGCGATGGAAAGATTTAACCTCCGATGAGACGAGAATTATCTGCAAAATAAAAACGGGCGTCGATTTCATCAGATGTCAGATTATTTCTGTCAGTCTGGTGAGGGGAGACATTGACAAAGTGCTACATAGATCAGGTTAGACTTTGTGATTGAGGAGCTTGGGATGAGGGGTCGAAGGTCATAGCCGACCTCCTTTATCTGAGCATCCGTGGATCGACACCAGAGGAGCACCAATGAAATCGGGGCGTTTCCCACTGCGCGTAACCATGCAACCGTATCCGGGGCCACAGACGATCCCCCGCTTCCTTGTGGACACATATCAAATTCACGTATAAGATTACATTTCAGAAAGGTATCACTTCTGGGTCGGACGATTAATTGTTGCCCCCTCTCGCATTTCAGTCTGCAGCTATAAGGAACGGACGACCCGTCAGGCGTGGGTGGCCGCCGTGCAGGTAGGTGGCCATCTGAGGGAAGCCCAGCGAGGTGTTTACCTGCATAAAACTCGGGCCCATAGACGGCCCCCACCACCGGGTTCAGCTTCCAGCCTGCAGGGGACAGAGTGGGACAGGGTGAGGGTTAATGCTGAAATCATTACCCTTCCTGTTGAAAACGGAAGCTGCTGGAGAATGCGATTGTGGCTTGATGGCAACGGACACAAACGGTGAAAAGAGACCAGCAGAAATGTGTGTGTGTGTGTGTGTGTGTGTGGGGGGGAGGCCAGGGCAGGGGCGGCAGTGGCAGGGGGGGCTCTGTCCGGCCTGTGACAGTGACGGATGGGGGCTGGAGCACGGCCGGGCTCTTCCCCCACTGATGGAGCGCCGAGCAGTGAAATGTCCGCCTGTGTAATTCCCTGCCTGGCTTCTCCCATCAAGGAGGAGTGAGCGTCACCCCCAGACAGGCCCCCCGGTGAAGGGCCTCCACTCAATGAACACTGGCTTTTTCCATTTACTCCAAAACACCTACTCACCCCCCCCCCCCCACACTGGATGGCTGTGGCGTGAAGGGGCCAGGCTCACCGCTGTTAAGCGGGGGGGCGTGGCCCGTATCCTCTGCCTCGTCTGCTTTTTAACTGGCTGCAGGACGCATTACCTGTGCCCCCCCTCCTCCATCACTTCGGCCAATCAAACATTTATATCCCCTTCACATCATAGCCCACGCTGACCTTCCTTAAAAACAATACATATCTCATTTATATTTTGTTAAATGAAATATAAAGTGTTTCCCAGCCCTCAGGTGCTTAATTTCCTGTCTCCCCCCCTTCGACATGACATGGGCGACGTGGGGGCTCTTACCATTCGTGTATGGGTTGGCCACTTTTTTGTTGGTCATTACTCTCGCTGTTGCATTGTTTACCTGTTTTCAAAGACAGAAATCAGACAGTCACCAACAGACTAGTGGAGACCAGCACAGACCACCAGCACTGACGCCATGAGCAGTCAGTCTGACAGGACAGACCACGCAACAATGAATGAATACACACAAAAACCGAACGAAAATAAAAGCACAATGGCAGGGCCGCTCCTGCTGATCGTGGTGGCACTCGTTTGTACTTTCTAGCGAATCCTGCGCCGCCTTTGGCTCGAGTCTCCGGCCACAACCTGCAGACACCCAGCTCTGTGACAGAAGCTGTCTGTGACCTGGTTGTGGAGAGTCTAGCACAGGATTTAAGCTCCGCGGCTGCCGGAACTGGCTAAGCGGCGTCACCTGTGTACCGTTCCCTCACGCGCTGTGGGAGCTACACATGGCCCCCGGGAGCCCTGGACGTTTGTCTAATCACATCGTGTTAGAATTTCACTTAGTATTTCATTTCCAGCTAATTAGCGCTAATGGCTTTCATTTTCGCAGGGCCGGTGTAGGTCATTTTGGCCGCCCGGCCCCGGTGCCCAGGTGCTGCTAATACATTTCAGGAATTATCTTAATGGGCCCGATGCAAGTGGAAAGGGGAGGAAAAACGCTGGAGCCCCCAGTCCCGGGGCAGAAAGATGGAGGCCCCGCTAATGGTTTGCATAAACAATTGGGATTTAAAGTGGAACTTTGACTCCTTAAGACGGAGACTAATTGGGAACATAAATGCAGGCGAGATTTAGTTTTTTTTCTATTGGCTGTAAAAAAAGAAAGTTTGCAAAATATGACTTCAGAACGCGACAATGAAAGTTGGGAAGGTGCCCACATCCACACACACCCACAGACACACACACGCAAAAGAGTTCACAGGACATTAACGATGGCGAACGTCAGACTCAAAGGCATGCATTTCCTGGTTTCAAACACAGGGTAAGATGGGTGAGCTCTGCTCTGATGCCTCAGACGTACAGATGCGGGCAACTCCTGTAATCACACACAAGCAGGATGCAGACGTGGGCATGCAGATTCAGGGGGGGCGGGGCCATTACAAGCAAGAGGGCAGGGTGGCAGGCATCACTGGGAGGGTCAGGTAGGGGGAGGTGGGACGGGGGCAGCAAGAAGTGGAAAAGAAAGAAGGCACCTCTATTTTGCGTCCCTCTACGATTGTACCGTTTAGTTTCTCCCGTGCGCGGTCTGCGTCCGCACTCGTCTCGAAAGTTACAAACCCGAAGCCCTGTGCTCGGTGGTGAGATGTGGGCGGGGCCGGGGGTAGAGGAGAGAGTAAGAGATGGGGGGAGGAAGAAGAGGGGAGAAGAAGACACAGAGCAACGTGAGAGACAGGAAGCTTCGTTCAGTAGCTGATCGGCAGAAATGAGGTGGAGGGAGAGGGTGAGGCCGGGGCGAAGGGGCGGCAGAGAGGGTATGGGGTGGGGCTGGGGGGGCTCCCGACCTGTGACCCGCTCCAAGAAGTGAAGAGTTCATGGCAGATTTTACCAGAGAAATATATTTACACATACAGGCTGTGGAGCCCAAAACAAAAACATACAAGTTTAATGGACTGAATTAAAACCCCACATGATGGGCCTCCCCCAAAGAGACAGATGAAGCCGTCAGGCTGTGGACTCGACGTCGTTCTGAAAGTGAGCGCCCAGAACCCTGAGCGGGTCCTAACCCTCGGCTAATCTGGGATAAATGCCCATCTCCACCATGCCGGCTTACGGACGGGGGACCCACCCACTTATGGGTGTAATTAATATGTGTCGTGGTGAGCGTGTTTACCAGCAGGCCAAGGCCCCTGTGAGCACTCGCTCTCACCGTAAATGCCGCCTCGCTCTGCCATCGGCACCCGCCTCAGTTTCACCTCCCGGATTTGTCACCGCTGACTTATGGGGGACCGGGAGCCCCCCATCCCCCTCCCCCCATATCCAGCACAATCCATTAGATATGCTCAGTGAACAAGAGTGTTGGACAAGCGGCAGTCTTTTGGTGCATATATAGGGGGTGGGCAGGGGCCTGTAATTGCCTGGGGAGATAATGCTTGTAAGCGGCAGAGAGCTCCATGATCTGGTACGCGTGTGTGGGGTCTGCGGCCCGGCGCCCAGCATAAATAACATGCTGGCCGTCCTTGGGGAGCAAAAGATAAAAAATAAATTTAAAACAGAATTGAGGGCAAAATTAATCCTTTTGACATTTTGTGCGACTGCCTTTGCCCCCTTATTTATTTATTTATTTATTTTTTATCATGCACAAATAATTAGCTAACACACGCGGCAAGGGGGCCACCATTTTTCAAAGCAGACAAACATATTGAATGCAAATTGCAAAAGCTTCTTAGAAAATAGATTGTTTATTAATGGTGTGCTAGGTTCATTATATAGCGAGCGGTCCGATGAGGAAGCACGGCGGGTAATAGCTTTGTCGGGGCTGAGCGAGGGAGGCGGCAGCGACTGTGGTGCTTAATCTTATCCGTTAGAGAAAGAGAGCTGAGTGGGGGTGCAAGGGGCCCTGCGGCGAGGCCGAATGAGCTGGGTCATACCATCCCTACCCCTGTCCTCCCCGTATGGTACCCCAGCTCCCCGCAGCCCCGGCTCACTGGGGGGTGAAACCAGGCCTCAAGGGATCCACCGTCCCAGGTTGTGGCCCACGTCCCTGACACATCCTCAGTAACGCAGAGAGCGGTCAAACCCCTTCCCTCCCCTCCCTTCCTCAGTTAAGCACGAAACATCTGTCGCAGGTCCGGGACACACCTCCTGCCTGGCCGGGGCATACGGGCCGTACCAATCACACACACGGTTGGGGAGACCCTGCGTCTGTAGGGGAGGAGTTATGCACAAATCAGAAGAGCAGGTCTGGCTGGCTTACCTTGGATCCCCGCTCGTTAAAAATAATCTCCACGTCTAAGATCTTCCCGAATTGCTGTGGAGAGAACAGAGGAAGAGGAAGTCAAACATCAGAGCAGGACGCGTTCTCGATTTATCGAATACCCGCCGGTATGAGCCACAGGGACGGGGGGTGGCGCTCCGAGCTCAGCACCACGCTGCGCGCTTCCACAACTCCCGTACGCAGATCAAAAGAAGGGGCTCGGCAGCAGTACACCGAAATTTAGCTACTGCTTTTCCCACATTGGTGCAACATGTGACCTTGAAGACCAAAAAATTGGCGGGAAAATTGTAAAACTGTGAACCAGGGGGCGGCCTGTTAAGACCAGAGTGAATGGGTTACTCCGGCGGTGGGTGAAGCAAACAAAGGGGGCGGGCGGGGGAGGTAGGGGGGTGGGGGCTGGCAGAGGCGCACAGAGAACGAGGGAGGCACTCTGC
>JAAGVU020000092.1:18881284-18892953 GCA_011763525.2 Mormyrus iriodes | reverse complement strand
ATCATGTGATCGTCTAATTTGTGACTAAATGGATTAATCGGAATGACCACAGAACACAACTGGTGTTATGCAGGTAGATTTATCACAAGAAAAACTAGTCGATGCTGACGATTTTCTGTAACACAGGGCAATGTGTAAGGGTAGTAATGGCTAAAATGTATTATGCTTGATACATAATTAAATATGCAGTACAGTATAATTATATAATAAATAGTGAGGAGCCTGCAAGTAGCACTAATAGGGCTAATAATGTGTGCATTAGCTGGCATTAAAAGGCAAAGAAAATGCATATTTCACCCTAACAACGCGACAGAACAGAAAAAAAAGGGGAAACAGCTACGTTAGCGCTAATGAGGCTAATGCGATTCATCAGGGCCGGTGCTGACGATGTCAGGTGTTACGGGTTGGTTTTTCCGATGCCAGCTGCTAACTGCTGTCCTCAGCTAAAATTAATATGAAACAGGAGATGTACCCCGGTGCCCCTCTCAGCCCAGGCGTACCGTGGCCCTGTCTACGTCTAATTAAGTGGCTAATTAATTATTTTGCTGCTTAGCAGTGGCTTGTATCCAACAGGGACTTGTGCAGCACCCTGTCCTATGGTACAACAGCAGGTTCCTTACATCACTAGTTTTGCTACCACGCCCCCCAACCCCAGTGACCTCTGGCCTTGCCGTGAACCTCTCGGCTCCATCTGGGACTCCGACCCGTCCTATCCTGTTTGAGCCCGGCGGGTCGGACACGCTAGGACACGCTGGCAGGATGTGGCGCCGTGGCGAGCATCCAAACAGGGGTCCGGTGTCTGCAGCGTGGTCACATGGTCTGTGTGTGTGTGTGTGTGCATGTGTGCGCAGCCCCCCCCCCCCCGCTGGCACAACCTCAGTACCACTGCTGGAACACCAGGGAGAATATGAAAGCCTCTATGCAGATGAGCCGGCCACGTGCCGCCGAGTGCGGTGGCATTATTGATCGCTGGAGGGGTTTGGCCAGGCAGAGAGTTAGATCCTTTAAAGATCTCTAACCTAGCGCTGGATCCACAGCCCGTCCTCGGCTCTTTGAAGCCCCCCCCCAGCCACAAACAGATTGGAGTATCGCGGCTCCACCATCTGGCTGCAGAGGGCGCCGACGCCGAGTAGGGTGGGCTGGAGTGCCAGGTAGGTAGAAAGGGCTTAACGGAGCAGTAATTGCTCGCTGGGCTGCCCCCCCGGGGAGACCCCCACGCTCGGGAGCTGGAACCGCGAGTGCGCACCTCCCAACATCCATCATGGGGATCGCCGCCAGTTGCCCGAACACCGAGCTGGCAGAGCCGCAGTTACCGCCAGGTGTGAGGGAGAGGGGCCCGGCGAGGCAGGAGGGGGCGCTCCTGTCAAAAACACTGCCATCACGGCCAAACGGAGACTTTACGGACTATGGATTTAAGGACGAGAAGGGGGCAGCCCACAAGCTCAGTGGCTCGATCCAAGGTGCTCCATAAAAAAACCCATATTTTCTGGTCAGCAAAATCTACAGAGAAATGGTTTCCCAGAATGGCTTCCACACGTTTTAAGAATGTTAGTGTTTGGCGAACCCTCCTATTCACAATGGAACAAATAGTCTTGATTGCGTTGCTAAAACGATTGCGGAACTGGAGTTAGACCTGAGAGGTAGTGATAAAGAGGGTGGGAGAGAAAAAGGAAGAGAGAATGAGAGAGGGAGTGAGAGGGAGTGAAATAGATGGTGGGAGGGAGAGAGGAAGTGAGAACGAGAGAGGGAGAGAGAGGGAGTGAAAGAGATGGTGGGAGGGAGAGAGAGGAGGTGAGAACGAGAGGGGGAGAAAGAGGGAGAGAAGGAGTGAGAATGAGAGACGGAGAGAGAGGGATTGAGTACGAGAGAGGGAGGGAGAGAGGGATTGAGAACGAGAATGGGAGAGAAAGAAAGGGAGTGAGAGAGGAAGAGAGAGGAACACTCTCACGTGGGGCTTTTATTTAATCGCCCTGTTGGTGGCTCCGCCCCCAGCTCATGCTGCTAAGAAGCCTCCAAACGGGGGTTCACTTTCACCATTTGCCTTTTAATTTGTGTTAATTGCATGTTAATTATATTGCAGCCTGCATGTGCTGCATCTGTCTTTTTTCTGCAACCCCCTCCCCCCCCACCCCTGAAGCACCATGGAGTTAAAAAGTAATTAAAAGTCCTCCTTTTTGCTTGGGGAGGGTTGCTGGTCTCCCCCAGCCATGGTGCCAGGTTGCCATGCCGATTTGGGGTGTGGGGTGTGAGGAGTGATCTTGCTCCATCCTCATCCCCACGCCGCCCATCTGAGGCCTTCTGTGGGCCCGGCTTCTGGCACCAAAATCCTAAGGGACTGCATTGCCCCCATGCTACGACGGTATGTGCCATGCCGCCTTTGGCTGGATGGCAACGAGTGTCACGAGTATCCAGAATGCTGTGGCACTCCTCTCATACTGCCACGGGGTGGGTGAAACGCTCATCCTGGGCGGTAACCTCCCCCGTGCTGCACCCAGACATTAAAGCATAGGGGACCCCCCCTCCCTCTAACACGCCCATTCAGTGTTATCTGCAAATCGCCCCCAAAGTGCTCCGCTCAGCACTTTCCCCCAGAACGGCTCTACAAGCACATAATTGAAACTATCTGATTGGAAAGCTGCCAAGCAGGTAGATTACATCCGATTAGGGTGATACCAGCGCTTCACTTAAAGGGATTAGGCTGAGCGCCTCCACTTTATTTATTTATTTTTGCCCCCCCCACGAAAGGAGCAGTAGACAAACCTTTTCTTTCACCTGCCAGGGGTAAGTGCGGGAGAGAAAAAAAGACTCCTTCCTGAGAAATTCTCTCAGATAACTTAATAGTCTGCCTGCATAGTGGTCTGGACTGAAATGGGCTGCTTTCCCTCTTTTTTTTTTACATGGGTTAGCCATTGTTAGAATGTCATTCCGTTTAATGAGTTTCCCTTTACACTTAAACCCAAATTCCTGGAAGAAAAGACAATTACTCTGGGGCGATCAAACAGGGAGTGGAGGCGCCCGGAGTCTCGTTTTGTCGGCCTGCGGGGGCCTCCTAGGCCCCATGGTGACTCCTGGGAGCTGGAGAATTAAAGAGCTCCCTCCAGAGGATGGCTCCGGACATCAGAGGGCAGCGGCACAGCATTGGCAGCAAAGGTGCCGCACTTGCCAAAAAAAAAGACAAAAAAATTAAAAATCAAAGGCACACACAAGGGGTGATAAGGAGTCCTCATTTGCTTTCTGTGACCCGCTAGAATCTCCCCCATATGTGGTGTGTGTGGATTAAGGCCTCAGAGCAAGCCAGGCTGTCCTAGACATCCCCAACCCACACTCGCCTAGTCATCTGAACTCCAGATACCAGAAGCTTGCTTTTTTTCCTTTTTTACGGAGCTCTTGGGCGCCTCTTGCCTCTCGCTCATGATTTGAAGGAAAAGTTCGGTGCTTTCAAGTGAGGTCGTCTGAACTCGGGTGTCAGAAGGCTTCAGAAGTCGAGCCTTGGACAAGGAGTGGAGTGTCCTGGAGGACGGCTAGAGAGGCAGAAAAGGAGGGCAAGAACCCCCACACTCGCCGCTCGTCCTGCTTTATTAAACACAGCTACTCAAAATTCCTACAAAATAACTTTTTTTCCTCGATTCTTCAGCCTTCAAGTAAAGAAAAAACAAAAAAAAAACGGAAGATTATTAAAGGGGTGAGCTGTACGCTCACTGTAAGTGCTGATCTGGTCGCATGCGATTTTCCCGACGCGCACGGTAATCAAAGGCGAATCTTGCCGTCTGACACCAGAGCAAACAGAGCAGTGCGCCATTAAAGCAGGGGGGAGGGGTGGCTCCAGCCGGGGATCAGACCTCTGCTGAGGCTGCACTTTTTCATCTCACTCCCATCAGCGCCAAGAGAGAGAGGGGAGAGAGGGAGGGGGAAGGAAGGCAAGAAGGGGCAGAGAAGAACAGAGAGAGAGAGGGAGAGAGAGTGAGGGGAGAGAGGGAGGGGGAGGGAAGGCAAGAAGGGGCAGAGAAGAAGAGAGAGGGAGAGAGAGAGGGGCAAAGATGCAGTGATGGAGACAGGGAGAGAGGCAGAGAGAGAAGAGGGGGAGAGAGAAGCAGAGAAGGAAACAATAGGAGGGGAAAAAGAAGGAGAGAGGGAGAAAAAGCAAGGGAAAGAAGCAGAGAAGGAAACAATGGAATAGAAAAAGGAGAGAGGGAGAGGGGCAGAAAAAAAGGACAGAGGGAGAAAAGCGTAAAGGAAGGGAGGGTAACAGAGGAGACAGAGAGAGAAAGAGATAGACAGAGTGTGTAAGAGAGGGAGAGCAACAGGCAGTCAGGGACGTGGTTGCAATGGTGGACCTGGGGGTCTGGACAGTGTCCTCCACTGTAACAAGAGAGTATAATGGGGAAGAAGCCGGTGGCGGCAAGGCCAGAGTTAAAGTGAGGCAGCCTGGGGGGCATGCTGGCCTGGAGGGGCACGACAGGAAGGGCCTGTTATAAATTCCAGCTCCCAGGTTCCCTAGCACCCAGGCAGCCGCTCCAGCAGACGCTTAAACGCTTGCCGGTGCTCCCTCTCCTCTGAGGTGTCCATTAAGCCTGAGTGGCGGTGGGGGGGGGGACTGGTGTAAATTAAATTTAACGGCAAATTGAAAAGATGGCAGAGGAGAGAGTCCTATCTGGAAGTGGACCGATTCTTCTGCCTTTTTTTCCCCGCTCTCCACCGCTGCCCCTCCCCCACCCTGTACGCTTAAAAGCCCCACGTTTGCGAAAGGCTTCAGAATCCAAAGAAATTGCCTCTTGCGGCCATAATTCCTGAAAAGTAAACATTTGTTTGCCGTTTGGCTCTGATTTCACAGTTAGATCAGCCACTGTCTCCATGTCTGGGGGCATCACGCGTTGCAGCTGCACCTCCTACCTGCTGCTCTGACAGCGGTTAAAACACCAAGATCCTCTTATCTAAGGCTGGTTAAAAGTATCACTTCCGGCGCTGTTAAGAACGACCCAGTCACTGAGCGGGGACAGTTTCAGGCCAGTGCGCCCCATGTCTTTATTGGTCTGTGGCTAATGGGCGGTGGGGTGGAGCTTATTCGGGGTGGGGTGGAGCTTACTCAGGGTGGGGCGGAGCTTACCGGTACCGTCGTCGTGCCAGTGAGGGACGGCGTGCTGCTGTCGGTGCCCGGCGGCTCGCTGTGCGTCTGTGTGGGCGTGTAGATGGTCATGGCGTGCTCGGGCACCGTGCTCTGGCCCGTGTAGTCTTGGGCGGGGTGTGGGTGCGGCGCCGCGTACTCCGCCGGGATCCCGTTCTGCGGCGGAGGGGGGAACTGGGCAGGCGGGTACGGCTGGGCCATCGCTTCCGGGGGGGCTGTGGCCTCCTGGTTACCCTGCAGGGGAACAGGAAGTTGGTGGAATCTGAGGCACGTTCCAGAACATTGAGGCCAGCAGGTGCGAGGGCCGGGAAGTGGAGTGAGAAACATCATGGTGGACTACGAGTATCGATCTGCAAGTGCTCCAGGAAGAACCCTTCAGACTAATGAAATGAAATGATCCCCCGGGGATATCGGCAGGAGCCTCTGCTGGCTGCTATCTGAGTGAGCGTTGTTTCTTTCTGTCGGCGGAGAAAGGCTGAACCCTCCGGATCAGATACGCTGTCTGTGCGTGTATTATCACCCACTGGCTGCTGTGGCTCTTCTGCTAATCCATAAACTCCACTGCTACAGATAACAGAGCAACCCTGAGCATCAGCAATCGACAGGTAAAGCCAAACTTACTGTAGCACCTCACTAACTTAGGCACCGCTAGAAAAATTTACGAGGTCGTTTCGGCACAAGCTGGCAAAATAAAAACAAGTTCCAGCTCTTCACGGAGGAACAGGAGATTTGTGGGGAAGTGGCCTAATCCTGCGACTGGCGTCGCCGGTGCGGTGGGGCCCCATCGGAGGCGTCAGACGCCCCTTGCGGCTACGCTGGTCAGCGGTGTCGGGTTTCCCCGTGATGCTCACCTCATGTCCCCCAAAACCTTTCTAATTAGACAGCTAACCGGTACGCTCAGCTAGTTTGCCACGAGTGGAGGGAACATTTTACTAGCTGAGCAAAGAACAGGCAATTACTGCACATATACTTAACTGGCTTCTTCTCTCTTTTTTGAATCTGCTGCAGTACAAAATAGCTTAAGCTATAAAGTATTCCCCCCCTATATATATATATATATATACTGTATATATAAAATATGTATATGTGAGTATATATATTACTGGATTACATAACATGCAAGTGGTAAGAAGTGCATGTCCGTGGACACTAAGGACGACGCTGTGGACGGGACGGTAATGTGATATATGTTCTGCTGGCGTTCACCGTCATATAACTCATCGCCACGTCAGGGGGATGGGGGGGTTATATTGTTACCATACCATCGAAGAACAGCCCCCGAATGTCTACCAACGCGATAACATGGACTAAATAATGAGGGAGGGGCCCAGCTGAGAGTGGACAATAAATATAGATGACAGAGAAGTGTGTGTGTGTGTGTGTGTGGGGGGGGGGGTGCAGGAAATGCCCCACAGGAAGGTGATTTCTGTGCACTGATTTCAGACGCTGACTGATATACATCAGTGCAAAGACACGGCGCGCGAGTAACATTCAGTGTGAGTGGGATTATCCAGCGGGATGGCGGTCTTTAGCGGAAATCCCTCTAAGAGCTACTCAGCTTTGTGTAATACGCCCGTGTTGTGTCCCGGAGCACAGACAGAAGGTACAAGATAACAGGCTTTGAAATGAATTTCAAGTTAATTCAGTGCTTCAAAGTAAAAATTTGTGAAGCGTGTGACAGTTAACTGGAACTATTTTTTTTGGGGGGGAAGGGCATTCCCCTGCCCCCCCTTCTTTGGTGGAGAAAATTAACGCTGTCCTGCAAATGAAACAACTTGGGGAAAGGGGGTATCATATCACGTTTCAGGGCAGATTAGAGAATTGCTTGATCATTATTAGGCCAACACGCTTTATTTTGTAGAACATCGCTCGATAGCTTCACGGGGCTGGAACGAGAAGAATCTAAATCGCTCTCTTGGCAAGCGCCGGGCAAGAGATCAATTAACTGATAAATTTTTGATTATAACCTTTGATTTAAATTACAGGTTTCTAATACTAGCAGCTGTTTCCCTTATGTGGGGTTTCAGACCCTCTACAATCCCAGTCACTGTCTCCTTCACTCGAGGTGTCAAGGGGGAAATGAGAACCCCTCCCCACGGCCCCCAACCCTCCTGTGGTCAGTGGCGGCTTCCATGCGCTACATGTGACAGTGTCCCGTCGCTCCGACAGTTTGATTTTCCCTTGTGGGTGGGGTGGATGGTTACTGACACTCTGTGAGTTCTGGGGTCGGTCCTGCTGTTGGTGTGTGATTGCGGGGGTGGGGCGGGGGCCGGGAGCTGGTGTTTATGGGGTGAAGGAGGGGGCAGAGACGAGAGACGAGGCTGCTCCATTGGGGTTTTATTTGAGGATATTAATCTAACACAAACATGGGCCTGCCCTTCCAGCATGAAGTGTGACCCTTGGCCAAGGAGCCCAGATATAAGGCAATAATCTCTAGTCATGGGGGGGAGGGGGTGGGCTTTTAATTTTATCATCTGGAAGCCAAGAGCTGCATGGACCACAGTTCTGAAAAAGCTGGTGAACATGTGACAGGTTCAGCTGCATTGCATAGACTGACATTAACACACAGATTAATACATGGCATTATGTAACAGTTCAGCCCTGGAATGTCCCACAATTTGCTGGGGCGGCCCAGAGGTGGTCACACCTGACCTGGTATTGGTTAAAAAGCATAACCGATAACAGACGTCGTATGAAAACCCGCCCACGTCTACAGTCACATTCCCTCTAGAATTCAGCCCTATAGGTATCAGTACCTGCAAGCCTCAGCATTCATTCAACGACCATCACTATTCAAAGACCCTCGATCGATGTACTCTATAGACACAGGCCCGGCTCGGTTACAGTGCTACGCAGGACCAAGTGCTGTATGGAAAAAAAATCCCACGATTCGCTTTAACTTCATCCGAAAGTGATCTCTAGGAAATAACAAAAGCTCTGTTTTCATGTGGTGGGGAAAAAAAGTTTGAAAGTCTATATTTGTGTAGTAAACACAGACATTTTTAGGTGTGGTGGTGTCAGTGAAGTAGTTCACTGTCCTGAAAACAGTCTGTCCAGTATTTTTCACACTTATCCAGAAACAATCTAATTTCTCCAGCTCCTAGAGTTATTTTCAACTACTATTTGAGACAAAACAGGACATAAACATGGAGGAAAAACGGACATTATTACAATACGAATGCAAGCAGAGTGGCTAATTAGGAAACACCCCAACAAACACCCCTTTAGACAGTCAAGGAGGCTGCAAAGCAGGGAAACTGAGAAAGAAAACTTATATGAAGTAATTTGTCTCTTATCCTTTCATGTACTGCTGAAAGACACGGCGTGTGCAGGGTGAGAGGAAATAAGGAATTTCTCTCTGCGTTATTGTTATTAGCATTTTCCAGCGACTAGGCAGCATTAGCTTTCATGCTGCACCATCAACGGACTAGAAAGCGCTTCTGTTTAATAAGAGTGCAGAGAATTGCATTAATGTAAATGTAGTGGAAACAATGAGAGGCACAGCCATTGACATGTTGGCAAACAAATGAGACTGTCCTCTCAATTAGGGAAATGCTCCATTATCCAAATGAAAAAGCGGTCTGTCGGACAGGCTTGGGGGGAGAGTGCTGGGCCCGCTGGGGCCGTGTCGAGTCCCAGGGCCCGGATCAGAGGCTGGCTGACCCCCCCAGCCCAAATGGCTGCGACCTGACTCCAAGTTTTCAGCAGCCACCCTCTCCCAAGTGCCCCACCCTCCAATCCCCCCCAACTGTCATTCTCCATCTGCTACTCCACCATTTCTCACTACTCCCCCCACCCCCCAGCCATTCACCCCTCCATAAACCGCCTGTCTTTACTCCTAAACAGCGAAACGGGAGCGGGAGAGTGCGCCATAATGGCCATGGAGTCTTGGCTCAGCAGCTCGAAAACGGAATGTTCTGGAAACATCAGCGTCGGCCAGCCCCCTGATGCCCTGGATTCCGCCTGGCCGCCCAGACTCCCCTCTGGGCAGGGCAAGCGGCTGCCCACGAGGTTCCTCACCAGGGGGCTGAGGAGGGTGGCCCTCGCGACCAAGAGGGAGAGCAAAACCAAAACGGCAGCGGATCACTGTGGTGTGTGCCGGGGGTGGGGGGGGTGTTGATTTACAGCCTGCAGCAGCGGCCGCCCGTCCTTTACAGCTGGGAAATGGGCTGCCTGCCCGCTAATGTGCACCACCCATCACCGTACACTTGTTGACAAGCCTCGGCGAAACAAAGGCAGCCGGGACGGGCGCGTGTAAAAAATGGCACCCGGCACCCTTTTGTGAAGCTGGAAAAAATTGCTTGCCTTGAAGTTTTCTTTTTAATAAACCTAAATCAGAAATTGATATTTAATATATCTCTGCGGTGCCCGGCGCTACGTTTTAATGCACTCGGCACCCTTTTCTCCCGGTTGTAAAAAATGGCGCCGTGCACTCGTGGCAACACAGGGATGTTATGAATGTGGAGGAGAGGGGAGTGGAGGCTGAAGAAGCTCGATCAATGTGACTGCGGCTGATACACAAAAAAACATGCCCAGATCCTTGTCGACAAATTGCGCTGGTAAATGATTTCTGCTATGAGCTAAATCATATTATCAGCGCCTCTATCATGGGTGCACCCCCTGCCCCCCCAGCAGCCGGCCTGCCGAAACGGGGCTGCGAATCCCAGTCAACGCACACTAAATTAGTTTATTTCCCTCAAGATGGGAGGGGGGGGTGCTGAGGGCAGATGATAAGAGAAATAAAAAGCAGCCCGGCTGAACAGTTCGGACCGCCCCTTTAACCCCTTCTGCCAAGACAACTCATGCCAGGGTCTCTCCGCGGCCATCCCGCCTCCATTTACTCGAGGTGGACGGGGAGTTCACTTTAATCCTGGATGATGGGGGGTGGATTTTCAGAGCCATGCTGTCGGTAGTCGATACATGCTGAATTTACGGAAACAGGCCAGCGGTCCTGACCACGGGAACGCGGAAGTGAAGTGGGTCGGAATGCTGCGCAGAGCGCGCGCGTAGGAGGCGCCATGCTCTGCTCGCTGAAGCGGCAGTGCCGCGCGGACGTCATGGCGGGCCTGGCTTCTGCCCCCGTGCCGTCAGACTGATGGATGGTGTCACGTGGCGTCATTTATGGGGGCGGAATGGATGCGAGGGCTGCAGCTCATGCTGTGCTAGCTGTTATCTTTAATCTCGGCAAACGGAGTTCAACATCACCCCACCCTGTTTTTACTGTTTGGCCAGTGTTAATAAGAGGGGGCAAACGGTGTCTGTGGGGTATGAGGAAAGCAATTAATTCGGTGTTTAACAAGGCCGGCTTCCGCATCGGGGCCCGCCTACGCTAATTAAATGTGTTGGTGTGCAGGTTGGCCCTGGGCACCGGAGCCCCGCCTGTGAGATCCAGTAGTGCAGCCACCGTTGGGGGGGCTGGGATAGCGTGCTGCAGTCAGCCTGGGCGTATCGATCTCCTCTCGATGGAGTGCCTGCGCAGCCCCTGGCCCTCACCCCCCACCCCAGTACTCTGTTGGTGTAAATTGGATTGAAAACCTTACTTAGGAAATCATTTCCAAGCAGAATTTTGTTTTCCAATCATACAATCCCTTTTTCCTACCCCCCCAGAACAGGCGGGGCAGACGCCTCAGGCATGGGTACGAGGATCCCCGCTGCTCTCTCAGCCAGCCGGATCTGGATCATGAGCCTCTCCCTAACGTGCCCCTTACACACATCAATGAGACCACGGTTCTGTTCCCCCCAACTCGTTTAGACCCTGGGAGAAGGGGCCATGTATAGTGAGGGCCTCCTGCTGAACAGTGACAAGGTGCTGCCCTCCTAAAGCCCCTGGCAATGGTGGCCTGAATCAATGCCTTGGACGTCTAACTGGCCCTAACAATCTCTCCCAGGAGGCTTCAGGGTCTGTATTTCACAGGTAAGGTTCTGAATAGCTACAGGGCCTGTATTTTATGGGTAGAGTCCTAATGAGATAAGCCAGTCATCCACGCTGGGCTGAAATCCAACATGGAAACTGATATCCGAACAGCCACTTCACTTGCATCCGCAGCCCAGCAAGGCCACATCACTGTGGGCCAAAGCCAATGTGGAGACACTCTATAAGTCCTTCTGCAGCAGAGTCCAAGCTGAAGCAGCTCTGACCAACCCCGGGCCTCGAAAGAGCAGGCCCCAGCTGCCACAAGCTCCGGTTTGGTGGCAGCCCCTGAGCTCCTAGGTATTTAAAATACGGTGGAAGTGCTCATTTCCACAGAGCCCATATTGACTGGAGTTTCACCGTACCAGGAAGAAATCGAAAGGAGCAAACAGAAAATTGGAAAAACTGTTTTCACAACTACAAGCAGCACTGTGAAGCGTCCTGATGGAGATGCAGCCCTCATTCGACAAACATATCGCTTCTGAGTATCACCATCGCCCTGCTGCCCCCCCATCCTGCTCTCAGGTCACTCAGACGGTGCCAATGTGAGACACCGTTTCCCAGCCTGTACTGCCAACTCCCACCATTAAATGTTTTTCTCGGTTCCATTCTGTCACAGTATCACTATTCACGCAG
>JAAGVU020000092.1:18868857-18879451 GCA_011763525.2 Mormyrus iriodes | reverse complement strand
CTTAGTTTAGTTTACGTCGCGACGACGCATTACGTTAAGGTGACATGCGGGATTAGGCGGGGGTGCACAGTCACCTGGAGGCATTGTACTGAGGCACAAAGCGAAGGCAAGAAGTGATTCCAGGGTCCAAAAACGCGCCTCCTCAGGCCCCATGAGGTGGCCCTCTTCCCCTGCACCCACAGCATTAGCGGTGAGATCTCCACATTCACTCCTGCCTTTTGAACATCAAGCTCTCATACCCAGAGCTTGCAGTTGGTGCCATTCCCCGTACATCTTTCTAATCCGTCCCATGAGGCACAGAGGAAACAGGCGGGGGGCGGGACGCAATTCCCCAAGACCGGCCTGCCCCTCCTGGTCATCAGTAAGGGACGGACAATTCCTCAGAGCAGCCCGTTTGGGTCACCCCACTTCGGCAATATTCATATTTCAGTGAAGCTCGGGAAAGTCACACCTCACTCGCGGCACTGACGGGGGGAAAAATAATAACCCAAAACAAAAATACCTCCCACACATTCTTTCACAGATTCCCCCCCCCAATAAAAGCCCCCACTGGCACAGCAGCCCCCACCTGAGCAGCTTCATAACTCTCCCCCGTCTAATTCATCCTGTCCCCTGACAGCAGTTTTTAATAACTTTTATTAATTAGAGCTGTCGGTCTGCTTGTCGCATGGAATATTATTTTATTCAGGGGCCATTAGGCTGTCCCGCTCCGCCAGCGCGCCCATTCCCCACCGGTGGCGGGGTGGGCGCGCCCATCTATAACTCTGCCCACCTCGCCGCTAACGGCCACGTCGCGGCGCCGATTAATCCGCGCCCAGCTGACAGCCGGAGGAATGGAGTTCCAGGCACCTGAGCAGCGCACGGCCCTGCCTCACACCCCAATTTATAGCCTCAAACAGCCCAGTAGAATTATCAGCACCGCTTTATTTATGTGGCCAAACTCCCACTGCCTTTCCCTTCCCATTTCTGGCATGACTATGTTGGATAACCAGGGAGGCAGGGTGGCGGGGCGGGCAGTCGCACAGCGCCGGGGCCGGCGCTCCGGCTCCTGTCCCTGGGAATTCCGGTTTCCCCCTGTGTTGCAATAATATGCACTTATGGGAATTAGAGTCTCGGAAATGCCCTTTGTGAGTGTGTGCGTGCGTGCGTACAAGTGTGTGTGTCCTGCAATGATAGGTATCCCATCCTGA
Source organism: Mormyrus iriodes (assembly GCA_011763525.2). Taxonomy (NCBI): domain Eukaryota; kingdom Metazoa; phylum Chordata; class Actinopteri; order Osteoglossiformes; family Mormyridae; genus Mormyrus; species Mormyrus iriodes. The sequence continues at coordinate 18,878,261 of JAAGVU020000092.1, read as the reverse complement.
GGGTCCCCAGCTTTGTGACCTCTAGGGTCCCATTCCAGTCCCCCCAATCCAGAGAGCCCGTACCGGATAAGTGGTCGGAAGATGGATGGATGTCTGATATTCACCACTACCAATGAAACGAGCCTCAAGTCATTATGCGATGGTACAGCTATAGTCAGTCTGACGCCGTTTTGCCTCAGCATCTTTCACTTCACATCTCCTCGCTTACGTAAAAGCCCGCGCCCACGACCCCAGGAGTGACATGTGAGCGGGTAGCTCTGGCAGGCCGCGGTGTGAGCGCCTGTGATATCCCAAACCCCTTTGTGTGGGACACCTCTGAAACGCCGACCCTGCAATCTTCAAGGAGCAGTTTGTCTGAAATCCCAGAAACACCATTCACTTCCATAAGTCCAAATTCCCTGTAAAATACACTCCATTTGAAAGCCATAATACAGTCATAGAATTTGTAAAAAAAAAATAAAAAATCCCTGTTGAAAGAGCTGCTAATTGGCCGTTTTAATTTGCATGCTGCATAAATGTGTATTTGTATCTGGCACCAATTATGCCAGCCTGTTCATCAACAGTGTACACTAATTGCCCTCTAATTGAAAAATCCAATAAAAGCGTTAGTAACAGCCAAAACCAGGGGGAGATGCTGCGCTCCCTGTGATTGCATTCACAGCTTGACAGAGCCAATCAAGTCTTCATAAACTTTAAACTCACTTTCCCTGCTTATTTCTGAATGCATTAGCAATGGTTTGCTATACCTGCCACATTTCGCACTGTCCCTCTATCATAACAAGAGGGTGACGTTTCATCCTGACTACTGTCAACGGGGCAGGGGCGTACCTAAAAATTCTGGGACCCCCTGACAAAATATCACCTTGACCCCCCCACCCCACCTCCCTCTCCCAATTTTACGTATCATTTTACACAATCAGGGCCCCTGTCAAGTGCTGGGCCCCCTGAATCTGCCAAGAAGTCCAGGCCCCTATGACAGTGTTTCCCAATCCGGGCCTCAAGCAGCTGCAGACAGTCCACGCTTTTGCTACCGGGAGCTGGGAGGGAGCAAAAATGTGGACTGTCTGTGGGTCCCTGAGGACCGCCTGGCAAATACTGCCCCACAACACCCCTGCACTGAGGACGCTTGAACCAGACCCTTGTTGTCACATCCTGAACCTGTATATCACTTGGTCCATTCATGATTTCTCAGTCACATATGTTATAGGAAGGGCGACCCAGTGGCTCAGTGGGAACCTCTTTAGCCTCCCACTTGCAGGAATGGGGGCTGGAACTCCACCTAGCTGTGTGTGTGTGGGGTTCACATCCCCATTATCGTGCTGGTCTCCATCAGATGCTCTGGCTTCTCCCCATAGTCCAAAGGCAAATGCCTAAGTAAAGCGATGCCTGTAAACCGTGTGAGGGACCGGTGCCCCCTCCAGGGTGCTCCCTGCCTCGCACCCCAGCATAAAACCACAGGCCTGGATAAGTGGCTCTGGGAGATGGATGGATGCAAAATAAATTCTCTCACAAAACATTCAAATTCGAACCGTATCAGTCAAGAAGAAGAAGGAAGCGAATGAGTTCCCCGCCTTTAGCCGCAAAGCCCGGTCGCGCTACAGCCCAGCCCCACCCGCACAAGCACCCCTCCCCCAGCCCCGATGTCACTGTATCGCCGCAGAGACACTGCACCGTCTTCAGCTCCTAGACAGCACGTTGTTCTGTTGTGGAAATACAATATTTTGATTAATTTCACCTGACAACAATTTCATGAGGCGTCCCCACAAGACATAATGAGACGTTCAGACGTGTCCCTCAAAAAAAGCATGTGCACACGCAAACACACACACACACACTCACACACACACACACACACGGAGAGCCCCTCTTCCTGCAGCGGGCTCAGAGACATTAACCTTCTTCTCCAAATCTGATTGGCCGGCATCGGGTTCCTTTCTACTGGGACAGCCGGTGCTGATGGAAATGCGGGGGAATCTAATTTAACAGCTCAGCAAGCAGTGATCACGAGCAGCAATCACCTGATCACCCTTTGCTCGGCGCCGGCGAGGCCGGGGTGGACGCCGGGCTTGAACCCGCCAGCCCTTGGTCCCTCTGCCGGGCTGCCGCCGCTACCCGTTGAGAAAAGGCCTCGGATAAGGATGGAGCAGGAAGGGTGGGGGGGAGAGAGATGGGAATAGAGAGGGAGGTGAGGGAAGTGGGCGCTGGAGGGGAGCTGCTTGTGATTCGCTGCGTGTCTGCGGTCCGGCCGGCAGCGGCTCCCTCCAGAGCTGCTGCATGATATTCAGTAACCCCGGTAACAATGGCAAACATATGTAAATCAGCCCCCGCGCCGGATTCAATCAGGGCCCGTCACAAAGGCGGTGACACGCGACAGGCCGACGAGCGGGCGGTGGGGGGACATTCCACTTCTCTCATCCCGTCCATGCTGCCTGCTCCGACACCCCCCTCCCCACTGTATGCAGCAGGGTTGGGCCGGCCTCTCCATTCGTATCTCGGGGCGCCCAACGGCACTAGAACTCCACACTAAGCAGTGGTATCTGCGGCTCCCGGCCACACGGGGCTACATCTAATCTGCAGTTAATTCCAGTTATTAAGATCTGAAAGATAACATTGATCTATCACACTCCATCTCCCCCCAAACGGTTAATTGATTGTAGTGGGGAAGTGCGTGTGTGTGTGTGTGTGTGTTTTTGTTTGTCCTCTTCTTGCCTTTTTCTCTCTCTCTCTGAAATTCCGATAGAGGAAAAAAGATATTATCGATATTAATGGGCCATGGTTCCCGTCTCGTTAATGAGAGGGGCTACTAACGACGATTACAGCGCAAACAAACATGTGCAGCGTTTAAAGTCCCCAGGAAGCTGAGGGGGGTGTCAGCGGCCGAAAAAAAAAGTAGGAGGTGAAAACGAGGGGTGTAATGGTGGACCGTTAATCAAACCAGGGCGGGGAGCGATGACAGAGTACCTCAAACCCAGGGACAGGGATGGGCCCCTAACAGGCGGTTGTCTTGGCGATCATCCTGCTCAAGTGAAACGGATGCTGTGCTTCTGGGAGCAGAGGTGAGATCAATGCCTCGATCGGTCCAGTGCCGGAGTGAGGCAGGGTGTGGCTGGGGTGTGTGGGGGGGTACCCTGTCAATAATAATGCTTGGCTAGAAGCACCGGGACAGGATGGGTGCGGGTTCCTGCTTTCTCCGAAGACGTAACAATGCACACCCAGAATAGGGGTTGCGTTAGCGCCCCCTGACAGTGGAATTCATCACTGCACCCCCCCCCCATATGTTTCCCTGTAAATAACCATATAAAGCAGCGGCTTGCGAAATGCACTCAGCTGCCAAGCAGAAAATGCCCTGGCTGCGCATTCCCGCCTGTGGACATTGCCTCGCTGTGTGTGTGTATGTGTGGCCCTGAGCACAGATATGCTGTTTTCCCCCGTAATAAAGGGACCAAAGGGCCTGTGGAGTCATTGGCAAGGCCAAGCGAGCCCTTTAATGGAGACGACCTGGTAAATCTTTCACGCTTAAGACTGTTTCATTGTGAAAGAGGCCATTTAGGAGTGATAACAACACTGAATTATTCATTAGTGTCTCCTGCTCTCGCTGTACTCACAGCCGTTCACTGACCGAGCCCCCGGGGCCAGATCACGTGCAGACAGAAGCGATAGAAGCACTCCTGACCCCCACATGTCCCCCTTTCCGTTAACCCACGCCGTCATTCTACAACATTCTGGTAGCAACTGGCACCCTTTAGAGCTCAGTGCGCTCGTTCTGTCACGTGCAATAAAGCGTGCTCTGTGGCAAGGAGCTGTCACGTGACTGCGGCCATCTCCCCCGTATTTCCAGCCACGCAGCGGTACAGAAAACAAATCTGCTCCGCTCAACTTAAAGTATGTAAAAATAAAAAAGGAAAATACAATAACATCTACCGCAGGACAATTAAATGATCCAATTAAATCGCTTTAATTGGATCTGAGACATGCACCTGGGTTACACGCCGTCAACCACAGCAATCTACGATAATCAATGACTGGGAGGAGGCAGCGTGTGGGGGCAGCAGGGGCCTGCTAATGTCCCACAGCCCTGGAGCCTCACGGCAATTGGTTTGTCAGCCACTTGATTTTTACGCTGGGCCTCTTCAAGCTGCCCAACTGCCTTCATGCGGAGACACATATAAGCGAACACAAATGCAAACAGAAAATACGCCCGCGAAATCACACGTGTAAACCGAAATACCGCCTCTAAGAACAAACATCACGCAAGCACGTCCACACATGCACAAAGATAGGCCATGCACTTAACACACACACATATGCACCCATGTACATGCACAAAAACTCTGCCACACACCCTAACACATGCGCAGATCATGTAGTCATATCAATGTGGGGACAAAGGGAGAAACCCTATTCCCAGCAATGACACCCTTAACCCACACCCAGCCGTAACCTGAACCATAAGTTACCAAACAAAAATATAAGACTGTTGGCATTTATAATTTTTTGATTGCAGTCACAGATTTTTTTTATAAAATTGAGCTTATCCTTGTGGGGACCAAAAATTAAAAAGTTACAGGAAATCTGGTCCCCCACAATGTAATAATTACAAAAACGCTCTCATAGACGCACACACACACACACACACACACACACACACACACACACACACACGTCGTGCTTGTCTAGCCTCTCACAGTTCAGACCCTCTCAACGGTGACAGCGGGTGAAATAGGGTCCACACCGAAGAGAGCTGGCACCCCACTCCACCCAAGTCACTCTCTCCGACTTGGTGGAGGGGGTGAGAAAGATAGAGAGGGGGAGAGAGAGAGCGAATGAGCGAGGGAGGGAGAGAGAAAGACCTGACATAGTAAATAAAAATACAATTTCCCGGAGTGACACTTCCATTCTGTTAGAAGCCTTCCGACCTGCCTGTAATTATTTTAAACATTCTGAAAGATGGCTTTTCTCCACATTAACCACACTGTCCGGCCCACATTGCACAGACACTAGTACCATAACGGCACTCCCGACGTCGCCCCCCTTAACGTGGCATCCGCCACATCGAAACTGGATTTGTTTCCTTTGCTTTAATAAAGCCCCCCCCACTCCACGCTGCTCTCGATGCGGGCTGTCAGCGGCGTGCTTTACGGCAGGAGCTCAGGAGGCGCCCGCCCAGGGATGCACAGACTCATATGTAAATATAAACGCACAGAGAGAGAGAAAGAGAGAGAGAGAGAGACAGATTATTCTAAATTCAAAATAGGTCTCTTTGTTCTTGCAAATCACTTTGTTCTTCCTCACTCCTCGTCAAGTGGCATTAGCAAACTGAAGTGCGGGACGCCTTCTGCAACTTTCTCTGTTTTGATGGGCGTGCATCTCGGGGTTTGGACAAAAAAAGCACGCCAAACGGAGGAATGCAGAGGGCCGCTTTGTCGATCGGATTCGCCTTTCCCGGAGCGGCTAGATCAGCGAGCTGGCCACCATCCAGCGGCTTGCCTCAGTGAGCAGGACCACCTATTCCCTGGTAAATTCTGCTTCCAACGGCAGTCGCCAACCCCGGGAACCGCGGCCTGTGACGGTATTCTCCATTGTCAAAAGCCAGCACTGGCTGTATTTCGGCAGCTAGCTGTGCCACATCACTCAAAGTGGCAAAGTACTGTAGCTAAGCACACAAAATAACAAATGACAGATTTTGGAGGATCTGTAGAGTGCCCCCAATCGCTCCCCCTACAAGCATCTCCTTTGCATTCCTACTCTGAAAATACACAACGACCCATGATGAAGATGTTATAAACCCTGCAGTCATCAGTGTTTACCCTCTGGAACAGGAAGTGTGTGTGTGTGTGTGTGTGGGGGGGGGGGGGGGGTTGAAGGGCTGGGTAATCAGCTGCCAATGGTCTGCTCTTTATATCTTGACAGGTGATTACCTCTCATCCCTCAGCACTTCATAAGGCTGCATGATTCTGGGTGCTATATATATCAATCAATCAAGAACGCGATTTTATCTCACAATTCTAGAGCAATATAATTTCCCTCTTTATTATTTTGCATTACATATTATCTTTATGACAAAGGAACAAACAATTCGTAGAAATGCACGATGTATCAGTTAAGCAATATTGCAGGTCGACATTTAAATGTTATCAACATCCTGAAGAATACAACACTGGCTAAGAACACCGGAGCAGCCAGCCTACTCACTGAGTTGTCTCCAGGTCATCGTACAACATTAGAAATTTTTCTGCATGGCTAGGAGGGTGGGGGGTGGCTGCATTGCTACGGAACTTCTAAGCATAATGTCCTATGAATCATTTAAGAAGCGTACTGAGAAACACCGGTTTTCGCAGGGTCACGCGGAGAAGTGGTCATCCACTATTAATCTCTCCGCGAAGCAAAGCACGTAGCTGCCTGCACGCACGCGCGCATTCGCGCTCCCCTGCCCATTTTCTCGCTGCGACCGCGTGGCGAACCGCGTTCTGAAACCTAGCGTGACGCGAGCCCGGAGCGACGGGACGGCGCGCGCTAATCTGTCCTGCCGCCAGCCGCGGGCACGAGCTCCATCACCGCCTCGCACCAGGGCGCGCGGTGTCACATTACTGTTGCCTCTAATATGATTATTAGCCTTACTTCCTGTTGCCGCACTGCTTTCACGCCCTTTTTCTTTTACTCAAACATCGCTCGCGTTGCACTGCAGCACGAATAACACTTGCTGTCACCACTAATACGATTTCTCCTGGATTTAGGTCTGTTATTATTTATTACCTTTAGAGTTTTATTATGTTCACCGCCATGAGACTTATCCATCTTTTTTACAATTACAGACAGGGATAATAACTTACTAAATCCATAAAATGTGCCCAGCAAATGTGGAGCTTCTGGTCTTGTTTTGTTTTACCCGGCGCTGTCGTCCTTAATATGCATGTGAATTCATTATTGTCAGTAATGGCAGTAATGACTTCAGCGGGAATTAAACGGGTGCAGGGCAGCATCTGATGACGTTAGAACCGGGGACCATCAATTACGCCAAGAGAGTAACTGTCACTGGTCAGATGTTGATCGGGGGAATAAATACAGATGCTGACCATGCAAAATGCAGAGCACAAACGCGCTGGGGTTTGTTATACTAGGACAATCTGAGGGCATCTCTTGGGATAGGAAAGTATAGATGAATTTGCAGTCCTCTTAAAGGCAGCAACTGTCAGAAGTTAGTGGGATCAGTGCGAAGTTTGTTTTTATAAGTATGTATTTGTTTAAGGATGATTTTGGTGGAAGAGCGCTAGGTAAAATGTTTCTTGAGCAATTTGGGTACAACTGCATAGCCGAAAGGAAACGTGCACGAGATGATCGATGGGACAATTTAACTAAATCACGGTGAATAAAGCACTTTATAAAGGAAGACTAATCACAGATGCAAAGCGTGTGTTTACGCTTATGCATGCCAATAACTGTAAACGAAAACCGGACAGATTTAACACGTCGTATACAAACAAATAAAACCCTTGAATCCTACAGTGCCGATCTCATTTCTGCGCCATGGAAATTCCGGTGACTATCGAAACAATCTGACATACAGAAGCGATCACACCCTATGCCGGTGATTCCATATCACCGGGAGAGTGAAGTTTAAACTGAAAATCGGATCGCTTAGCACCTCTGCCTGTGCAAACAGCGGGGGGTGTGAAGGCAGTTAATGCACCCCTTAATGGAGACCGCCGTACACGGAATGAGAGTCACACGGCATCCCCGGAGAGTGCGCACCGGCTCGGCATCGGATCCTTTACACTCCGTGAGTGAATGTAAACCGTGACCGAAAAAAAATAAAAATACGATCGCAGTGCGACTGTCTCCACACGACCGCACTTTCAATAGCGGAGATCATGAATAAGTTACGAACACAAAAGAGATGAAAGAAAGGAACTGGAAAAAACATGGTATTAATTTTAATTTGTTGTTCAGTTGATACGCAGTTTAATGTGAAAGCATGGCAGCCTCAACAAAACCCCTTATCCATACAGCGTGATGAGAACTCAGCCGCAGGTTATAGATTACAGGCACCGCCGGTGCTTCCGAGAGGGCGGCGCGCCGCCGCGCTGCTTATCGGGGGAGCAGGGTAAGACTGCTGCGCCTCTTTTCCATTTGTGATCCCAAACCTCGTCAGTTCTTATCTGTGCAGGAGGAGGGATGGGGGAGGCAGGAGTCTCTTTGAAAAGGGTCTGTTTTCCAGGCGCCGATGCCCGGTTAATACCTTCCAAGTGCAATAACAACACCCGGTACATGTGCGGACTGAACGCAAGGAGGTCCCGACCCACGGGCACCCGGGCGAGGGGGGGGGGGACGCCGCAGAGACACGGCCTGCCTCTTGTCCCGCACCAGTGACTTAGCTGGTCGGGCCGAGAGGATGTGTCAGGAGCAAATTTAAGCAGTGCCCAGGGGTTGAAGGTCGATTTTTAATTGAGTGTGTATGAATGAGAGAGGTGCTGTCCATCACACTGGGCTAATGGGAATTGCTACAGGATCAGGAGTGCTGACAGTAGCAGGATTGCAAAGGAGGACTCTTTTTAATTCTAAACACTAATATCGTACGTTATGCTGTTAAAAAAAAAGAAATTACAGAGAATAAACCCAGCTATCTCTTTTGACCATAGCTGGTTAATGAGAAAAGGCTCCCTTTCCTTGGCAGACAATTCATCATGTCAGATGTTAATATCCTTAAAGGTCAAGCTAAGTTATAAAGAAAAAATATGCTTTGTTAAACTTTCCCCACACAATTTTTCCTTGTCTTCTTTTTGCAAACCTTATCATATACATACAAAGCTGCAGTGACCCACGTGGGCCTTTCCTGGCAAAGCCACACAAAATGATTGATAATAATAATAATGAAAAAAAACAATAATATTTATTTTGTCATGAAAGCAGACGAGAAAACAGACCAGCACAGATAAATAATATATGAGCACATTACGCACTACTCACTGCTCACGTGCTGACTTCAACCCTTTTTTAAAAAAAAAAAGTCAAATACATAATTTGTAATTATTATTTGTTCGCAAAATTATACTTTAAAGGCCGCTGGGGATGCATTTGTAAACCTCAAATCTCAGAATTTGCAGACTGAGAAGCATAAAATTAAACTGCAATCTCAGGCAAAGATGCTCAAACGAGTGACAGTATTTTTCATACCTGAACAGTTAATATTGGGGGGGGGGGGGGAAAACAAATTGATTTCCAATTTTGAAAGTTTTGATTACAGTTGGAATACAAGTGGAAGAATAGCAAAATCTGTGAGGGTGGGGGGAAAATGCATGGAGGAACAAACAAACAAAACACGAACAAAAACAGCGAACAAACGAAACGGAAACAGCGCTACTTTAGAAAGAAAACAGGCCCAAATTAAAGAATGGGCAAATAACGTA
>JAAGVU020000092.1:18858709-18868757 GCA_011763525.2 Mormyrus iriodes | reverse complement strand
AGCGCTAATTAAAAAAGAAAACAGGACAAAATTAAAAAAGGGGCAAATAACAAAAAAAAGCTGGCAGAGAAATTAAGGAAGAAAGGGGGGGGGGGGGGGGGGGAAAATGACACAAAGAACATGAAAGGAACAGTGAAAAACAAAAGGAGGGAGGCAGAGGTGTAAAAAACGGAAAGTGGAGAAGAAAGGGAGACTCTAAACAGTGGCCCTGCCTGTGACAAGTGGCACGTTTGTGCTTCGATCCAGCCTTCCTCTCGCGCTAATGACTGTCAACACGGCAAGCAGGCCTCTGAAGGCAGAGAAAATTACTCGCTGAAAAGCAATTGACTGATCCCCATCATTTCTCAAGGAACCAGTGACCTGTGAATATTTCATTATGGGAAAAGTCGTGCAGTCCATGCGAATGGAGAGCGGGGGGCTTTGGCTGCCCGCTGCATGGCTTCTCTTTCGGCAGGCTGGGGGCGGCCTGGCCCCCCCTCGTGAAAATGCTATTTAAATAATGGGCTTGCCTTTACGGCGTGCTATAGCGGTGTTGGAGTGACAGTTCAAAAAGGAATAAAAAAAAAAAACAAACATCAGGACATTTTCATGGTAATCAAGTGGAGGCTGATTCCAAGGTTGGCTGGGAAAAGAAGCACGGAAAGGGGGACGTGGGGAGGGAGGGAGAGAGGGAGGGAGGGAGGGGGAGAGACGTGGTACATGGTGGAAAGTGCCTAGACCTCTGTATCTCAGGAGATGTGTCAAAAAAAACTGATATCAAATTTTGACAAAAATTTGATTATTATGGCCAAACTGTGGGGTGAAGCCTCATCTTGTCCGGGAAACGTTACATTCCTTTTATAAAAATGCGAAACCTAACCAGTTGCCCTCGCAGCACTAAGGGCTATATGCTGTGAGGTTGTTCAATGCCCCATTTTGTGCATTTGTGAATTAGGAACCGATGTGATTTATGCAAACGTGTGCCGGTTTTATCAGTAACGCCTCGCCTTGTGATTCTACCTCGGTTGACCAGTCTCCACAGGGGGTGCTCAGACTACGTTGGGCTGCAATGGCCTTAACACCACAATACTTACTCAACCATACTTACTCACAATACTGCCAACCAGTACAGGGGTCAGACGGGGGGCCTGGAGCCTATCCCAGGCAGCGCAAGGCACAACCCAGTATGGGATGCCAGTCACATCGCAGGGCATTATTTACATCATTAAAATACAATTCAGCTAGCCTGCAACCGTTATTGTACATTCTCCTGATAAAGAGACAGACTTCAGGTATTAGCTAATTACGAGCACTGCTGGGGGCCCAGTGCTACAGCCCCATGGTGCCGCTCAAACTGTTTTTAAGGACTGTGGGAAATAAAAATAGCTCATCTCAGCGTAAGGTTCACTAAGCACAGGGAGCTTGAGTAGCCCGATCCGAGTCCGATGGAGTAAAGGAAATATTAATGCAAGGAAAGCAATTTAAGCCTCATCCGCTCGACAGAGAAGCGTCAGGCGGGGGGAAGACTCTGAGCGCGGCAGACTGTCCCAGGGACGTGCAAGAACAGCCTGCAGATGGGTACTTGGATTAAATATAGTACCGGTGGTAAACAAACGAGCTGCCAGCACATGGCGGAAGACTCCCTGGCACGGGAGAATCCTGCTGCAGGTAAATCCTCAGGAATTTAACGCACATTGTTCTTTTTCGAAGTCTGCCTGGATAACAGACTGATTCGGACGCCTTAATGAGCGGCATGCTCCTAATTTTATGTCAGCTGCACAAACAGGAGGAAACAGAAGCTGGATCATAAGAGTTACATGGAAGGCAGAAGGAACAGCTGAGCTTGGGGAGCAGAGTGTATTGCGATATTGTTCTAGTGACCTTAATCTCGACGCATGAGTTGTGTTTGGCCCGTTTATCAGTATGCTGATATATTGAATGATGAAGGTACTTAGAAACTTATACATGATTCTGCAATGTCGCTACTGCCACCCCCCCGTACCAGTGGGAGGTTAGATAATAGACATTTAGACAGATATTTAAACAAGCTGCATGTTGTTGTTGCAACCTAGGTAAGGATGTACAGAACACAGGATGGTGTCAGTGGGAATGTGTGCATCTGTTGCACATAGACTGAAATGCATGATACGAAATAAGTACAGCTTTGAATTTCACCTGCTATCTGAATGGATTTTAAGTCTTAAAGGCACAAGCAAAACAGACACATAATGCTCCAAGTTATTTTTTTACAGCAGTTTAAGAGCAATAAATCTGGTTGTTGAGTCAGGTAGTCATGTATTCCAAAAGATAAGTCAATGAATGTATCTAAGGCTGCATAATTATTTAGAATGGAATCCTTTGTGAAATTATGATATGAAGCTAAACACACTGAAGACTTTGTAGTTACAGTAGGGTACAGACGGTGGGTGAGATCTGAGACAAACATGTAAGGACGAGAATGTTAGAACAATGTGAAGGAGAGCAACATTCGGACATCACGCAGGAATGAAAGGAAAACGGAGGAGTGACATTGCAGGACTAAATCAATTAATGAAGAAAAAAGAGACCTTGACAAGTTAGGAGACAGGATGGGGAATAAAAGAAATAATCGACACGGTAAGAAGGATGAGAGGGAAAAGTAATTATAAAGGCAGGAGGACAGCGGGTGCAGAGTGCGCGGCAAGATCACGCAGCCGTGGCTACGGCGGGATGACGGCCATGCTGGCGGAGCGTGAGGCGCGGCGCAGCGATGAGCTATCCGAGCTCTTTGAGGATGAAACCGCAAATGTCCCCAGTGAGGTGGCACTGCTGAGGAGGATTTCCCCTCAGGAGGGGAGGGACAAGTGTCTCTATCTTCCTTCTGCTTGCGATAAGTCGTCTCAAGGGGGCACTGGCGGGGATGCAGTGAGAGCCCAGGGGGCCTCAGCAGGGGCTCCCGACCCTCTCAGGGTAATAGCCCGTCCCCAGCCAAGTCCCTCTTCGCGGTTAATCCCAGCAGATTTACGCTGCCTTACTAGGTGACAGTGCTGACAAGACAACTTCTACCTTACAGCGGTGAATACAGTAACTAGTCACACTTTTTCTGTTTATCCTAAAATATACTGGAATCATGTTACAGAGTCAGCAAATTATCAGTTTTTGCTGTTTTTTTAAAAACCATTTAAAGTCATTAATGATGATCTGTTTTTCATTTTCTCATCAAATTCACTTAATACATGTAATTTATACAGTGCATTCGTTAAGTGTTATAAAGCATTAGAGTCACTTGCTTTGAAGCCAGCCTGAAACACGGGCTTTCCTCCAGGATTTGAAAAACACTTTTCATTAAGTTATATCCCATAAGTCACCAACCATTTTAATTTGAGGGGAAGACTGAGCTATTTGAGGTGTTTCATCAATGCTTTTTTTTTTTTAAAGTAATTTCAGCTACTAAGCAGGAGTCTGGTACTGTAATGAAACTGAGCTAAAATAAATACTTCAGCAAAATGTCATTATGTGTGATGTCATGATATTGGCTGGCTTACATTTGACATATCTGACTAGCTGGTCTCATTCTGAGCTATGCCAGGCTCACCAGGCCCTGAAAAGCGTGCATGCATGCACAGACGCACACTCACACACGTTAGTACTCATATCTTTGCAAGCGCTCTCCGTTCGGTTCTATGGGAAAAACCCTAATCCCAACAATGACAACTTTAACCCCTACCCAGGCCTAACCTTAACCATAAGTAACCAAACAAAATTCAAGACTTTTGACATGTTTAGTTTTTTGATTGCAGACACATTTTTTTATGAAACTGAGTTTCCCCTTGTGGGAACTGAAAAAATCTCCATCAAAGTAACAGGTTTTTAAAAGTGTGGGGACATTTGGTCCATAAATGTAATATATATGTAACCGCACATACTCATGCATGCACACAGAAACACCTCTGATCACACTGAGGGTTTTAAACACTAAACCCCAGCAAATCAGAGACTAAGATTGGCTGTCCTCACACCACGGTGAGCTTGTTGGGAACCGGCAGTGTGACACTCGGGTTAGACGTTGGCACCTCTGGATGACATGGCGGCTTGGCACCAGGAGCAGGGGGTGGAGAGCGGCCGTCTAACAGCTATGGCAGGATCGTGTGAAACACGGCCGAGAAGGTGCCTCCGAGGATGCGGGGGGTGGCGTGCGTCATCGAGGGTTAAGCCCAAGGAGGGTGGCAACCGTACCCCCCCCCCCCACGTCCCTCGGTGAGGCTAGTGTCGCCCGTGGAACCTGTCCAAAAGGAAGCTGTGCCTGGGGCAATAAGCCCGGCGGGACGGACTATTACCTCCGGAGATCGGGGGGTGAATGAGTGGGAAGTGCCCGCTCTCTGTGCAGCCCGTGATGGATGGAGCTGTCGAAAGCTGCCCCAGCCACATTACAAACGCCTTTTTCCCTCCTTTTTTTACGGCGTCTCACTGCCCCCCTGGAAACGTGGCTACACTGAACCCCTTAAGTAGAGAGCGTAATTTACCCAATTTATTCTGTGTATTACATGTCGGTCCGGGAACTTGAGCCCTTTTTATTGGAATCCAAAGGAAGACCTTTTTTTAATATAGTATTTAAAACCTCATCTCAAGGCACTTAGTCGTCCGCCTGTTAGATATAGTACTTAATCAGCAGAATATATGTGCAAATTAATGGCTGAATGGGAAAAAAAAAGAATAAAAAAAAATGATATCAATTATTCAAAACACTACATTTTTCATTTATTGGTTAGCTAAATTTTGCAGATCCAATGACAGCTTATGGGATTCATCTTCTTCCTGCTGCCTTCTCTGCAGTCCTCTTTAGAAATCCCATTCCTCTTCCCGCGGTCCCTATCAACACCCCGGCGTGCCTGCGAGTAACCCTCCCCCATTCCAGCCCATAGGTGGTGCTAGACGTGTGTCGTTGCTGACAGGGGGCTGGCGGTGGAAGCCGAGCTTAACAGCACCAACTGGCACAACTGGCACTGGAATTGCCGCTCCCGATGCCCCCCGGCCCTCTGGGAATCCCGCCTCGGGCCAACGGAGTGGGGAGACGCACTGGCGGATCCCAGTGACTCCTCACCTGCGGCCGGCTCTGGTTTCTGACAGCCTCTGGAGCAGGGGAAGACTGACAGGGAGTGCTGAGGATACTGGGAGATTAGGACGGGTGGGAGAGGAATACTACGGGAAGTAGACTGCGGAATGGGTGACGGGTGGCCGACCGCAAGTGACACGGGCAGATTCGTCCTCCTCTCCCCTTTTGATTTTACAGCTGGAGCTCACCACGCCGGCTGAGCTCGAAGGCCAGGAAGCGCGGGTTTCACATAAAACAAGCGAAATAAAAAAAAATAAAAAAACACAACTCCTTTCTCCCGTTTCCGCCATTGTCGCTCTCTCCTGATAACGTGTGTCAGCCCTAAAGTTCCCTGAAGTGGAAAATGGACTTTATTTTTATGGTGTGGCAAATTAAAAAACTTCCCCACTCCAGCTCATTAAACTGGAATCTGGCCAAAGTGAGCGGGTGCTGCCCGTGTCCGCCGCCATCCGCCGCGGCCAATTTCACGGGCAGGCCTCGCCTGGCTGCCGCTGGCCCGCACGCTGACGGGCCCTTTCCACCAGCAGAGAGTACGGTTTTTAGCTCTGCCCCAAGCGCCCGGCACGCCCTAGTGAAGCACCCTGGTTACGGAGACTCACCGCTGCTCGATTTAAGCTGGGAAAAAACAGCAAGGCTGGTTGCAGGAGAGTAAATTACAGCATATGTCCAAAGGGGGCTTTTGAGGCCGGACGTCTCTCTTGCTTCCGGTCAGAGGCTGTGGGGTGGCTTCCAAGAGCAGAACCATACAGCATAGAGCCGGCAAGACCCACATCACATAACTACACCATTAAATATATATGCTGCAGCCATTAGGCTGCTGGCCGAATCAGCGGGTCCTCCGCATGGAGGGAGGGCCCATGCTGTGGATGAAGAGGAGGGAAAACACTGGGGATCAGTTACATACCCTGACGGCATGCGGGGAGGAAGACCTCCCTGCCGACCGGTCGACGTGGTCCATCCCGTGCCCATCACGGTCTATCAGTACAACCCCCCTCACCCCCCAACACCCCATATCATTTTTGTCAATGCAGTTTGTTCCTCCTTTGTTCCAGGAGGACACCTCTCTGCGCTCACGTCGATCAATACGAGACCCGTGATCTCCCTGCACAAGGAGGCTCTGCCACGAGCTGTGGGGGCCGCTTGTAGACGGGGAGCAGCATGAACAGCGAAGACGTATCTCGGACCAAAATGGGTGTTGCCTGAACTCTTGACCCCCCTCCCCCCTAGCACAGCCCCCCTCCCACCAACAGCTTCTTATTTACACCGCGCACCCACCCCCCCAATGGATACTTGTCCCTACCTTTTACCATTCACCCATTTTAAAACAACCATAATGACCACAATGACCACTTGGGCCGGATTCAATAGGCGGCATGAGAGAAGGGGAGAGGCGGGCAGAGGCTTAAACGATGAAAACCATTGTGTTCAGAAAGAATCAATCAGTGCTTTTCAGTGTAATTCGATTCTATTCACAAAGGGACAGGAAGCAATTTTAAAATGGAAATGCCACTTGACTGAGAGTGGGGGGGAGGGGTGGAGCGCGTGGCTCGTATGCACGTGAAACCTCTCAATCTGACGACTGCCCCACCTCCCCCAGCACCACCAACAGCCCCCCGTTCCCAGCCCCACCTTGCACTACAATGGTGAACTGAAGATGTGGGGTTTGTTTAACCCGCTGGCCGTTGGGGTGAGTAAAGTGGTGGGGGCTCTGTGGATCATCACCAGTGCTCCTGCTTAAGGCCCCCTGCCTTTTGTGTGCCTGCTGTTATGCTCCAGCTATGCTCCAGAAAACCTACAAGTGCACCGGATTTAAGTAAATACAGTTTGGAACAAATGGGATGACCGACCCAACTGCAGCTGAAGGGGCGACAGGCGTTTTGGCGAAGGCCAATTGGTGGTGTGGCCAGCAGGTGGCGTGTCAGCACTCCTACACTGAGTGGGGTGGGGGGGGCGACGCAGGAACGGGGTTGTGTCTTATCTAGTTCACGGAAGTGCAGTCAACACGCCGTTGAGCTCCTAACTGCTATCTCTCAGCCTTTGCCGTCTCTTGAGCCTCTCTGCCCCCCCCACCCCTTCCTCAGGGATCTCATCTCCGCTCCCAGTGGAAGACTCTGGGTCGACTTTGGGGAGATAATGTTTCTTGCCGGGTTTGTGAGGGACCTCATTACAGCGCTGGTGGCAGGGTCATTAAAGACCCCCCTTTCCCCTGGCTAGCAGGGCCTGTTAAATCATTGATGGAGTGACTCACTGTGTTGCACACATTCTATCCGGCTGTCCGTCAGGACTTCTCTGTCTCCCTCTGCTTAAGACAGAGCCGGGGAGCTGGTGAGAGAGAGCCCTCCAATGCAGGGGAATTTAATAAATAAAGCAGAGGTTCCCAAAAACAAAAAAAAAAGAAAGAAAACTTTCCAGGGGCACCTTTGGTGTTTCAACCACCTGTGGACTTCATGTGCAGTTACATCAGCATTCCTGTGTAACTAGGCGGAGTCCCACTGAAGCTGCTGTCGAAAGCCTTACCATCTCTGTGTGCACCAAGCTTCCCTACCTGCCTTCATTCCACTTCCTGTTGGCCCCCTGGAGAACAGGGGTGCAAGTAGTCAGGGTCAGAGGACCAAGCTCCGGGGTAGAGGACAGCCTTGGCTTGCCAGCTACTCAGCAGCCCCCAGACACTCCCGGGTGAGGCCCTCAATGTCACCGCGCCCCCCCACCCCCCCCAGTGTAAGCATGGGGGATAAACTGCAGTCACATCCATCACTAAGACCCCCCCTGACTCCCCAGCCTCTTGGCTTGAGTTGAATGTTCCGCAGGATTGAGCTGGAACGTTGAGGTTGAACCAGGGCAGGTTTGGAGAGAAGGACCATCGAGGGCCTCTTTGGATATCTGCAGGTGCTCTCTGCCTCACATCAGGTGGCACGTTCAAGGACCATGCATAACCCTGGGCCCTTCAGACCCAGTAAGAGAAAGCCCAGTAGTCTCCAACAGCCAGAGGCAGCCTGAGATTAAACTCATAATTCCGCTTAATGAAACTGCATTGTATGAGTGTTCAGCCCTTCCTGCGA
Organism: Mormyrus iriodes; assembly: GCA_011763525.2. Taxonomy (NCBI): domain Eukaryota; kingdom Metazoa; phylum Chordata; class Actinopteri; order Osteoglossiformes; family Mormyridae; genus Mormyrus; species Mormyrus iriodes. The sequence goes on along the minus strand of JAAGVU020000092.1, from coordinate 18,860,627 downwards.
GTTCTGAAAAAAGTCTTGGTTCAAACCATCAGACAAGGAGAGGCACGTTTTCATGACGACAAAATGAGGTGTAGGGGGTTGCCAATTTACATGAGACTTAAAAGATTTACAATGTAGCATATTTTTCCTCATTAAAATGAATGAAACTATGATTCATGTTATTTTGATTAATGCTACACAAATATACCTGGTGTATATGGTGTTATATGCTGTAATTCTGAAAACTTGTGAATTCATACCTTCGTGCTATAGGAACCCACTGTATTTGTCAATAAATAACAAAAAAGCAGACCTGGACAGGGAAACATGCATACACTGCTACGATGCTTTGCTTCATCACAGGCTGTCACCTTAGGCATCATCATCATCATCACCACCATCTACTGTTTTAAACACAGCGTGTGAGATGAAGGGAAGGACAGGTCAAAATTGCCATTAGCCTTTCGATGAATGGCTGGATGGAATGTTTCCTTACAGCAGAATGTAATGTATTAGTCAAATAATGCCTCTAGTCAGGTAACACACACACACACACTGTAATAGGTGCGCGCGCACACACATACACAGCCATAGACACACACACAGGCGCACACCCACAGCCACACACAGGCGCGCACACACACACACACACACACACACACAGCCATAGGCACACACACACACACACACAGCCATAGGCACACACATACATATACACTGTCTCACACACACACACACACACACACACACACACAGACACACACACGCACACACAGACACACACACTGTCATACGTGTGCACACAGACACACATACACAGTCACACACACACAGTCATAGGTGGGCACACACCACACACAGACAGTCACACACACACAGACACACACACAGACACACACACACACAGACACTGTCATAGGTGTGCACACACACACACACAGTCACACAGTCACACACACACACACACACATATATGCACGCCCTCCAGAGTGGCTCCACAAAGGCCTGGGCCACTGCCGGGGAATTAATTGAGGTAGTTTGTTTCACACCGGGGGTCCATTAAATGCCATGTCACAGCCGTGCCACAGGGACTGGCGGGCAAACAATACCCAAAGAAGACTTGAGATGAGGAAAAGAGGAACAGGAAACCTAGAGAGAGAACGAGACAAGGACTGGGGCTGCTAAAGCTGGCTCCCCCTTAATCAGTGAACCCCGGCTCCAGCCCCAGCCATCGATTGGGCCCCGCTTCCCTGGGTGTCGGGGGTGCCCAGGCTGTCACGGCCCTGCATTGTCTTTGTATCGTCCTGCCGCTTTACATTAAGGCTTTTCTTGCTGGGCAGATCCTCCCCCCGGCCACTCCGAATAAATGACCCCTCCACAGCCTGGCTGCTGCCTCCCAAATCAATCAAGGATGAACGTGCCCTTCTGCCCCCCCGCCCCTCCCCCACGACCAACTGTGGGGACATCAGACGCATTACCACACAAACGGCAATTAGCGGCCAACGAGCGTTTCGGGGAGGGGGGGATAGAATGGATAGAATGGTGAGGCCGTCCGGGTTGGTGCGGGAGAATTGGGTGCGGTGTGGAAACCGAACAAACATGTCCACAGAAGCCAGGCGAACGGGGGCAAAGTGTCAGCATGATGAGGGCAGGGAGACGGGGCCCAAGGCAATGAGTAGGAGCAGGAGGAAGTGAGTGAGACAAGGGGAACGACAGCGGGGGGCCATGGCGGGGCAGGGTGATGACTCTGTATTTGGCTCTGCCGAATGTCAGTCCCATTGATAAGATCGGACTGCGGCTGCTGGGGGGGGGGGGGGGGGGGCGGTGACCCAAGGGGCCCCCCCACCCCCCCCCCCGACCCCCCCCCCCCCCACCCCCCCCGCGGGGGGCGTTTCCTTAACTCCCCCCCCCCCCCCCCCCCCCCCCCCCCCCCCCCCCC